>CM070743.1:3538914-3977931 GCA_036346245.1 Bonia amplexicaulis | reverse complement strand
CCTCGCCACCGACCCGGCCGCCGCGATGCAGCTGTTCCTTATGAACCCTCAGCAGCAGCAACAGTCGAGGTCATCGCCGCCGTCGCCGCCGCAGTCGGACGCACAGTCAGCTATACAACACCACGAAGCGTTCCAGGCGTTCGGCAGCGCCGCGGCTCCGTTCGGCGGCGGCGGGGCCGGAGTGGTGGAAGGCCAGGGGCTCTCCCTGTCGCTGTCGCCGTCGTTGCAGCAGCTGGAGATGGCGAAGCAGGGCGAGGAGCTAAGGGTGAGGGACGGCGTGCTCTACTTCAACCGGCAGCAGCAGCAGGCGCCGTCGGTGCAGCAGCTCCCGATGGCATTGCACGGCCAGGCTGGCGCCCTGGGGCAGCAGCTGCACGTCGGGTACGGCCCCGCCGGCGTGCTGCGCAACTCCAAGTACACGCGCGCGGCGCAGGAGCTCCTCGAGGAATTCTGCAGCGTCGGCCGCGGGCAGATCAAGGGCAGCGGGCTGGGCGCGCGAGGCGCCGGCGGCTCGGCCTCGAACCCTAACGCGAGCAAGGGCGGCACCGGCGGGGCTTCCAGCTCCGGCGCCGCTCAGTCACCGTCATCCGCATCCAAGGAGCCCCCCCAGCTCTCCCCTGCCGACCGCTTCGAGCACCAGCGCAAGAAGGCCAAGCTCATCTCCATGCTTGACGAGGCACGTACACCCAACCCACACACCTCATCCCCTCCCCCCTCGCATGCATGGGTTTTACTGGCGTAATAGCTCCGGCCGTCGATGCGGCGGCGGCGTCGTTTAGGTAGGTGCAACCGCGACGGACGGTTCACGGTTGGTAGGTGGAAGCAGCAGAGGCGGCCCCCAATGTCATATAGGGCTAGTACGTACTCGCGAACGAAGTGGCTGTCGCTTGTTTTTACCGAGTCATGCATTTTCGGACGTGGCAGAGGCGGCCGCCAATGGCATGCAGGCTGCGCGCGCGCGGCAGGAGCCAAGCAGCAGAGAAGGCTAGGCTATCGTTTGGTGGATTTTCACGACACAAACTACAAGAGAGATGAATCTCCAATCATCGTAACATCCCACAGCCCCGACGTGATTTTGTATTTGATTTCAGGAATTTGTAGGATTTATGATTCCATCTATTCCTGTACCAGCATAATTAAAGTGGGTCCTCATTTTTATACTATAGATATGTATTTAAAGTGAGATTTTAAGTTAAATTATATACGCATATAAATACACACATATATATACACACTTATGAATAAATATATTAAATTTGAAACGGTACGCCGGTATGAATCGGTACCAGAACGTACCAATCCAAGAACTAAATCGGTATTGCCTTCAGAACGGTATTTACAAGTATGGGAGATAGCCGCCGTTGAAACGTATTCATCGCCTCCATTTCTTTATGCTGCATTCTCTTTCCGTATCCCCACAAGGGGAAAGATGTCAGGATTCAAATTATCGGAAGCAAAATTTTATTGGGGGACCGGTAAGACCGAAAAAGGCTATTATCAAAAATTTTCAGAATATTTTGGACCAAAATTTCCAAACAAATTTTGAATTTCAAACTAGTTTCAGTCGAAAATCGCTAATAATCAGTTGAAAATATCAGGCAGAAAATTTGGAACAAAATTTGGCAAAAAAATTCTTCTAGATTTGATAAAATTTATGCAAATTAAAATTTTCAGAACCAGTTTGTCTTTTTACCGTGGGCCGATAAAACCGATATTTTTTATAATAGACCGTTTATCAGAACCGTGAAAGAAGTACGGCCCCCTTGCTCGCTATTATTATATTTTGGTTGATCTCCGGATGCTATATGATACTCCTAGTATGTGTGTGTTGCGTCACTATGTGAAAGTTTATTTATAATATATATGCACCACTAGCTAGCTAAGTACGTATAGCCCTTGTTCGATGTGGCTTATAAGTGGTGGGTTCTAACTTTTTACTGTAGCGATCGTTAAGTTTTTCTAAATAATTAAATTAAAAAATATTATATCATCATGAATAATATAAAAAATAAGAGAACAAAGAAAAAAAAGCGAAGGCTAAAAAAAGGATGAAATTAAGAAGACAAAAATTGAAACCGTTAGGAGCAGCATATGTTGGGTTGGTGCAAGTAAGTATTCAGGCATCATGCCTTGCTGCTAACTATAAGAATAAAAGGTACTAATAAAAATGGCCGGAGGTAGCTAGCTCAGCTCAGCTAGCTTCTGGCGTCCTCGGCACCGTTAGAATTGGCACAGCGAGAAAGTACGAGAGCTAACAGCCTACCAGTCACATGTCCCTGGCTACTATATATTACTACTCCCGCGACATAATTGGCAAGAGATCTCCAGGATGGACAACAGCCCACTACTACAGAAAACTATATTACAGACGGTTTAAAAATGTCATTATAGATGATTTTATGAACCATCTAAATTTGTAGATCAATAATGATACGAGGTCATCACAGACGACTTTCGAACCGTCTGTGATCGTTGATAATCACAGACGATATGATTATCAACTAGCACAGCCGGTTTTTAATTAAAAACGTCTGTGATTACTAGCACAGACGGTTTTTAATTAAAATCTGCCTGTGTTATTCTCTTCTACCCCTAAATCTATTTCTGTTTATTGGCTAGCCTCAGGAAATGCTAGCCATGCCCTCTGAAACAAGCAGATCAATATGTATATGTATACATCTAATTCACATCTCAATTCATTTCACAAACATAAAACATCCATTTCGCACAACAAGAACAACAAGAAATGAAATTAGAGCATACCATTACAATACTCAAAAACAACAAGCAGGTTACCCATCTAGCACAACAAGAACATAGAAAAAGCAAAAAAATCACATCTAGCACAACAACAATATGCATAGGCCTTCTCGCCCCTGATGCAACGCACGAGCTGGATGTCTTTAATGCCCACCATCGTCGGCGTTGATTGAGTGTCTTGCCTCCTGTAGACTTGTGCGTCGTCTGCTTCGTGCGGGAGGAGGAGGGACAGCAAGGAGGAGAAAGGACAACAAAGAAGAGAGAAGGAGAACAACAAAGAGGATGAACAACAAGGAAGAGGAGAAGGAGAAAAGCAAGGATGCTGGGTTTTGGTTATTATTTATAGGGGAGGGAGAGGCGGGAGTGCGAAAACTTTTGGCGCGGGGATCTGTGGGGTGAGGGTTGGTGGATTTCAATTGGCTAGGATTGGGTTGAGGAGGATCGACTGGCCCAACGGTCAGATTATCACAGACGGTTCTACATATAGAACTGTCTGTGAATTAGATCATAAGTTTTATATACCGTCGGGAGAGCGGCGACGGCGTGGACGGTCTGTGATAATTATAGCCCAGACGGTTCTAGTTCGTGATAATGCAAAGTCAGAATGTATCTCTCGTGTTTCGTCTAACGTATCTCGATCGTTATACGAAGAGTCTATATCATTAATGTTTAGTATACGAACCGTCTGTGCTAAAGGTTAAATATGCACACCAACGTAGACGTACGTACAATATGGCTTCTACTATTCTTGTGATCATCTCCTTCATCTCATCTGTTCATTGAGAGTTGTTCGGCCGGAACCTTACGCAGGCGGCTAGCAATTTACATCTGGAGCAGCTTCTCCGCACACGCCCTTCTCTCCTTTCCCGACTTTCTAGCATCTGTCAGCTCAACCTGATCATCCGCCGTTGACGGAGGGGTCTCACTGCCGCTTAAGAAAGGGAAACAACCATCACCCTGGTTCTTCTCAACAATGTGTACAAAACGGAATAAACTCTTGTGGCATCGGAGAGACTGATGGATAGCATTGCCGATCAAGCAGAAATGACATATTCTGAGGAATCTTATAATGACATCCTCTACGAGATTATGGGCTATGCTACTGATCATTTGCGGCTGGAGGAGGAAGTGCTAAGGCCAAGGACAATCTTAACGCCGTTCGAGAACTCAGCGGCTGATCCTCCAAGTCCCAAAGCCGAAGAAGAAGCGTACGAAGCCCATAAGATTAGAATCTGGGAATCTCTTTATCTGTGTAACTTTTGTAATAAATTTGCCTCGAATTGAAATTAATAAATTTACCTTTAATTTGTGATCATCTCTTGTCTTAGTAGTTCTGTAGTTAAGTTATTAGAAACAATGTGTACTTATATATATTAATCTCTGATCATGTACAGAATATCACGGATAGTTGTTACGAAAGGGACATCACAGATGGTTCTTAACAAGAACCATCTGTGATAGTCCACACAACACAGATGGTTCTTGTTAAGAACCGTCTGCGAACTTTCACAGACGGTTCTTAACAAGAACCGTCTATGTTGTGTGGACTATCATAGGCGGTTCTTGTTAAGAATCGTCTGTGAAAGTCACACAGACGGTTCCCAGTATAAACCGTCTGTGATGTAGCCGTCTAGTATAGCCTGTTTTGTAGTAGTGCCCCGAGAAGGGTGATAAAATACTGCAAAATTAATGTATTTTTAAATATTTTCTTAAAAAAGAAGACCGTCGTTTTCGTACTCCAATAACTATAAAGAATAAAACCTAACCACTAATAAAGGCATCTAAATGAAAAACTAGGCCAAATGGATTAGAACATATCTAGACGGTCCGACTGAAGTGCAAAGGGCGATGTGACAGGCCTAGGGATGGTGTGACCGTACCCTCAGAGCAGAGCAGAAAATCAGCATGATTCCAAACTTGAAAACCATGTAACTTTGATGTATTGGTCCAAACACTTGAAACTTTGCACACATCTTCCCTAAGATATCATAAACTTATTCCAATCAGAGATCAAGAAGATCATTGCCAAAAATCTAACCTTTATTTGTTCGAAGGAATGCTACACCAAGACTAGGCAAAACACAAGAACTTGTAAAGATGAGTGACTACATGGATGAGAGCTAGTCTCTAAGAGATATTTTCATCACTTACACGTCATTGGTACAAAGCAAGATCAATAAGAGAAAGAAAAACCAATCTAAATCAAAATTTCAACACTTGCAAAGAGCAGAAAGACTTTAACAAATTTTGGATATATATTAACACTTGGAGGTGGATGTTTACAGCCACTTCACGAGCCTAAGGATAACAACAAATTTAAGCACAAGAGCCACAACTCATCCCATAAAAGTTCTCCCCAAGAACCATAACCTCCTCTCTTTTTCTTCTACTAGGCTTAACCCATAGCCACCTCCTCTCCACCCTTTTATAGTGGAGGCACACAAGAAATCCTAACCAGCTCTTCTAGTTGGGTTTCATCCACTTACATAGCTAGCCCGTTAACCCAACACAATACTGTGTTTTACACTCACACATACATGCTTCTCAAAGCGTGACTTCTAGTTAGCTCTAATAACCGGAATTCGCCATTCCATGGTGTCAATGAAGACTCCATGACCTAATACACTTATGCCACCGCCACGGTTTCTCACACCATCACTTTTTCAAAATTAGGCAATTTAACAAAAAAATCCATCTACCGCCTTTCATGAAACTTATCGCTTTCTTCACCTTATAGCAACCCCATGCTTCATTTTCAATTCCATGTGGCCCCAATAACTTCATCCAAGCCTTTCACGTATCCACATCTTACCAAACCGTCTGCGCTTGCAAATGGGTCCAAGTCATTTGAGATGCCACATGCCTCTCCATCCACCATAACAGCCCCCGCTTCCCTGGTTGTTCTAGAACTCAAGTCCTCTCTAAGCTTAGTCACGGTCAATCTTGTCGCTGCCTATCATGTCCACCATCGGTAGCTCCCGCTCCGATTTCTTGTCTTCCTAGTTTGTAAGCACTCCGCTAGCCTCAGTCATCTCCCAACGACACATTGATCTTTATGTTCCTCAACTCATCTAGCTTAGTCCTGATCTCTTAACTGTTGTGGACCTAAGATCTTCTAGCTTAGTTCCGGTCCCGTCCACCCCACCATGACCAAGTTTCGGAGTCCTACAACCGACAATAATAAGCAAACCATCATGTAGCACCGCACAATACACAAAATAATTAATTAACATAATTGATGAGCCATGAATACTTATTTAATACCAAATCATCTCCGCATTCTTTGACATGCAGCCCATAGTACCCCAATGACGATCATTGCTTTTTATGTGCTTTTCACTTGAGCCACATAGTCTCATCCGGACTTACACAATCGCTTCGGACCTCAGCTCCTGTGCTTAGTCCCAGCCCATTGCCATTGACTGCTACATCCTCTAAGCTACCTGTACATCCAAAAACCAAGCAACCATGCCGAGCATAAGTTTCATGCACTTAATTCACGTTAGTCAAAATGATATATCATGCAACATATATACCATACCCAAGTAACGACATCCATGCCGTACACACACTCAAACATGTCCATATCCATTTTTCATCTACACCCCCCTGACATGTCTGCCCTCAAGACACCAGTCTAACCATCCTCCCCATGACGGTTGGACTACCCTAGTCTGATCGTCAACCACTGGTTGATTTGACCGTTCGGCTATGCGACTGCTAATTCAATGCTGATCACATCAGCTCGGTCCAATCGCCACTATGGCCGATCGGACCGCATGTGCCTAACTCTAAAACATGCT
The DNA here is from genome assembly GCA_036346245.1 of Bonia amplexicaulis. NCBI lineage: Eukaryota > Viridiplantae > Streptophyta > Magnoliopsida > Poales > Poaceae > Bonia > Bonia amplexicaulis. The sequence continues at coordinate 3,971,368 of CM070743.1, read as the reverse complement.
CTCTTAAAAAAATCGCCAGTTAGAAATCGGTCAGACCGCACCGGCGGTGTGACTGCTCCGCAATTTGACCGCTCACTGCATGCCGGTCAGACGGACAGAAACTCCAAAAATTGCAAACTCTTCAAAAATCAAATTTAAACTTCAACAATGAAACACAACAAAGTCAAATACTTATCACACACCATGGTGATTCTCCGCATGGTCTCATAATATCGATCACGCAACTCGATCAAGCACAGGAGCAAATCGGCACATGCAAGAGTTAGATGCATATGTGCATGGCGAGCTATTGCCAAACGCCCGTGGGCCTCACCTCCGTTTGTTCCTTTCCCCCAATTTCTCGTAATTGTGCCAGCGACACATGCTGCGCCATGCCCATGTCTTAATTGCCGCACCCAAGTTTTGTTTCTTGTGTGTTGCTCTGTTGCTTTTCCTCCATCGATCGATCAGCTTAAATTTTTTGCTGCTGGTTTAATTTTTTTACTTTGAGGTTAACGTACGTACGTACGTATATTTGATCGAGTCTTTGAGATGAATACTTTCTGTTTGTTAATTTGTTTGTTTGTGTTGTTTCAGGTGGATCGGAGGTACAACCACTACGGCGACCAGATGCAGATGGTGGTGAACTTCTTCGACTCGGTGATGGGGTTCGGCGCTGCGACGCCGTACACGGCGCTGGCGCAGAAGGCCATGTCGCGGCACTTCCGATGCCTCAAGGACGCCATCGCGGCGCAGCTGCGGCACACGTGCGAGCTGCTCGGCGAGAAGGACGCCAGCACGAGCTCCGGCCTGACCAAGGGCGAGACGCCGCGCCTCCGCGCCATCGACCAGAGCCTCCGTCAGCAGCGCGCCTTCCACCACATGGGCATGATGGAGCAGGAGGCCTGGCGCCCCCAGCGCGGCCTCCCCGAGCGCTCAGTCAACATCCTCCGCGCATGGCTCTTCGAGCACTTCCTCCACCCGTACGTCCACAACCCATTCCATCTTAATTTTGGTGACACTTGAGTGTTTTTTTGTTGTTGTTTAGAGCATTTAGATTTTTTGGTGCATACGTAAGAGAAGGAAGATTCGACTGTTTCTGTGGTTCGGATTACTCATATTTTTTAAGGGGTATATATATGAGGAAAAAATTCTGAATACTCCTAGTCCAAAAAAACATTCAAGTGCTATTTAGCACTGCCTCTTAATTCTTCTTCTTGCATCTATATATATCCTCTCTCTATAGTCTATACGTAGGGGCGGAACCACACTCTAGGCAGGATAGGCTTCAGTCCGGGGTATAGAAAAATATCTAGTGTACAATCCGGGTAAATTCAATCCAGCCTGGATAATATTTTCATGGTCCAGACTAGATAGTATAGATCATTTCACCACTGAGTCCGAAACATAACTATATCCTGCCTCCGCCACTATCTATACGTACACTTGCAGATACTCCATGCACATACTACATGTGCATGTGCATGCAGTCCAGGCCAGTTCATATGCATGCAACTGTTCTTCTGGCTCTAGGTTGCATGCATGCTATAGTACTCCAGATTAATTTTTTTTCTTTGGTTGGCATGCATGGCGTTTGATGCTTGGTGCTAGGGGCGATGCAAATGCATTGTGCATTGGATCGAATGCTACCGTACGTACGTGGCAGCACGGCAGGAGTACTGCACTCATCACGGGCAGCTTCTGCTTTGCTTTTGCGCTCCCTGCCTCTCTCTGGTTTGCTGCTCCTCCTGCTGCTGCCGCTGTGCTTTAGCAAAAGCAGTAATTTTTTCGAGATCTACGCTAAAACCGGCAGGAACCATGCCGGGGACTGTGCGCTCGTGTATATTCCTCCCGTTTTGCCCCCGAGTTAACTTTCCCATCGTCGCAGAAATTTACCTTTTTTAGTTTTACTGTGGTTAGTGGCTGGCTGGCGCGCGCGATACTGCCCGGCAGTGTACGTACGTACGTACGCACGTCACGCAGCAGCAGCGCAGGAATTCTGCTCCTTTTTTCAAGCTTTCGCGCGGATGCAAAAGCTCAGCTCCTGTTCCTGCCGCCGCTGCCTGCATCTGCAATTCTGCATGCCTAGGAGCCTTTCTGCAATATAATATAAACGTGCTGTGCAGTGCATGTATCAGCATGGGCGACCTAGCTATACGAATTTTACTTTGCATCCACCATCATCATCGATCTCCTTATCGTAGCTGTAATCCATGCAAATATGACCCGAGAGAGGTCAAAAGATCAGAGGAGAATATATCTATAGCTAGGTATCCGTTTTCTCTTGTTCCTGTTGCATGCATGCATAGATATCAGTGTTCATATGATCAGATCGGTGAACATATAATGCGAATATGATTGGTGAATAGTGCCCGTAGTGGTGCTGCTGCTGCTGCTGCAGTAAGGCAGGAGATAGTGCAGCTATCGCTGCAGCCTTAATAATGGGTCCTTTGCTATGTGTGCTCATGCGTGGTTTCTCGTGCCGTCAGGTACCCGAGCGATGCCGATAAGCACCTGTTGGCGAGGCAGACCGGGCTGTCCAGGAACCAGGTTTGTACACTCGCCACTGTGCACCGCATGGAGCCAGAGCTTTTCCTTGGCTGCCTAGCTAGCTGCAGATGCGCATGAGATATCTCCTACTGTTGACGTTAGCAGTTTATGTTGTTTTTTTGTTTGGATGCACTTCTTTTTGGCATCAACTCCAGATGGAGCAGCTGCATGCGCGCATCTGCATGCATGCGTTCTCGTCGTCTTAGCTAGCTTGGAGATCTCATTTTATTTCCCCAGGATGAATATATATAGAACCTCCCTGTACGTAAAAGAATAAGAAAGAGGTGTTAATTCAGGTCAAATTTCCAGCTTAAGCAATCTTTTTTAAGTGGTAACTTAGCAACTGAATTCGTTAGGGCTAAAAGAATAAGAACGAGGTGTTACATACAGTCTCTTACTCGTAAAGAGTCCAAACTACTTAGACACATTGGAAATTAGCCTCTACGTACTTTATTGTGCGCCACAAAAATATTTAAGCCAAATCTAGTGTGTACAATTTATTCTTCATTAACTCAAAGATTACAAACAAATTATACTTAAGATTGAAGAATATATAACATCCTATCATGCATGCTCAAATTGTGTTGGGGAGTGTGTGTGGAGTATAACATGTATTTTTGAAAAACAAAATGGATAGATTCTGTACATTAGTGATTGTGTACGCAAAAATAACTCGAATCTTCGTACACTTTTTAGTGTTCAAGAATAGATAATGCAAGTACGAGTCACTATTATAGAGGTAAATTCTATAGTATGTTATTCTGCTCTCTTAGAAACTGAATCGCACAAATCTTGTAGCGGCATTATTGATAGTGGGGTAGTGATTGGTTGCAAATCAGACCCTTAATATGATTTAAAATTTATGCTTTCCTTTAGTTACGTACTCAGGCTAATCCCAACAAATGCTTGTAAACTGTCTAATAATTTCGAAATGGTCAATTAGTAAATGCCCATGTTACATTAACATTGAAAATCTAGTCAGTTTAACCTGATTTTTTGAGTGCCTTGTATCTCCATTTTGACACCATTAACTCTATGAATGATTTTTTTTTGAATGAGAACGGTAAGGGGATCATATTCAACTGTAAGTTGTCTTCTTCACCTCATTGATGCATATATAACCAGTCCTGTTGTTATATGCTAGCTAGCATATAACTGCGACAAGCTTCCATCTTTCCTCCGTTTTCTTTTCATTGCCTTCTACTACGTACATCTATCCATGTGCTAGCTTCTGCTATTTATAGAGGACTAGTCAGGCTAGGATCATTATAGGATGCTTAATGGAGCATGCATGCATGCATGTCCACATATCCGGCATGCCATGTATATGTACTCCGAATAGCTCCTCTTCATATAGGTTTATCTCCCAGTTCATCTCTCTCGCTCTTCATATACTGCTTAATTAACTTTGCAACAACGACAGATTTGAGTTCAGATAGTCGCTTCAGAGTTCAAGCTATTCTTTATTCTTCGTGCATGGATTTGTTCCTTGTGTTTCTTTATGATGGTAGCTCCTAAAATCAAACAAAAACATCTGAAAACCCTGCCTAGCTAGCTAGTAATTAACTATTAGATATGCATTAGTTTTGTTATGCTTTGCGTGGTGATGTCGATAAGGAAAGCAAGTTCTCATGGTGTAAACGATAGGTATAAATTTCTTTGGTAGAAGTTAATTATGATCTATCATATCATCCCTCGGTTGCACCGTATGAACCACACTTGTGTCCAGCCAGTAGGTACGTACACCGTGTACTCCAGGTTCTTACCAATCTAACTTGTTTATGTAGCTAGTAATTGACTAGTGAACCTACTTCGACCCATACGGAGAATTTCTCCTTTTAAATTCAACATTTGGTATACATTTTTGAGCGAAATGTTGTTTTAAGAAGGCTTTGATTACATCAACATTGTTAACATCGTCTGTACATACCTGCAAAGGACTTAATTATTGTGCATCTAATGCTGCCTTTTATACAACCAACTATATATGCCTTCAGCTTGAAGCAAAATGTACAACTTGTTCATATCTTTTAGTTTATCTGACTTTGTTGTCATCTAGCTACGGCCTTCGTTTTCAAAAATTTCTGTGTGAAAATAATTGAAGAATCTGGAGTTAAACATTGCTTGCAAAAACAGAAAAACGTCTTCACTTGGTTGCAACTCTGTGAGCAGTACAGTAAAAGCAATTAAAGTACGTTTTTACCCTACCAGTAATATCGATCGATACATATGTATTTTAATTCGTCATGCAAGCATATATGTAAGCCTATATATGGTTCCAGATGATCACCCGCCGCATTGGCGAGAGATGGCGTGTACTCTTTTCTGTAAGCCGCTTGTTACTTAGAATTGTACATTCTAGAATGGTCGAAACTAGCTATGGCAACAACGAGAAAACTGTAGTCTGTCGTGCTGTGTTGTAGAGTCAAACTACTTAACTTTTTTTGCCAATTCTAGTAGAATAAATCTTATTATTATGGCTAAAAAAGATAATTTCAAGTAGTTAGTATAATAAAAACATAGCAAAAAAGGTTCTTTTAACAAGTCCCCGCAATATCATATAGAACATTAAATTGTTCATTGATATGCATGGAAGAAATTACACTAGGTTATGTTTGATTTTTACCTGTTTTGCCTGTTTTTCACGGATATTCTTTGGTGAAATTAATTGTTGTCTAAGTTGAGTTGGAGGCTTTTAATATTTCAGTGTATGCAATATATACAAGCGCACTGGAAAATTACGTACTCCGTGTTTACACTGTGATGAGTTCACGAGTACCTATCGTCCGATTTTCCTGTAAGAACATCGGCTCATGCTCAATGTAAATTATTGTCCTTTTGGAGTTTTGCAGTTCAAACCTATAAGGACATAATACAGGATTTCATGTGACCCACCATATCTTCAAGGCCATATAGAATTCATATCTAAGTTAGTGCAGCCTTGCCCTTTCTTCAAAACCAGAGAGAGAGAGAGAGATGCCAAATGTACAAGAAAATTACTGAAATAAAAAATTATCAGCATGATGAAATGAGCTTTTTCTGTTTTTCTCTAGTTACTTATTAGATTGGTCATTTGAATTCGGGGTCTAGTATTAGCAAATATTGTTCTTCTGTCTTTATACTTTAAAATAGTTCACTTAATTATTTTAATCAAGGTAGCTCAAATTTGGCTAACTTGTTTTGATTGGATGAGTATGCATGCATGTGTCTCTGCACATAGTTAAATGGTAAAAATAGAGTAAATTGACATGATCATAACCCTAGGCTCCTAGAATATATGTCGACGACCTTGCAAATTATGATATTGAAATTTATTTAGAGAAATATATGCTATTGAAAGCTTAATTTCTACATCCTATATATACTTACTAAATTATTTGTTGAAATCATAACCTCTGAATTTTGTCGTGTGAATATCGATCCGCACTGGTAACTTATTATTATGCAAACCAGGTAGTATCTAGGTGAATAATAATAACAGTGCAATGACTAGTCAAGTCCATCTGTTACAAAAAGAACTAAAACCAAAACATTGGACACAAACGAAACAAGACAAAGCAAGATAGAACTAAAACATGACAGTGAGGACTGATGAGCTAAGCTAGCTAGCCCTACACGTCCCTGCACACATGCATGCACGCATGGCGCCATTGCCCATGGACCCTATCCCTGCAATAATTATTTTGGTTGCCTTTGCATCAACTCCAGGTCTCCAATTGGTTCATCAACGCCCGTGTCCGGCTGTGGAAGCCCATGATCGAGGAGATGTACCAGCAGGAATGCAAGGAGCTCGAGGGCTCCTCCACCGGCGGCGGCGGCGGAGGCCCCGAGCCCGGCAACGACCCCTCCGGCGCGGACGACACGCACTCCCCGGCGACCACCGGCGCGCAGCACTCGCAGGCGCAAGGGTTGCTGCAGCACGGCGGCAGGCACCAGCAAGAACACGGCGCACCCGGCTTACTCCCCCACAAGCCTGACCCCGGCGTCGCGGGGCCCTCGACGGCGGACGCCGCCTTCGTCGGCCTCGACCCGGTGGAGCTCCTCGGCGGGGACGCGCACGTCGTCGCCGCTGACGACTTGTACGGGCGGTTCGAGCCCGGGGTCAGGGTGCGGTACGGGCCAGCCACGACCGGCGCGGCGGCAAGCGACGTGTCGCTGACGCTGGGCCTGCAACACGCCGGCGCGGGCAACGCGGGGCCCGACGGCAGCGGCCGGTTCTCCTTGAGAGACTACAGTGGTTGTTGATGCTTACACATCAGTACGTCATGATTCATGGCTCATGCATGCATTGCATTTGGAGTAGTAGTGAGGAGATTAAGAGAGAGAGAGAAGTAACAAGAGGAGAGAGATCCAGAGATAAATTTGCATGGTGCCAGGAGGTGGTGCATGGGATGGGATATATTAATATGAGACAAATCTTCTTCTTGTTCCCAGATGATTTTTAATTTAGCTAGATTAATTCCTTTTGTTAGGCATTATTGTTGGGGGGGTTAAGGTTAATTTGTATACAGGAAAGAAAGATAGGAAGTGTATGTTAGTCACACTATTTTTGTTCTCCCGTGTTTGTCCTCTGTTTTGTTTTTTGTCCGTTTTGGTTTTGGTGTACTTATTTTTCCTTCCATCTGTAACTAAACATAAGAGAAATATACGTACATAAATACATATATTGGTAAATGTTGGGACATATAAATGTAGAAAAGTGCTAAACAACACTCAAGTATTTTTTTTGGACTCAGAGCACTCATATTTTTTTCCCTGTATGCACCCTCTAAAAAATATGAGTGCTCCGAACCATAAAAAACACTCGAATACCTCTTCTCCTATGTATGCACTCCCTTCAAAAAAATATAAGTGCTCCAAAATTACAAAAAACACTCGAATAAAACACTCAGTGATCTAGAGACATCTCTGTAAATATATACATGACTATATATGGGCTAAAAGAAAAGAGAAACAAACTCCAGTACGTGTGGTCACAGTTTGCTGGCATGTACTGATGTACCTACAAATTGTGCGTGGCTCTTTTATTTTGCCCCATCTTTTTGGGAAACCAATTGATGCCATGTCGGGGTAAGATTTTCTTTCCCAATCCTTATCGAAACAATGTGTATCAACGACTACTATTTCTTACAAAATTGCTACGAGCAAACAATTGTAGTATTTTACGAACGGACCCGACTGAATGGCACCTGCCAGTCGGGCCAATCGTCAGTTGCTCAATTAAAAGGCATAGCAATGTCAATGCAATCCACAGAGCTAAGGGCATATTTGGCAACGGCTGCGGCTTATGATTTTTGACTGAAATTTTTGAATTTTGGTTGTTTACGGTACAGATTACGGAGAGAGAAATAATCACTTGTAATTTTGAATGGTACAGATGTTGTGCTTTTAACATGTACATCGTTTAACTTGTAGACCTTGTCTTGAGAAAATATTCCGTTTGAAGGTTAGGTACTGTAGCAAAAACCAAAAACCGCCAGTTTCGGAGAAAAAGAATAGGCCCTAACTCTTCCATACATCCACGAACAAAGCTTAAATAGTTAGTACCAGTTGCTAAGGTCCGGCCCGCTCGTTTCGGTTCCAGCTTTTGGTTTATTTTTCACTATTTATAAATTTCGTCTTTTTCTGAATTTTTACCTTTTTTTGAGCTTTTTTGCTGGTTCTTTTTTTTCGTATTCGTTTGCGTTCTCCATGATGAGCTAGCAAAATTTTCTATTTTTATTTTTTTTAAATTTAATTACGTCAAATAATCCACCTTCAGCTACAATGAAATTTTAGCCGCTACAGTGTAATATCAGGTATAAGTCATAGTTTTTTAGCTCAACTGAGTGGGGCCTTAGATCATGCACTAATCGACCTAATTAATCAAGTGAGACGCATGCGTGGGAAGCTAATCAAGCAACCGTTAAAAGGACACGTGGGGTTCGATCGCAACCAGATGGTAGCTAGGTAGGCTAGGCGGGCTCGCTTCACCACGAAACCTTTCCCCGTGAGGAAGGAGGCCAGGCCAGGTAGAGGAGGAGAAAATAGCGAAAGAAACAGCGCAGCGGCAGTACGTTAGCGTACGCGCAGTGGGAGGCCAATCAATCGGAGCCGGCCGTCAGTTGCGCTGCAGAGGGCCGGGAGACGAAGACGACGAGGATCTCGTCTCAAATTATAGAGGGCTGAAGACCACTACTAACTAGACTGTAGAGAAAATTAGACGTTGAACTTACCTATTTTTTCATGATAAAATCCCACACCATATACTACGAGCTTAGGCTGATATGGAGGTGGATCCGCCCCGCCCCTGATGCCATCTACGCCGATGGACGGATGGAATTGTGATATGATTGAGCCATTAATTAATGCGAGAAATGGTGGTTGATTGATCGGCGCGCGCACCTCTCTCTTGGTGGACGGTTGAGAGAGAAATGGGATTGGTGGTTGACGTCTAATTGCAATAAGAAGGGGTGGTTGACGTCTGATCGAGCGGTCACTGGTTCGGACGATGAGGCCAACGAAAGAGACACTGCTATCTTTTTGGCCATCATTCAACCTACCAATCGCGCTAAAGTAATGATCTCTCATAACGGATTGCATGTGCAGTGATTAACACGCCGATAAAACCCACCAACGTGCTCGTGACGTTGACCATGGATGCAGACATGCTCTACATGTGCGAGGTAAACGAAGATTGAAGAACATGTTGAGGCCTTCCATTTCTGCCTCTATCCAAGCCTCCGGTCCGCCCGGCTCTGCTCTGGATGAGGGAGAGACACATTTTCCTCAGATTTGCTGTTCCAACCATATTCCTGTTGGGTCCTGCCCCAAATGATCGCTCGTCCTTGTATCATGCACGCGTTGCTGCTCAGCAATTTGCGTGATGATTGCGAACCTAACTGAAACCAACAACCGGTCGCGGACGTACACAATGGTGGCCAACATTACCTCTGGGAATTCATCTGATGCAAGCGGTTAAGACTGCTAGTCGTTTCCGCGAAACGTGAAATGCACATCGCTAGTAAAGGATTTTCTGGAGAGGGCTAGCTCAAGGAATTGCATGTCCTTCTCCAACAACGGTTCGACACCATGGGACCTCTTGACCGGACGACGCCTTCTTTTTTTTCCTCTTCGACTTGCAACCAAACCTTCCGGGTACAATTGCAGCCCACTTCTCCACCAATCAATGGACCATCCACTTTGATGGTCTGATAGAGGTGACTTCTCTCTTCTGATCTGAATAACCAATCAATTAGATGTTAGGCAAACAGTGGGTTATACAGGACCTACCATTTGGGGGTAGTACTACACACAGTACACACTGACCCGTGGCCACCAAATGGGCATATAACTTCCACGGAAATGATCTATAGGAAGCTCTCGCATGGCTAATGCTTCATAACAAGTTTAAGGGTCCCCAGGTTTAAATGCAAGAGGGTGATACCCTAAGGATTGTTAGCAAGAACATTGTGACAACAGTTCACACAACAGTTGTGCAAAAAATGTACAAATACGATGGCAATCATACTCATGGCGATTATGTAACAGTGCATCAGGGGCGTCAGAATTAATTAATTAATCCAGTCAAACTCCGGAATGCAAACGCCAAATCTCGTTTCATATTCCATACAACTATATGTAATAAAACAATATCACAGTACTGGATTTGCTCATAGTGCAGCGCGTTGTGAACCAGAAATTTCACCTTCTTGTTTCATGCTGGAATGGCATTTTGGTGCATTGGTAATACCTGAAAGTGAAATTTTCTTTCTCCAATAACTACCTGTGAAGTGATGTTTCAGGATCTAGGCTGTTGTACCAACACAGAAGGCGAACTATGGCAGTGTATCCATATTAAAAGATACCAAAGTGCTTGGTATGGCTACTGATATCAAAATGTATAAACATACTGTTGTATGCAGAGTGTAAAGGTATGTACGCATTCCAGATGCAGAACAGCTTCATAACTTAGAGCATTCCAAACTAGGAACTACGAAAATACTAGATTGAGGCCTATAATTACAATGGGCTCAAGACAGAAAAAGTGTTCAGTACAATCATATATTGTTTTACTACACTGATTAACTTCTTTAGTTTTTGAAGTATGAAGCGGGAAGTTGATTAAAACCTATAATGACAAAAAACGAATTTCATTTGCTAACATTAGAACAGGAGAACATCTTTTAAGCGGCAACACTGAAACTTTTCTCGAAAATAGATTCTTTAAAAATGTAATATGAGATTGAGCGTTTCTTTTTCTAAGTGCCAACATGTATTTACTATTTAGTATGATTTGGTAATTGGTGCAGGAGTAACACGAGTTTTGATCAAAGGCTCAGCCCGACCAGATCACTCCAAGCCTGGTCTAGCCGAGCCCAACCCTACCTGAACTATACCAATGCAACCCAAACCCAACCACACCTGAGCTGCGCTCAAGGGCAGCCAAGCCCAACCCTGCTCAAGCCCGGCACAATACCAATTGTTTTAACAATGCGATGGGAGTAACTTGTTAATCAGATAGCTATTACCAATTGGATCATATGGCGCAAGTGCACAATATGTGGGCACCCTATGCACTCTACTTTTAAAAAGACATAAGATTGGTAGCAGCCATATTCCCCTTTTCTTTTTTTGTTAAGAACCACAGCTTAGGGGGGATACAATTTACACACTTCAGAAGAAAGCATAATCTAGAGTTCTTTCCACATTGGTATGACCATTCAACTTTTATAGAATCATTGCCATTCTGCGGGAGCTATTGGACTGTTCCCCTTCATCCGTTAACAAAGCAACTTCGACCATATTTGGGTAGTTTGGAAAATTTCCGTCCAAGAACATAGTTTGCTAGGAAATATCTGGTGCCAACTAATCCAAGTGGATTGGAAAAGGACAAATCAGAGGCTCAGAGCATACTTCTTTTGATCATCTTTGTTTTGTTGTAATACTCAGTTCAGAATCCTAACTAATACCCAGTTCAGAATCCTAACCCTAAACTTCTAAAACCATTTTAAAACATATGCTTTGTATTCCAACAAAGGCATAGATTCTTCAAAGGGATTAAGCCAAATCCACTTCATCCGTCTTGGCCCCTAGCCCATTACAATTCAAATCCACCACCCAAATAGCTTTCTCACGACTGCCTCAAGAATGTCCACCAATCATACTATAATCCACCACCCAAACAGTCAACTGTAAAATGTGAAAGATAATCCATTCCAACAATAAACTCCGTTTCATTCACCAGCGCCTGCATATTTCCGATGTAGTAGCCTCTCTCTATACACTCCAAGAATCAGACAATAGGACAACTGGATCACTCCTATGCCCAACTTTCTCCTCGCTTCCGAAACGACTCTTAATTAAACCCTAAACGGCTAAACCCAAACTGTGGACTTGGTATAAAGAAGAGCAGGAAGCAAGCAGGAAAGCAGTCAAGAAACGGGAAAGGGGGCTGTGTCGCTGGCGGCGTTACCTGGACGCGGCGGAGGCGGTGTCCTCCTCGAGCCAGCGTTTGATCTGACGGGCGTTGCGGCGGAAGACGGCACCAAACTTGCGGATGTCGGTGGTGAAGAGGAGGAAAGCCGGCCCACCGCCGCCACCGTCACCACGAAGTTGGTGAGCGCCATCCCTCTCTCTCTCTCTCTCTCTCTCGTCGCGTCCGTCGGGCGTTGTGGCGGCGGCTGGACCGGACGGCGGCCTTCCCCTCGCGGCTGGCTCGTAGGGAGGCCGAATCTCTCCTCCGCGATGAACCGGGCAGGCCTGAACGGGCTGGGATTTTCTGATGGGCCGAGCGCAGTAGATAGCCCAATCCACTTCACCGTCTTGTGTTCGCGTGGCTCGGATGCCGGACAGAAACTTAGCAGCGTAATGTATAGTAATGCTCAACCGTTATCGCATGCCATCTGACGCGTTCGTTAGGCCATCATACCTTTCCTCGACTGTTATCGCAGGCCATAAAATTAGCAGCGTAATGTAGATCCAGCTGAAATAATGATGCTTTGTGAGCGTATGATACTCGAAGAGAATTACACTGACGGTGATGTACTAATGCTTTGACATCAGTACCGATTGGAAGCGTAGTGTTTTTTGGTAGTAGCAAATCTGTACAAAAAAATGTCCACCTGCCTCCAATAGTTGGACTGTCGGAGCATAGATAATTGCCCTTATTTTTCATAGTAAGGACGAAACAGAAAGACATAAAATTCATTTTTCTTTCTTCCAAGAGCATTTAGAATCCGTCAGCAATTGTTCCTATCAGAGGGGATAGGAAGAGACAACTTCCAGGATGGCATTACACACCAGGGGCATACCAAAAGCAAAGAAGTTTCCAACAGGCTTGCTAGCAACAAACACCATCCTTACATTAGAGAGGTAAATCGTGCCCTTTGCTTTAACATGACCGCCAGGAGCTCTGAGAACAGGCGAAGCAACCGTGACAGAAAGTACATCCAGTCAGTTCATCTTTCCCAAAGCAGTGATTAACAGGGTAAATTTTCAAGACGAACATAAGTGAGAGTCTTCTACGACAATCAAAAGCATTCCTCATCTAACTCGGGTGCGTAATGAGACAACAAACGATGCTCAACTGCGCGTATTCGCGACAGAAGGCTCCTAATTATTATATCGCAAAGTTTCTTCCATAGCTATACTGTGTTCCCAAATCCCAACCAACACAAGATTTACCATTGCTTTCTTTTTTCTCATCAATTAGTTCCTACCTAGTGTTCCAAATTCTGAAGTAGTGGATAGAAAGCCATACAAGCCAACAGAATACCATCCGACACTTCTACTTTCGATCTTCTCTAATTTTGCAATCCCTACAAAACAAATACCAGCACAACCAGACTAGTTGCAAAACGACAAATCCTAAAACTCACATCCTCTCCAATCCAATCCCTCACGGTTTCCCTGTTGTAAATAGGGCGGATTTAGCGAATATTCATTTTTAATTTCAGCATAATAGATACATATAGAAGCATTACACAAACAACATAGAAATGACTTAATTAACATATAATCATATGAATCTTGTAAGCTATTGCAAAAGATACATATGCCAATATAAATGACATATAAGAGTTCAAGACTAGCATAACCTCATGTACACAAGTGTACTCAGTTTTCAACACCGTGAAATGAATGAGAGCACTCGAGTTTTCAACACCGTGGCTTACCACTATTTGTGTTATCTTATTTATTCTTTATTTGGTTAGAAGTGGACCGGTCCCATGTTTCAAATATTTATTTCAGCTACCGCTGGTTCTCTAATAAAGTACTTTTAAGGTTTTAATTTTCTTACAATTTTTATTGTTGCTTTTATTATTTATTATTTACTTTGACGATAATATTTTATAGTAATATCTCATATTGTTATATAAAATGCTATACTGCCTACATCGCCGAACGAAGAAGACGACGACTCGCGGAGCAGCGAAGGAGATGGCAATTTGGCACGTGATTTCGACGCTGCGGACATGGAGATGGAGGAGCGCTTGGATTCTCGTCGTCGAGGAGTGGACGAGACGAGAGGAATGGAGGCAGCAGGTGACTGGAACGAGTGGTACTCAGGTGGATGAGGCCGTCCGGTCATTTTTCCCGAATGGCGCCGTCCAGGATGTCTATCTCGGGAATATTCTCTCAGTGGATGATTTGGGCCGGGATGATTTCATCCCATCCCAGGAATCAAAAATAGTTAGAATAGGATCATCTCATCCAATTCCATCAACCAAACGCATCCTTATATTCGAAGATTTTACGATTATCTTACCCCACAAAAAATCTAAAAAAAAAAAACAAACTCGTCAGGCAATCCTGTTGCATCGTTTGAGCTCAACCTTTCATTATGTAGCGGGAGTCCGGGACTGATCTGACTGGATGGTACAGAAACATGCACATATATATCCTATCAGAACTGTAGAATGTACATGACGATTGATCTCCCTGGCATCATGCCTATGGATGTTACCGTGTACTCTCTTAGTCTTATTAGTGTAGCATGCATGCTTAGATTCCTCTCTGTTCATCCCAATCATATATCGTTTGATGATTGGATGTAACCGATCGATGCGATGGACAAACTATCATCTTGATCATTGACTCGACGAATGTGCTCCACACGGTTTGATCAGTAGATAGGTTCTTTTAGATTTACGGTTTAACTTTCTACAATAATTAGTTTTCAAACAAAATATCTTTGCAAGACAGGTTCTACAAATCGATTAAAGTAAACACTGTCCGTTTTTATCTATATCAGCTAAAATTACATACGAATATCTCTCTCCGTACTATCTCACACACGAATAGTTAGAATTCAAAATTTTAAATCATAAGTTACAGTTCAAAAGAACCCGCCTATTAACTCTTATTAGGCTTCACTGTCTCCCTAGAAGCTATAGGGTCTGTTTGGCAACGGCTGCGGCTTATGGCTTTTGGCTAAATTTTTTGAATTTTGCCTATTTACGGTACAGATTATGGAGAGAAATATACTCGCTTGCGATTTTAGATGGTATAGATGTTGGCTTTTAACGTGTACATCAATTAACTTGTAGATCTCGTCTTAAGAAAATACTCCGTTTGAAAGTTAGATACTGTAGCAAAAGTTAAAAGCCGTCAGCTTCGGAGAAAAAGAACAGACCTATAGATAGCAGCTATATCAGATCATGGTGTATCGATCGCGCGGCTGCACCTGAGCCCACTTAAAACACAAAAATTAGTATATTTTCTAAAAAATTCCTCCATTCCAGACGGAGCAGAAAGTGGCGCACTGCACGCCTGCCTACATGGACACATGCTTAGAACAGGTAGCGTAGCGGCACCATCTCCCCGTGGCGTCTTCTCCCAATCCCACCCTTGCCCAGTTTCATAAGCAGGCCGCCATTTCTTTAAGAGAAAATAATATAATCCTCTTGGCAGACTGGTGCAGCATGCACTTGGCAGTAGCATAACAAAACGTACGTACAACCAGATTGGTTCAACAATCTCCACCTAGCCTTTCCGCTGTCCTTTTTTTATTATTTGTTTGGATGCAGATGAGCCCATGATTGATTCTTAAAACAGCACATTAATTATCATGGTGCTGTCCTTTTGTCTCAATTAGCTAACTAGCGCCAATAGAATCCATATACTCCACACAGTGATCAATGTTCATAAACTATGATGCTCCTTATCGCCACAATCGGTTGCCATATGCATGGACATTTAAGTCTAGATTTTTGCCAACCGTTGCATAGCCCAACTCCAACCGGTGTACGTGGCACCTCGGGTTTTTTTTTTTTTGCGCTGACGAGTGCAGTACATATGTCCACTTGGCCAGTACTGTCACGTATTGATTGTTATTCGTTGATCAACTATCTGTCCCGTTCAAGATCCTGTTGCGCCTTTAAGATTTGTAATGTGGCCATCCTATACTAGAGATTCATCAAGGATGGTCATGGGCTATAGGACTTGGCACGTTAGTTTCACGTACTGCTACTATAGAAGAATCTGAAACAGGCCATTGTTGTGCCATGCGTGGATTCAGATACGTTGTGTTCAATGCAAGCATGGGGTTTGATCACAAGATATTTGGTATCAATAGGAGAGCGTCTGGCATATATGGTCACTTCTGTATTAAGATATGTGCATGGTTTGCTAATTTCACTACAGCATTAATTCAGAAATCACAAGTGCATGCATGTACTGATTTAATTTCTACTGGTATCATTTTCTGATGGATGCATATGTCTTGATCGAATCAAAGCAGCCAATGGGTAGCTAGAAATGCAGCATAGTTTAAGCTATCTCCAGCTCTGAATATTGATACTTTTCAAGCTAGGTACATGTCATCAACCCCCTTGTATATGCATGTCTGCCGTACTGTCGCCTCTCAACTGACCTGACAAATCATAGAAGCAACGCAGCAGGTATATATTCGACTGATGAAGTAATCAGATGCACTTAAATTCCTCCTCCCTGCCTGTCCAATAACTGCAGGCCTAGACCGAATCAAACCTAGCTAGTTACAGTGCCGATCGATCGACGCAAGAAGCGGTCAATTCGCCGCGCCGGCCAACACGATCGAGTACGTTCAGACTGAAAATCACCCGGGAAGCAGACGACTCTGATGAGAAAATTGGACGTTTGGCGCATGCTCCCGGCCGGTCAGACGGATGACATTTCACGCGTATATACAAGCGAGCTGTTCGGGCCGGCAGGACGGCGCATATGGAGATGGATTGGTAGCTGGCCGGCTAGCTAGCCACCGCAAGTCATCAACCACTACCGGAGAGGAAAGATGCATCGGCAAGTCATTGGCTGACCCATGCCTACCTCCTCCTCCCCCTCTCCATTACGTCTTGGCTTGCAATTTGTATTTATTTTTTGGCTGCGTGATGCATACTTGCTTGCACTCTTCCATATGAGAGGAAGGCCTGGCGAGACGACATTGACGTCTCAACCATTTCTCTCTCTTTCTTTTCTTCTCGGCTTACGCTTGCGCATCCATCGTCGTTGCCGCCTATTAATTCAGCTCCATGTTCCATTGTGAGTCAAGTTCTCGATCTCTTGGGTTTACATTAGGAGTTTGGCTATAAGATGGTGGTTTGCATTTTCGGCAGCTATGGTTGCCTCCAACAAGGATTGATTGTATTGGCTGGGAGAGTGCGATGTTGGCATGGTTCAATCGAATCGATCAGGTGATCCTTCTGCACTAGCTAGCAAGGTGCAAGGATCGATGTTGTTTTGTTCGATCTGATTGAGCCGTGCCAATATCACAAACTTGCCTAGCCTAGAGTGAGGAACGACTGCCTTTTAAGGTATGGTCCTTGTGAATTTGTGTTAATTTACAGGCCCTTTAGATTTAAGTTTCACAGTTAATTCAAGAGGTTACACAGCATGGGAGAGGGCCTGTTCTTTTTAGATGCGTTTTGTGGTTTTTAGGCTGTTTGTGCGAGAGATTACATAGTAACAGAAACTCACGTGTGATTTTTGCCGATATAAATAAGTATGTACTATAATTAACTAGTAGACCCTATCTTAAAAAGATATTCTATTTAAAAGCTAGTTACTATAGAAAAGCCGAAAAACAATTTTTAGAAGCCGAAAAAACATGGCCAGAATATATTCTATATATAATTCGTTGTATTAGCAGGTCAAAGAGCAGACCCTATCCAAATGTTGCATTTGCAAACGTTTGTTCAAAACTCCAGTGAACAAGCCATGCATGCTCCCTGCTGCAATACGGTCCGGTCGCTAGCACTGATGTTCAAAACAACATGTGAATATAATTATACGGCTTATGATATAGTAATCAATCTAAAAACACACACTCCCTGCTGCAGCCTGCAGCATGCGAAATCTGACATGCTCCGGTGTACATCTCTCTTTTCTGTTCACAAATGCATGTAGCTAAATCTTGGTCTAATTGCTCCATTTTATATAGCTGTTATGCTTTCATTCCTGGCGCTAATTTTTTTTTTCGCCTTATCTTTCTAGTTGATCAGTTGTTATGCTTAAGTAAGCATGCGTTGCTGTACATTGAGAAGTCCCAACTTGATGTGTTGGTTCGAAAAGACTAGCTAGGTTGGTCTTGGATCAAATGGCTCATCATGTATATATACCACCTACTCTAGATAAGATGACAAACCTTGCTAAAACATGCAATATTGAGCTGTCCGAGAAACGATCCAAAGTTTTTATTTTTTTTAAGAAACAATCCAAAACTCTTTTGCTCTATTTTCAGTATGAGTTTAGGATTTATGTACATGTTTTTGGTACCAAGAGAACTGCTTGACCGAGCATTTCTAACCAGAAAAGTAAGGACTTCTTTGGATCGTAGGATTTTCATATGAAATTTGGAGGATTCTAATCCTTAGGATCTTTTTTATAAGTGTTGTTTGGAACATAGGAATGTAATTATCAAATTCCTATGAAATGCATCCATTTCTATGCACCAAAATACATGAGAAAATAAATATAAGCTCAAACATCATGTTATTTTTCCTTTGAGAAATCCAATGCGTTCTCTCTCCCTCTCTCCACTCTCTCTCTCTCTCTTCAAGATATGTTTTCCCCCGAAATTTCCGTGTCATTTCCTATGAACCATCGAAACGCATCACCTCTAACATTCTTGTATTTTGAAATCATATGGGATTCCATAGCATGTGACATTTTATTCCTATGTTTTTTCTATTTCTGCTTTTTCTACTTCACGTGTTCCAAAAAGACCCCAAATATCTGCAATCAAAACAGATGAACATTTTCTCAGAAGAGAAAAATGGTAACACATAACTGCACGCACAATGCACCCTTTGTTCTCCTCTCATTGTAATCCCCAGGACGAATAGAAAAACAGAAGAGAAGGGATTAATTGTGACTTGTGAGATCCATCGACTGCACTCTACCTATCTCACCATCTCTTACAGCTACGGTGTGCATCATGATGGCCTATCTTGTTTGAAAGCAGCCGTTGATATTGTTCGGGGTGGATTCTTTTGGGACGTAACTTATGGCTTAAAATTTTAAATGCTAGCTGTTCGTAAGAGATAGTACACAAAGAAAAATGATCGTATATAATTTTAATCGATACAGCTGAACTCAAGGACGCATCATCAACAGCAACTTATTAGGCCTCGTCATGTTGTCCCGCAGTTTGGGCGGCTGAAAATGAGGCGTCCGGGAATCGCGATGGCAGTGTGACACTGAAAGATAGACAGTCCTACCGACAGCGTTGCTTTCACTTTGACGAAAGCGCATAAATACTTATCTTTTCACGATTAACAAAATACATTTTCTGTTGGTTAGTCATCTCATGGCTTATATCCCACAAGGGATTATGAATTAATGTTTCCAATAGAAATGGTTTACTTTTGCACATCAAAGCCAACAATTGATCTCGTGGACACATATAATTCAAAAGAACAGGTGAGTGGTACATAAACAACGTTTCTTTCAGGTGAGTGGTACATAAACAACGTTTCTTTCCTGTACCAAGGATTTTTCTAGCAATCGATATTGAAATGCAATCTTGTGATATGGATCTTTAATTGTTGGAAGTTTCTCATGTTCTTCTGCCAAGTAAATGGATATAGGAAAATCCAAGTCTAAATACTGCAAACTCATAATAAAGGAAAAAGTTTATATAGCACCTTGAACTTTAAGTATGTCTAGCACTTCGAACTATAAAACTAAATATTTGAGGCTCTAAACTTTGGAATTTGTAGGACCGAAGATGTCGACATAAAGAGGTGAATGGTGCCTTAAACATTTTTCCTTAAGTATTCACTTATCATTTGCTCTGATAGCTACAAAGCTACGAAGATTCGGATAGGAACCTTACTCAAAATCTGGAGAAACTCAGAGCTGAGCTACTGTGCAAAATCTGCAGGTGCGGTACTACCACTATTGTTTCTACGGCACTACCGCAACCGGTCGGAAAACTGAGTGGTTTGAAAACGACTCGTGTGGTCGACGATCAAAGAACGGTCGAAAACCAACGTGATTGAGTTACAACTTGACTGGTCAGCAACCAGAGAGTGGTCGAAACTAGCGTGGTTGATGACCAGGACCTGCGGTCAGATAATCAATCGTTTAGTCAATAACCCGAGTAGTCGTAACAGTTCAGAATATGACCAGAGTGGTCTACGACCAATGAGTGATCGAAACTAAAGAGGTCGAACCAATCCGAACCTCGACCAGTGAGGCCGACGACCAATGAATAGTCAAAAACTAATATGGTCGGAGAATAGGAGTTGCGGTACTACCACTACACAGTCTATGGTACTACCGTTTCTCCCATATAAACAGGGATTTCAGCCCGACCGCAAGATCCCAAATCCACAAAACTTTCGATCGACTGAACCAAAAGTCGTGAAACTTTACAGGCATGTTTCTTAAGGTCTCATGAAGCTATTCCATTCCTGGATCGAAAAATCCATGACAAATTTGAGATCTTTTTGCAATTTAAAGCAGCGCATGCCAACTGAAAACTAAAAACCAAATCGATGATCAGATCTTGCTCATGGATAGAATATAGCCAAGATGGCTTTGAGCGTGTTCTCACATGTCACAGCAAATAAGATCACCGAAAGAGTCAACCCAAAAACTCTCAAATCAAGAAATCACCCAATTAGACCAAAAACGAACAAAAACAAAGTTTCTTAAAAATCTTACTATTGAAGTGTCTAGATGATTAAAGGTCGATCTCAAGAGATTATCTCCATCTCGTTCATGTCCTTAGCATGGCAAGATCAAGAGAAGAGTAGAAAAGAGATCAAACCAACCGAAACAAGAGCAACTCAATCAACCAGATGACTTCAAGAAGGGGTTGAGAGGAGAGGAAAAACCAACTCAAAACTAGAGCAAAATCGATCAGACAAAAAGATACACAAAAGGTAGATCAAAGATTAATGTATTGCTCACTTGAGATAATTGGTTTTACAGCTACTCCATTCAGGAAGATCGAGCTCTAAACCTGGAGCGCGCGCACACACACACACTGTAACCTATCTCCCATGGGAGTGGGGAGGAGCTAGCCACCAAAAGCTTAGCCAACATTTTTAAACCCTAATTCTTGCCTCTCCTCCCCTTATATAGGCTCACAATCTGAACAAAAATTTAATGGATCCAACTACTGAACCAAAAGTCGTGAAACTTTACAGGCAATTGTTTCAACTACTGTTTTCTTTTAAGATTTGGCTTGCTCAAATTTCCTCTGTTTTCGAATACTCTAGGGTTTACTGTTTCCTCAAAACAGAGCAACCTTGGTTTCTTGTTTGTCTTGGGTGAGAAGTACTCCTTTTTGTGTTTCTTTGTGAAAAGCAGTTAGTTCTTGCTATCTTGGTCTGAAGCCAAGTCCTGGTAGTAATCAAGAGGTTCAGACTCAAAAATTCAAGAACCAGTCTCTTTTTGGTCTCATTTCCTGTTGATGTCCTTCTCAGCTGGACTGCCCTTTTGTTAGCAGCTTCTCTGTTTATAGCTTGGTTCTAAGGTCAAGCAACTATTTAGATTGAGGTCCAGATCGATTGACCTGATAAGAACCAACAACCATTCGACATTTTCTCTGTTTCTCGGCAGTATACAGTAATCACTGTGCCGGCAAATTTCAGGCAGCCACTGCCATCTCCAGTCTGTATCTCACTTTCGGTTTTGCTTTCTTTTCCTTTTGCTGTTACTCTTTGCTTTCAGTTTCTGTTTGCTTCTCAGTTTCCTTTTTCCTTTGACTGCAGTAATTACAGGCTCTCAGTTTTTGGCAAAAAGTCCTGTATTCAGTCTATCTGTTTTCAGCTGTTTTCTTCTCAGGTTTGTGCTGATTTCAGTTAGAAGCTTGTGGTTCAGTTTTCATTTTCTCTGCAGTTCTCTGTTCTTTTCTCGGTTGTATTCTTGCTGCAGTTTCAGAGTTTCTCTGCTGTTTTAGCCCTGCAGTTTCTGAGTTCTTTCTTGTAGTCTATTCTCTGTTTTTTACCTTCAGTTCTCTCTCGGCTGCAGCAAACTGCATCTGGGCTGCATGTAGGTCTATCTATCATGTCTTTTGCTCTCGGCCGGGATTTTGAATTTCAGTTTTAATGTTTTGTAGCCTTTTCGCCAAGCTTGCTCTAATCTCTATTGTCAGTCTGTTATTGGTTTTCAATGAGCTGTTAGTTTCTTTCTTCATAGCTTCTATAACTATTGAAGAAAAGATTATGTGGATATTTGGGGGTAATTTTTGAAGGCACCATTCACCCTCCTCTGTTGCTGTTTTCGATCCTACGTTAAGATTTATGAAATTAAGGCTCTAGTTAGAATCCAGTTTCCGACGACTTCACTGACAGTGCGCTGATGCGTTATCATGCCGCGACTTCACTGACAGTGCGCTGTCGATTCACTAACCATGCACGCGCGCTCTGTGCACTGCTACGTACGCACGCCACGCCGAGCCATGCGTCGGATGCATGGCAATTAGCATGGTGTCGAGTCGTGGTGCGCCGATGCGCACTCCGTCGCACGGTCGCGCTGCCGCTGCGTGCGGTACCGCCCGCGTTGCAGGTGAAGGGAGGAGCTAGCTGCGCGGTTGGATTTGGATTTGGGGTCGTCCCGCCGCGCTGCTCGCACGAGGGGGACAGGCCATGGCCAAGCCGAGGCGGATGGGTCGACGAACTTCCTTTTTATGGGCCTCGTGGACAGCGTAGGTGGTGTGGCCTGGTCGTCGGCCCAGCGAGGTGGACTGCGGCCTGTTGGAACCGTTCCCCACCCCCACTTTGTTATGGGCTGCCTCATGATGCGGTCATGAAGGCTAGCACAAATGCACAATACGTCACCTCAACTCCCGGTAGTCGGTAAAGAACAAACTTACCCGTAGTGAGAGTACAGGACTACGCCATGGGAATCTCGATCCGCAGTACAAGACTCCTCCGGCTGGAGCCAAATAAAAACGATCCTCTGGGCTGTACAGGAGGTGACCCTAATTGCTAAAATGATATTAGCATACGGTGACACGGATGGTCCAATTTCTTAGATCAGCTCATGTATCTGCTCGTCTAAACCGACCGAAGTCTTATGACTAGTCATTAGAATTTCTGGTGTGGTGCGCGCGCGTGTATTCTGAATGGCCTGCCAGATGGTATGGATTGCTAAATTGTGGGTTTAAGGGCATTAGGTGTGTATATATCGCAATGGATCTTAAGGTGGTCCCTACCTAATTGTTAAGGTCACTGTTGTTATGTTTGAGGCCACCGCTTGGCTGTAATAAGAGTCCACTCGACAGTAAAAAAATTGTATTTTAATGCTGTTGTTGAATGTGGTTGTTGATAGTTGGCTGGTGGGGGAGAGAGAACAACAAGATTAAAAGAAAATTGTATTTTAATGCTTATGGCCAGGTTTTTAGCTTGAGGACCGGCCTTAAGCCTTTTTTGCTTATAGCCTACTTAAGGTCAACACTGTAATGTATAAGGTCGACCTTAAGATGGCTTATGACCATTTATTTTTATACACTCCGGATGCCCTAATGATAGAG
This sequence comes from Bonia amplexicaulis, assembly GCA_036346245.1. Classification (NCBI taxonomy): domain Eukaryota; kingdom Viridiplantae; phylum Streptophyta; class Magnoliopsida; order Poales; family Poaceae; genus Bonia; species Bonia amplexicaulis. The sequence goes on along the minus strand of CM070743.1, from coordinate 3,947,892 downwards.
AAAAACTATCGAACGGTGTACCGTTCTCACGTGTAGAATGGCATCTCGCCATTACTCCTCCACCTCACAATCTCCTAAGCATGCACCGCCGCTCCCTCCCTCTCGTGCTCCCTCTCGCTCCTGTCCACCGCTTCCACCCTCCTCGCCGCCGTCATCCCCTCACTCTCCTCCGTCGGATTCGGCTCTCCCGCCACGGGTTTACCCTTCTCCCTAGATATAGAAGGAGGTCAGGGGGAGGCGATGGGCAATGACAGGGGCGATGGGCAGGGTAGAAAGGCAGAGCCAGGGCAGTGGCAGCGGCGTCTGTGGTATTAGGTTGGGCAGCGTGACGCGGCGGGGAAGGGGCGGGGGTTGCACGGTGAGGCGGCGACGGCACCGCCGGCCGTAGGTGGTGGTGGAGGGGACGGGCAAGGCGGAGAGGAGCGCGGAGCTAGGCTAGCACCGGAGAAAAAGACGAGGGGTGTGACGCTAAGAAGAGAGAGAAAAGGGAGAGAAGTGGTGGAGGAGGGGCGGCTTGTTGGCTAGTAGCGCTCTTAACAATATAGTAGAATAAAGAAAAGGGATGATCAATATACTTTTGCCAATCTGTCGGTTGCCCTTGTCAGTAAGAATGACGCATCGAACACAGGGAAAGGTCGCGTATTCTTTTTTTCACAATGTAAATTTTTGCAACCGGCATCCTACTTACTCTGGCTCACGGACTCATCGTATGAAGTTAACATTTGTTCATCGCTCATGTTGGCCGTCGAAAACTTGCAATGTCAGTACTCTATGCTCTAGCTAGCCCAATTCTGCAGAACTCGAGTAATCAACCTGTGGCGCTTCTGCATAACTCACAGAGTCAGCACAATTTACACACGCCACGTATAGTGGGTCTAAATCCAACACCCCAAGACCCATCACAGCCAGGGGCGAAGTCATCAGGTGGAGCTGGCGCTTGTCACCCCAGCCCCATCGATGGGATTATGGGAGGCTCACTCCTCTTCGCCTGTGTTTGCCACCGAACAATACAGCAATGCATATTGTGCTTGTCCGAGTCTTCAAAAGGTGAGTTTGCCATTTCTAATTCTTTTCACCATCCCTACTCCCTGTTTCTGTTATAGACAGGCTAATTTTACTTGAAATAATTGTATGTCCTTAACACGACCGTTTACTCTTGATTTGACACTGTGTGGCTGGTATGATTTCGGCCTTACATAGCCTCACTTAGGTATTAGTAAAACACTATAGTATGTTGCGTTATTTTAACGGAAATCTAGAAATAATCTTGATTTCGAGTCTAAAACGTAGTAGAGTTCGTCTTTATGTGTAATTCAAGTTGAAGTTGTGTTTAACTTGAAATTCAAATTAGGAGATATTGATGAAATTATGAGTAATTTTGCTTTTTCTTACGACTTATTTAGGTTCTATAGAGTGCATGGAGTTTCAAGATAGTCCGCATTAGCCTTTTTTTATATCTTACTGATAATAGGATAGACTACCGTAAACTAGCAACTCGGTATTTGATAGACCAACCAGCAAATCTCATTAGTCCTGACCAAAGCAGTTCTAAACACCAAGAACACCACAGATCACAACACAAAGCAACCGTAACCGAACCAGAAAAAACGAAAGCTGCATCTTACGTTCGTACTCTAACCATGCTCCGGCGCCGGCGGCGCCGGCTCAACACAAGGAAGGCACCACCAACCTGGTAGGCAGCCGCGCGACCGCTAGTAGGGGCTCTGCCCCTGCACGTTGCCGTGCGGGTTGTAGAGGCAGAGCGTGAGCGTGGCGCCGGTGGAGCAGCTGGCCTGCGCGCACCCGACCTCGGCCGTGCTGCGCCACACCACCTGCGTGTACGTCCCGCACTGCTGCCCCGCCGCGCACGTGTTGTTGGCGTGGCTGTAGTACCGCCCCTGCGCCACCCACGAGGCCACCACCTCGGCGGGGCGCGCACGGTAGCTCGCCCACCCCTGGTTCGCGCCGTACGGGCTCGCGCCCATGTCCGCGAACGCGCACCCGCTCTGCCGCTGCTGCTGGGACACGGTCCTCGCCGCGGCCGCCGCAAGGTCGGTGCTCCACCGCAGCGGTGCCACCCCGACCGCCGCGCGCGCCTGGTTCTGCGGCGCCAAGAACTCGTCCGTCGTCGCGTTGGCCGCCGGCGCCTGCGCCTTGGTGACCACGCCGCCCCGCAGCGCGCGGCCTCCGTGAGCCGGAACAACGCACAGCAGGAGGACAAGGAAGCACGCCATGGCCATCGCGTGGTGGCGGCACCGGGGAGCCATGAGATCTGGAGTAGGTGAGCAGAGTGATGGCAAGTGATGAGTGAGAGCACTGTGCAGCCAGCACTTAGTGTGAGCTTGTGCGTGATATGTTGTCGCTAGTAAGTTAAGAAGAACAGCAGCACCGGCAGAGAGCGATGGCTACGCGGCAGGTGCTACCGTGCTCTTTGTACTTGGTGCCACCGCTTGTCTTGTGATGGCGCGGGCCGTTCGATCTCGCAACTCGGCAAGTGGAGCGCCGAACCTGGCGAGATCCAGGGGGTTGGTGGACAATGGTGGTGCGTGTCAGCGTCTTGCAATGGACTTTGAACAGTTCGACCTTCCCATGAACATAACGAAACAAGCCGGCACCGCACAACATCAGTCAAATGAAACGACTGGATGGAGGAAAAAACAGCACAGGTTTGCACAATCTAGGATGAAATGAAAATGCATGAACAAGCTAACAGATGATGATCATACGGCTTGTACATACGAACAACATGCAACAGTATATCACAGGCAAGCACCCAGTTAAGGGTGTCACAATCACAATAGCAGGAATAAACCGAGAGTGCGAATTACATCTAGGAGATAGCTAGAACATAATCGAGGTACATTCTATGTTCGAGACCACTAGCACAGCTAAGTTCAGAAGTAAACACCACCAAATAGCCTAATTCAGCAGGCAAATATCAACTGCTAAGAACCTACGGCTCCGTCTTCACCAATGCAGAACTGGGAGCTTCGGGAACAGTCGGCGAATACTGGAGCCAGTCTTTTGTACAGAAAAGAGCCTCCACAGTTTCAGGACGCAGTGAGCTTCTGTAGTCATCAAGCATCCGGCTTCCTGTTGCTGCCACCGAGAATATGGAGCTGCCGCTGCTCACCATAGACATAGGGATGGCCAAGATATCACGGGCCATCTTTGAGAGAGTTGGAAACCTCATGGTGTTAAGCTTCCACCAGTCCATAATGTCAAACTGTTGGATGCGCGGTGTAAGGGCTTCTTCCAAGTACTGCTCTAGTTCAGACTTTGTGGGCTGGCTTATTGATCTCTCTGAAAGATACATGTCGAAGTCTAGAAGTCCATCACCAGTAGAAGGTGGAGCTGCTGGAACATTATTAGCACTGACCGGCACATTTTTATTAGCCGGCTCAACATAGGCTGGCGTCAGGGGGAGGGGCTGTGCAACATACTCCTTATAAAGCTCATGAACAGCATCATCCACAACCTTAACATACTTTGCTGCCTCCACACCATAAATTTTGGAATAGCTGAATTCAACAAGCTTCATCTTGAAACGTGGATCCATGACCACAGCAATGGCTAGCACAAGGTTGCAATCCTTCCAGTACTTGTCAAACCTCTCATGCATGTCTTTGGCGATGCTACTGAAAACTTGATCTTCATGAGCTATACCATTTGAAAGCTGTAGCTGAAGTTTCCACGCCTCATGAAAAAATATGTTTGAAGTTGGATTTGCTGCAGCCATGATGCTATGTGCAGAATCATAGAGAAGCTTCAAATAGTTGCAGGCAGCCTCCACCTTCTTCCATTCCTCTGTGGAAGGTGCCTCATTGTAGTTATCATCACACGTCTCCAATGTGGTGAATGCCTGCCTGTAATCCAAGGCAGCCAGCAGCATAAGATAAGTGGTATTCCACTGAGTTGTAACATCAAGACATAGTGTCTTGGTGCTGGGAACCTCTAGTTGCAGAGCAATCTCAGAAAACTTCTCCTCACGTATAGAAGCAGCTTTTATGAACTTTATGCTCTCACGGATATTGTAGATCACACCATGAATTGAAGCAATGACATCCTGTGCGACTGCATTCAGGATATGGGCATAGCACCTCACAACAAACAGCTGGCCCTTAAGCATGAGGTTGTTCTTGTTGGAGAGATGATCTCTCAGATTTGCACTGTAGATATCATGCGACGAGCAATCGTTATCCAACGTGATGGTAAATAGCTTGTCATTCATATTCCAGTCAGACAGGCTCATGCTAATAGCTTCACTAAGTGCATTATCTGAATGAGGAGAAGACACCATCATGAAGTTAAGCATTCTTCGCTGCACTTTCCACTCCGAGTCGATAAACTGCCCAGAAAGTGAAACATAGCCAAGAGTTTGACTAGTTGTCCACAATCCTATAGTGAGGCTGATCCTTCCGGACATAGTGCTGAATGCTTGCAGCAGGTTATCCTTTTCTTTCTGATAAACAGTATACACCTGTCCCTCAATTGTATCAACATCTACAACCCTGAAACGTTGCTGCAGACTCTCAATGAAAGCAATGAAGGCTGGCTGTTGAACAATGTGAAGTGGGTAGTCATGCAAAATGATCATCTTTGCCAGATATGAGCAGTGACGGTCCTGATCAAATGTAGCACTTGCATAACCAGTATATCTGTAACGCCTCTTAGAAGGACGCCCTACGGTACCCTCACCATCATTGTCAGTCCCTCCTGCCGAACGCAGTGACAGCTTCCTCTCTTGGTTTTTCATCATAGGACATGAACCCAGGGTGATGTGCCTCTTGAGATGGCTAGTACCTGCAATTTTTGATCCAGAGCTGTATGCAAAGGTTTGCTTGCATAAATTGCAGCATGCTCGTGAGCATCCCCCAGGCATGGCTTCAATAGTGAAGTGCTCCCAGACCGGTGATCTCTTTTTCCGGCCTCTTGATGAGGTTGGTGGGGTCACCTCAGCACTGACCAACTCATTGCCATGGGCTATCTCATCACCACCGACCATGTCATTAACTTGAATCATCTCATTACCGTGGATCATGTCGCTAACTTCAATCATCTCATTACCATGGATCATGTCACTACCGTGGACCATCTCGTTACCATTGACCATCTCACTGTCATGCACCATTGCATTGTCATTGCTGTTTGGTTCACCCATGCTGAGAGAGACTGGCTGATGAAATCCAAAAGGCCTGTTAATTTGAAATGATTGGAACAAATAAAATCATGTCAGATCTAATGTAATCAAATCAGAAAAAACTTGATTATTTCTCAAATAAGGTTCAAATAAACTTCAAAAGACGACCAGTCAGATAAATCCTCAAACTGACACAACATCAGTGATAAACATAAAAAATCTTACATAATTTCAGTATGATAAGATCTGGTTGCTTTGCCAGACCACTCCTCAAAGCAACAAACAATAAATTTTCCAGATTGGATTCAGGAATCACTACTTCAAATTTGTAAAATTGATAATTCTAACATTACAGACTTTCAAAAAATAATAAATTTGTCAATACAATGATGACATTTTCAATTATTAACATATACTCCTAGTAAGTCTCTGTGATCTCTTCAAAAGAGAAAGCATTACAACTATTGAAAATATCAAAATACATTGTACAGACAGAAATAGATGCTCACGATATTCTAGACAAGTATGGATATATCATAACAAATCCAATAGAAAAGTGGACCTATCCAGACCAAGCAAAATGCTGGTAGTAGGTCGTTCAATTTGCTAAGGAGTTGCAACACAAAACAAATTTTAACTTTTAGGGAAAATGGAGCCCCCTAGGTATTTGATTGCCAATTTATCTCTGCCAGTAGAACCATTGGCGCCTGCGCATAAGTTGCAAAGAATAAACGGCCCCCACCTAACATAGCTTCTGATGTACAAAAGCAAATATGCACGGTTACTTGGCAGTTGGCACAAGCCAAGCTCGTAGCCACTACTCTATTCGTGCTTGCCAGAACTGCATAGTAAAGAGTAGGTATTGTTAGAAATATGGGCAATATTTTAATTCCAGATTTTACTAGGAGGCAAATATCCTAAATAACTAGTGATTCAAAAAGCTCATAACTATCAGCAGCAAATCATATTTTACTTCAAATATACGCAAGAACAGAATTATATCTGAGTCGATCGGTTACACGAACGACTTACAGTAGAGTCCGATGAAGAACAAGAAACAGTGCAGGCTCAATGTAGTACATAACATAAATAAAGCAGCGAAGTGAGTGGTCGCGCAGATGTGTGTTACCCAAAAACCTTATTGCTCCCCTGCGCAGGTCTTTACGGCAACAACGGCTCAGAGATACCGCTCCCCTCTTTCATGGTGCACGCCAAGAAAAAGAGTCGACGAGGTTCAAACGGCACAACAAAACAGCACAGATTTGCAGGAGGAAAAAAAAGAAGCGGAGGAGGCAGTGATTTGGGCATAACTAGTCTAGACGTCCCCAAGCATATATATAGATGCAGACTATGAACTGATGTGATTATCAATCATTTAAACCAATAAAGCCTTAAATTCAAACATTTGAATCTCATTCAAACAGAGAGATGCACAGTTCAGCAAAAATAAGATGGACTTGGTCTACTAAGTGGCGCGCCACGTCACGGCGTGGTCGCAAGGCACAAGTCACACGATTTTCCATGTGAAAATACACGAATATGCACACGCATGTGCATTTAGCCAAAGTCCTCGTGCCATCCCTATCCATATGTCACATATTAAGGAGCGGTAAGGACTCCACCTTATAAATTATCTTCCTTCGCTTGGTTACACAATATGGTACTAAACCATGTATGCTTTCGAATTATAGAAAATGCCTTACACTCATATAAGATTAATTTCTAACAGGTACTGGTGCAGCACAGAAGAGCTGATAGCAACCTATCAAGAATGGAACGAACCTAGCTGGGCTAACAGGCATCAAACTCATCTCAACAATTCAAGCATCATAAGCCTTGGCTACGCAAAAGATAAACAAGGATGTTCTATGCATACAATTATTAGCTCTCCAGACAATGGTACAACCGTGTTTCCGCAAAATTACAGCTTCTAGGGTCGCAAAGATGCACAAACTGTCAACCTCAAAAGGATGAACAATACTGTCCCACGCAGCGTACTATTTCTGCTATATCAAAGCCTTTATCCTACCTCCAAACCCAAACAAAAGAATCAGACCTTCTTGACCAACTAAAAGTCATGCCTAAATCCCTTGCAAAATCCAAGCTACCAACCCTAGCGAGGCATGAACAGCCGCTTCCTACCGCAGCGACTGATGAGCCATCCTCCCAACAGGTACAACAGGACACAAAATCTGGACTCGCAAAGCCCCCCCACCATTTGCTTGTACAAAACAAACGAACAAAATCACGAAATAACCCGCATATGCCCAATCGAAGCATTCAGGGTCCAAAACCACCCGCAGAGATCTGAATCGAAACAATCATCTGGACCCATCCCGAAACATATCAAACGAAGTGCTTGCCCCAGCACAACAGATCCGGCCAACCGCATCCCAACACAAGCCGAGCAACCCAACTCAAATCGCAAACAGATCTAAACATCTCAACCAAACGAATCCACGAACGAAGCTAGTAAGAGAGGCGCAAATAGGATAGGCGGCAGAAGCAGGGGGGGTTTAGAGTTTGGGCGCTTACGGAGGAGGGGAGGCGGAGAGGAGCGCAGGTGGGAGCGGAGGATCAAAATCGGGGGGCGGCGCGGGATTAGGGCTCGGCCCAAGAAGATCGAAGGCCGAGCGAAGCTTTTCTTAGGGGGTTAAGAGAGAGAGGCGGGGGAGAGAGAGAAACGAGGTGGAGTTTGGGGGTGGCGCCTGCTGAATCGGGAGGGGGATTTAATGGGCTAGCGGCCCACGAGGCTGGGGCGGGTGTGAGACTGCCGGTGGGCCACACACGCGTGGACTGACTTTTTTTCGGCGTTCTCATCTCGTCTTTCCGGAGCTTGTTTGTTTATGGGATCTTTTGAATTGGGTGGGTTTGGTGGAGGCCGGCTGGGCGCAACACGGAGTCGTCTTGGGTTGGGCCGTCCGTTTCTAGGGTTTTGATTTGGACCGTCGGATTCATCTGGTGCGGGATTCGGATTCGGAGAGGGCGTTTTTTCCAAACTAAACGAGTCTGCGTTTGGGTAGAGAAATAAGAAGAACTGGCCCGGCCTCATTGGTGTTAATTAGGTGTGTTCTTTTTAGCTGTAGCTTATGAATTTTAACTGTAGTTTATGATTTTTGGTTTGTTCGTGCAAAAGATTATAGAGTAACAGAAACTCACATACGGATTTTGCCGACATAAATGAAACTGGTACAGTATATACTACAATTAACTAGTAGACCCTATTTTAAAAGGATATTCCGTTTAAAAATTAGTTACTGTAAAAAATCGAAAAGTAAATTTTAAAAGTTGAAAATAACAGACCCTTAGGGCATCCGAAATATATGAAAATAGAGAGTCATAAGTCACCTTAAAATCGAAATTATATATTACAGGGCTGACCTTAAGCAGACTATAAGCAAAAAAGGCTTGAGGTCGATCCTCAAGCTAAAGACCTGATCACAAACATTAAAATACAATTTTCTTTTAATCATGTTGTTCTCTCTTCTCCCACCAGCCAACTACTAACTACCACATTGGGCGATAGATATTTTTTTACCACCGAGTGGAACCCTTATTATAGCCGAGCGGTGGTCTCAAACATAACTAGTAGGCCTTAATAATTAGTTAGACACATCTTAAAACTTATTCTGTTACGGCCAAAGTCGTCGATGGCGGCGACGAGGACGCGCGCGAGCATCGGGAGGCAAAGCGGACAGCCCACCGGGCAGGCCACCGTCGCTTGTACCAGCCAGCCTCGCCGTCTTGACGAGCTGCATCCGCCGGCCCAGATTAAGCTGTCAACGAGGATCTCCATTCTCCAGTCAATGACTCAATGTCAAGCTTGGTCGGAACGCAACGTTGTCCATGTGGATCTATTCGAGCAAATTTTCCGAGTATCTGATTCCTTTTTCACAGGGTTGAGATCCTACACCTAATTCGATGGAGCTTACGCTTAAGCTTATTCGCGAATTCCTGTAAGCGACACATCGTTAAGGCCGACGAAAACTTACTTGAACTGATCTCGAGTTTTTCTTAGCACCTTCTCTTTGCCAGGTGGATAGTGATGGAGCTCATTCGAGAAGAACCTCCGAGCTGATCGTGAGCTTCAGCCTTCAGTTCCAGCCCGAGCATGGTTGTCCCATAAGAAGACTAGAGAGAGAGAATGAGAACACAACCACTAAGAATTTTTTTAAAGGGTACTAAATCACTAAGAGAATTGATCTAACGGGACCACTAAGAATTGAACTGACGGGATCGCCGGCAACAAATGCATCTGTATTTATGAACTAATGATGATGCACATGGGTTAGCCGTATTATCAAAACGACTAACGTGACGATACCGCCCTAAATCAAAATTTCAGTGACACGGTAGCCAGAGAGAAAGGAAGTATTCATTCGCCTTTAGCAAATGCACGCACCCAGTAATAACGTGCACCCGTTGTTTCGGTTTCAACTTCTGTCTTCTTAATTCTAATTCACTATTTTTAATTTTGCCTTTTTTGGTTTTTTTTTTGCTTTTTTATACTTTTTATCTTTTTTTGTATTCGTTTGTATTTTCCGTAATGGACTGACTTGTTTTTTATTTTTAATTTTTTAATTTAATTACGCTAAAAAATTATCAGCAATTACGATATAAAATAAATCAACTATAATGCAAAATAAACCATAAACCTCTTATTTTAGCCAAACTAAGTGCTCCAAAAAGCATCACTTCGACTCAAAACACACACCAGTAAAACTAACCGATGAACGACAAATACTTATATAGATGGCCCTGTTCATAATAACTTCTAAAAGTTATTTTACTTCGGTAAGTATAATTTTGCTTTAATACTTAGTTTTTAAACGAAATATCTTTTTAAAATAAAATCTATTAATCGATTGTAATACATACTGTAATAATTTCATTTATATCGGTTAAAATCACACACGACTCTCTTTACGTAAAGCTCTCTATAAGCTATTACTATTCATAAACTAAAACTAATATAAACGGGCAATCTGCCAAGCCGCTAAAACATCACGAGAGAATTAACTGATGGACGGGGCAGACAGTAAAACATAAAGCATTCTATAGCTAGGCGTTCAAATGAACACCCAATGACATAGAAATACTACACTTGCACAAAACGGGAGTTCAAACATACGCCACCAGCTGGTTCATTACGCAGCTTGTACATACACATTACTAGCAGCGTCAGATACTCTGATCACAGATTACAAACACGACACAGCCACACAGGAAAGAGTACATAACAACATGAATGAGTAAACAGAGTTCGATACAAGTTACACTCTAGGAGATAAATACTGATATAAATCACAATCAGTTCACAATCGACTGACTAAAATACACCTACAGCTAAAGACCAGCTAAAGACCACACACAGGTACCATAAATAGATGCATGCTTCAACAAGGAAGCGGGTAACCACTGCGAGCCCATGACAGCCTACGATGCGTCCACCTTGATCAGCGCAGAACTTGGCGTCTCTGAGACAGTTGGTGAATACTGAAGCCAGTCTTTCGCGCAGACAAGCGCCTCCACAATTTCTGGACGAAGTGAGCTTCTGTAGTCATCAAGCATGCGACTTCCTGTTCCTGCAGAGAAGACAGAGCTGCCGCTGCTTACCATGGACATTGGAATGGCCAAGATGTCCCGGGCCATCTTCGAGAGAGTTGGGAACTTGAGTGTGTTAAGCTTCCACCAGTTCAGAATGTCAAACTCTTGGATACGTGGGGTGAGGGATTCATCCAGATACTGTTCTAGTTCAGATTTTGAAGGCTGGCTTGTAGCTATCTCGGAAAGGTACATATCGAAGTCCAGAAGTCCATCACCCGTTGAAGATGGAGTTGTTTGAGTGTTATTCTCACTGGCAGGTGCGTTATTAGCTTCCCCTTGCTCAACATAGGCTGGTGTTAATGGGAGCGGCTGTGCTACGTACTCCTTATAGAGCTCATGCACAGCATCATTTACCACCTTAACATACCTTGCAGCCTCAACACCATAAATTTTGGAGTAGCTGAACTCAACAAGCTTCGTCTTGAAACGGGGATCCATGACAACAGCAATGGCTAGCACAAGGTTGCAGTCTTTCCAGTACTTGTCAAACCTCTCATGCATATCTTTGGCAATGCTACTGAAAATGGGATCTTCATGTCCGGTCGCATTTGTCAGCTCTAGCTGAAGTTTCCAAGCTTCATGGAAAAATATGTTTGCAGTTGTATTTGCTGCTGCCATGACGCTATGTGCTGAGTCATACAACAGCTTCAAGTAATTGCAGGCAGCCTCAACTTTCTTCCAGTCCTCAGCTGAAGGTGCTTCATTGTAGTTGTCATCACATGTCTCTAGTGTAGTGAAAGCCTGCTTATAGTCCAAGGCAGCTAGCAGCATCAGATACGTGGTGTTCCACTGGGTTGTAACATCCAGGCAAAGGGTCTTGGTACTAGGGATCTCAAGTTGCAGAGCAATCTCAGCAAACTTCTCCTCACGGCCAGGAGAAGCTTTTATGAACTTAATGCTTTCACGGATATTGTAAATGACACCGTGAATTGAAGCAATGACATCCTGCGCAACTGCATTCAGGATATGGGCATAGCACCTCACAACAAACAACTGGCCCTTAAGCATGAGGTTGTTCTTGTTGGAGAGATGGTCTCTCAGATTTGCACTGTAGATATCATGCGACGAGCAATCGTTATCCAATGTGATGGTGAATAGCTTGTCCTTCATATTCCAGTCAGAAAGGCTTGTGCTAATAGCTTCACTAAGTGCATTCTCTGAATGAGGAGAAGACACCATCATGAAGTTAAGCATTCTTCGATGTAATTTCCATTCGGAGTCAATAAACTGCCCAGCAAGTGAAACATAGCCAAGAGTTTGACTAGTCGTCCACAATCCAATAGTGAGGCTGATCCTTCCAGGCATAGTGCTGAATGCTTGCAGCAGGTTTTCCTTTTCTTTCTGATAAACAGCATACACCTCCCCCTCCATTGTATCAACATCTACAACCCTGAAACGAGGCTGCAGACTCTCAATAAAAGCGGCAAAGGCTGGCTGCTGAACAATGTGAAGTGGGTAGTCATGCAAAATGATCATCTTCGCCAGTAATGAGCAACTGCGGTCTTGATCAAAAGCTGCATTTGCATAACCAGTATATCTGTAACGCCTCTTAGACGGACGCTCCACAGTGCCCTCACCATCATTGTCAGTCCCTCCTGTTGAAGGCAGTGCTAGCTTCTGCTCTTGGTTTTTTATCTTAGGACACGAACCCAAGGTGATGTGCCTCTTGAGATGGCTAGTTCCTGCAATTTTTGAACCAGAGCTGTAAGCAAAGGTTTGCTTGCACAGCTTGCAGCATGCCCGTGTGGCCCCTCCAGAGACAGCTTCAATAGTGAAATGTTCCCACACCAGGGACTTCTTTCTTCGGCGCCTCGTTTGGGTTGGAGGGGTGGTCACCTCAGCACTGACCAACTCATTTCCTTGGACCAACTCGTCACCTTGGGTTAACTCCTCACCTTGAGCCAACTCATCACCTTGGACCAATTCATCACCTTGGACTGCCTCATTGCTAGGGACGATCTCATTACCTTGGACCACCTGATTGTCATTGCCGGTTTCCTCAGCCATGCTGACAGACTAGTAGCTAAACTCACAAAATCTGTCACACGTAACATGGTAATATCAAAAATCAGAGCACCGGTTATTTGAGCAAAAAGAGGCTAAATAAACTTAAACATGCGATCATTCATGAAAGGAATCAATACACTTGGCACATTACAAATAGATATTAGAAACTCAACAATACAACATGACTTCATGATAGCAACTTAGCAAAGTCTAATTGGAGTAACTAGCGCACAACTCAAAACAATAAACTTTAGAGGTCCTTCAGAAATATGTAATTTATATGCACACGTTCCAAATAAGAAAGGCTATAGAAATATTTAAAAATCGTTAGGAAGTGCTCATGCAAAGATGAAAAGATCAAACTTCAGTAAATAGAAATAAGAAAGACTTTGAGATATTTTCCAACGGAAAACATGTCATCTGCCCAACTCGGTCAAAATGCTTAAGGCGCACCATTGAATTAAATTTCTGTTGCCATTGTCATAATCATGAGCAGAATTAACCACGGTGTTGTTTCACAGGCAAATTTCAGGAAAAAGAACACCCCATGCAACTTTGATTGGCAGCTTTATTCCGTATAATTAAATTAAATTGGCAGCATCTCCAGCAAAATTTGTTCGTCCACAACTCAAATCTTGCTTATTAGTATAACGATAGTTCTTCTTGCTCCTCGTGACCACCAACTTAGGTTCATTGGCGATAAGGGAACATTCGAACACTCCAGTTCTCCTCTGAGCAGGTGAGACACAACACAACACTTCGTACCCACGCTTAGCTACATGGCATGAACCTTATTTGTGCTACGAAGCTTCAAACCACTTGTGCAGTTCAAACCTGGCCGCTCTTAGTTAGACAAGCATGATTTACATGTTAAAATATTAACTATATTTCTTCAAGCGTGAAAAGATTAAATTTTCGCATAATTACGCAGGCAGAAAAGCTTATGAATCCAATTATCTAGACACAACAACAATCGCAACAAATCCACAGTCATGTAGCTCCCCAAACCCACCGAACCAAGCTGCCCTCTCCAGATTCCGCAAAAATTCCGACCACGGCGCCATTCGGAGGACTATAACTACAAATCTGGCCCATATAGTTAAATTCCTGCCCTCAAATTCGAGATCTAGTTCCACAGAAAGCACGGACACCATACAGTAAAGCCCCCATGGCCGAAGCTTCTGAATCGACCGCGCTTCCCCTGAATTCCGAACCCAACGGAGCAGAAGATTCGAGGGGATCCTGAAATCGGTAACAAATTGGGCCCGGAGAACACACCCATCGGTAAATTTTTCACAAAAACGAAACAAATCCTTCGCAGGGCCCACCTTGGCCCAATCCTAACGCGCAAAACCCCTCTAAATCGCGATTAAACGCACCCAAAAGCCCAGAAATTCCAAACGTTCCCCGCAGATCCGACCGAAACAAGCCCGAACGGGCTCCAAATACGCACAGATCTAGACTTTCAAGAGGGAAAGAGATTAAACCGCCGCAACGACGGGCGGTAGAGAAATGGAAAGAGAGGAATTTGGAGTTTTGGGATCTTACGGGGGGTGGAGGGGAGGAGGAGGTGGTGGTGGCCGTGGCCGATCCGGACTAGCTAGGGCTCGGCCCAAGAAGCGCCAAGGCCGAGCGTGTAGATCTGGTTTTTTGGGGGGGAGGGGAGGGGAGGGAGAGAGACGGGATTGCGGGAGATGGGGGTAGTAGGTAAGGGAGACTCGGCTTTGCTGGGGAGGCTGCGCGGGCGGAGAGAAGGGGTGTGACGTTTTTAATGGGCTCACGGGTCGCGGCCCATCGCTTCGGTGGCCCCGGGGAGGAAGTGGCCGTGGCTGTGGCCGTGGCAGCGTAGTACTTCTGCCATATCGAAGTCTTTCCTCCAAACCCAAACAAAAGAACCGGACCTTCTTGACCAACTGCTTGTTTCGGCTTCAATTTTTGACTTTTAACTTATTTTTTACTATTTATAAATTTTATCTTTTTTTGAACTTTTGGTTTTTTTGAACTTTTTGCCGGTTCTTTTTTCCCCATATTCGTTTGCATTGTCCGTGATGAGCTAGCATATTTTTTCTATTTTTAATTTTTTTTTTAAATTTAATAACATCAAATAAGCCACCTTCAGCTACATTAAAATTTCAGCCGCTACAGTACAATTTCAATCATAAAACCACAGCTTTTCAGCCCAACCGAGCAGGACAAAAGGTCATGCCTAAATCCCTCGCAAAATCCAAGTGATCAACCCTAGCGAGGCATGAACAGCCGCTTCCTACCGCAGCGACTGATGAACCATCCTCCCAACAGATACAGCCCCCCTAAATCGCAACCAGATCTAAATATCTCAACCAAACCAATCCACGAACAAAGCTAGTAAGAGAGGCGCAGATACGAGAGGTGGTAGGAGGAGGAGGAGGGGAGGCGGAGAGGAGCGCAGGTGGGAGCGGAGATCAAAATCGGGGGGCGGCACGGGATTAGGGCTCGGCCTAAGAAGGTCGAAGGCCGAGCAATGCTTTCCTTCGGGGAGGAGGGGGTAAGAGAGAGGCGGGGGGAGAGAGACTAGGCAGTCGACACGTGGCAAATTCCGCTCCAAGGGAGCGTGGAAAACAGTATTTCCGTGCCACAGCATATTGTAGCTACAGTAGATTCCGTGGTACTGTAGCATGAAAATGCCTAGAGCGGAATTTGCCACATGTCGACTTCGTGTAATTCCGCGCTCGGTAGGAGGCTAGATTTGCAAAAAAATTCTCATAGGGATAGAACTGCCAAAAAATTGGCAGAGAGGGTTAGATTTGTTATCTTTTCGACGGTGAGTGGAATGGTGACAAACTCTGATGAGCTCTGTTGCCTTCTCGGTTTCACCAAGACTCAACCGTAAGTTCCCGGGTGTTGCCGCGGGAAATTCCACAGCACCAATGTGTCTTTATGGAGCGTGTAAAGGTCAAGCACATGTTGATCAAGGTGTACTAGCCAATTTGATTGAAACCATCAATGAGGTGCGAAATGGCGGTGACCGCCCGATTGCAAGATGATTTGGACAAAAGTCGATCATGAACGACACATCGATGCAAAGCAATATTGAATAAAAACAACTCTAAAAATAGATACTACTCCTACAGTACAGAAAAAATAGTGGTATATGGATGGATCCGCTCATTTCGGCTTTAGCTTTTGGCTTCTAGATCACTATTATTTAATTTCGTCTTTTTCTGGCTTTTTTGCCTATCTTTTTTTCCCGTATTCGTTTGCATTGTCCGCGATTAGCTAACCTATTTTTTATTGTTTTTTAATATAATTACGCCAAAAAAGTCACCGGCAACTACAGTGTAAAAAAGCTATATGCCAACTTATATAAATTGAACTGAGCATCCCCAAAGTTGGGTTGGTCATAGATGAATTCTCCATATAGCCTATGGGTCTTATTTATATCCTGCAACTCACATATATTCGCCTTCTTGTCGGGCACATCAAGGAGTCCTTGGCGAACCCAGATCAAAATTTATAGGGGGGACTAATGGCACTTCACCGGTTTGCTGATGCCGAGCTACTGGCCTGCGGTAGCTTGCCGCACTGCGGGCATCGCCTATCGGGGTGCCTAGCTGTCTCCTTGATTAACCAAAGCCGCAATGTCTTGCTCCTTTATCTAAACAAGAGATAAATTTGTCACAATCAAAACTAGCTTCTTGTTTCAAGAGATATATAAGACTACAGCAGTAGTGGACTCTCCCTGTAAAGCATTGGTATTCCCTAGAAACTAAAAGCAATAACTCGTGTGCCCAATTTAATGGTGATCGGTTCGGCTGAAAGCTGAAAGCTTATAGCTGAAAACACTCAGAATGGTGAAAAAACATCATAATGACGATGCTTATTTAACATAATTAAATTTAAAAAATTGAAAATATAAAAATATGTTAGCCCATCACAGACAACGCAAACGAATACGAGAAAAAAAGAACCGACAAAAAAGCTCAAAAAAAGTTAAAAATTCAGAAAAAGACGAAATTATGAATAGTGCAAAAATAAGCTTAAACCATAAGTTTAAGCCATATTAAACACAGCTAAATCTCGAACCGCCTTTATTTGGGTCAACTAGAACTCCAATCAAAAGTTTCGGGTATGCTTCTAGCCGATTGGCTGATGGACTTGTCTTTCTTTCCACATAGATGTCATGTTTGTTTCCTCTTATTTCATGGCTCCATTTGAAAGCATGTAGCCGATTTGGTAACACAAACGTATGTCTTTTGACTTCCATGTATTTAGCTCCGTTTACCATTGAACTGGACCCACTGAGAAGCCAACCGATCCAGGCATGCGTACGTGCGTGGTTCGAACTAATTTGATCAACCTTTGGTTCCTTAATTTGCACATGTGTAGAGTTCCCTTTCGCAGAATCTGACGTGCATTGAGCTTAGGGATGCAATCGAAACGGATACGGATGGATATCGTTTATCATGTATTCTATTCTATATTTTATCTTCGGAGTCAGAGTCGGACACGAATAATACCGAATAATCATTTCTCCATTCCGTATCTGTTCCACAATCTTTCAGACAGTCGGTCGGACGAAAATTATCCGATTTTTTGCATAGGACATTAGACGGTATGGTATAATCAGAGCGAACATAGAGAGACTAATTACTGAGATGTTAAAAGAACACTTAGTACTCCCGCCTGTTTAGATGTGACAATCTGTCTATATGCTATTTTGTTCTTAGGTGAAGTCACAACAGACTTCCTCATATCACTTGACATACGATATATACGGACGGATATCACTTATCCCGTATTATATTCTATATTTTTTTCTCAGAGTCGGAGTCGAACACAGATAATATCGGATACCCATCTATCCATTCTGTATTCATTCCATAAGCTTTCGATCGATCGGACGGATAAAAATTATCCACTCCGTTTGTACTCCTAATTAAACTCGGCTTCGTATAGGATGTTGTCTTCTATCCTTGTTGCATGTACGCATACAACAGATGGATTCCTTCGCGTGCATGGCTCGACGGTCTTCGTCAGCTTTGGCTAAGGATCGTGCCTCTTATGTCAATCCCCATTGCTTGTCATTGGTTTTTGTCTCAAGGCCCCATCGGTCACCTTAAAATTGCTAGATTCGAATGACAACACCGGACAGACCAGTGAGGATCCAAAAGGTGGCAGGCACCAACAAAAAAGAGTGGCCACGTACGGTACCGGTGAATGCGACGAGCAATGGTCGCCAAGCGAAGCCAAGGACGTCGAGGGTGGAGGCATATTCCACATATATGGTACATGGCGTACACATGCATGATTAGGCTCCCCCGAGTTTTTTTTTCTCAAAGGAGTACAGTTGGTTGTCGAGGTAACTCGAAAGCCCACAAACGCACGTATGTACTTAGTGTGCACACTGAAATATTTTTACTCAGAGAACTGCTGGCCAGAGGTCAGATGGCTAGGGCACTCGTTGCGCCCTCGCTCACCAGCGTTCGACTCGGCGCTAACAGTGAATGCTAGAACACCTAATCTGAAATTAAGAAAAGGTCATAATATCACGAATTCAGTGAGGAGTATCTAATGTGCCTGTTCTTTTATAGCTGCAGCTTGTGACTTTGGCTGTTCGTGTGAGAGATTTGTCGATACGGTACATTATGTACTATAATTAACTAGTTAACTTTATCTTAAAAAGACACTTCATTTAAAAATTAGTTACTATAGAAAAATCAAAAGTTAAAACTAAAAGCCATAAAAGGACAGGCCAATATCCTCCCTCAATAGCTAAATCGCACAAATCTTGAAGTGGCAACACTGGTGGCCGGGTGGTTGGCCGTGGTCTCCGTGTGGTTACAAATCAGATTCTAATGTGCCTTAAAACCTTGTAAGTGAATTATTAAATGCCTATTTAGAACACATGAATATCTCAATAAACAGTTCACCTCCCATAGAAAATAGAAAAAATCCTATATTCTAAATAGGGCTTAGCTCTAGAGCACGTTGCGAATTTCCATGTTCCAAACGGAGCCTAACCCCAGAGCATGTTGCGGCCGTACTATCTGTGCTGAATGGACGAGCTCATTGGCGGCACTGCAGGCCATGCGATATCTGCCTGCTCATTGGATTTAAACTTCTAACTTCTGGCTTATTTGTTATTATTTATAAATTTTGTTTTTTAAAATTTTTAATTTTTAAGTTTTTTTCTGGTTTTTTTCTCGTATTCATTTGTATGTCCGTGATGAGCTAATATATTTTTTCTATTTTTAAATTTTTTAAATTTAATTACGTTAAATAAGCCACTTTCAGCTACAGTGTAATTTCAACCAACTACAGTGCAATTTCAGCTATAAACCACTATTTTTCAGCCCAACCGAGTGGGGCCTTAAGTCGTTCAGCTCCCTGCCTGATGGACAAGCTCCACCAAGAGCTTCCTAACTGGTTCCTTCACATTGAATTTTGCTGATAGTTTTTAACTATGAATGATGAATAATAGTGACGGCTAAAAGCTAGGAACTTATATTTACTTATGACTTTTTACTGAGTATATTATGCAAGAAAATAGTGCAACGAAAGACACTATATAACATTTAGACCACTATGCGACTTATAGAATTATAACATAATAAAATACAGAGTGTGTTACAACATATGAAAACACAAAGTAGTAACTGATAGAAACGACTTATAAAAGCTGAGACGTTCATATTAGCTTTAGTTTCTCTAAACATAATCTAGAATCCAAATCCAATACGAACGGGTTCCGATCCAACCCGTAACAAATGTCATGATCATACAATAAAAAGGCAGTGAGAAGTAAACAGCATCAGCATTAAGCACTACATATATAGGGAGTGTTCACAAACCATCAGCATCATGCGAGAAGCCACCAGCTAAGCAAATTCCATACTACATCTTAGAAGAACCTGCCACGCCTATCCAAAACAAGTGAACCCTGCATGTAGATGCAGATGCAGGCCACTACCACCTCCAGGTTCCACGGAACAAACCTAAACCTTAGCCGCCGCCACCTACTGGTACTACTCTCCTCAGAAACTACCAGCTACTGCTGCTGCTGTTGCTGATAGCCAGTGCCAGTGCCAGTGCCAACTGCTACTGACAGTGGCAGTGTCAGCGCCCTAGCTGCCTTCCTCCTCGGTGCCCTTGAGGTACTCCCCGTCGCCGCTCTGCGCGCCGGAGTTGGCACCCCGGACGTCGACGGACAGCGAGGTCGATCCCTCCTTGGCGCCGCTGGCGCTGCGGCCGAAGTCTGAGAAGACGCCGGCGTTCATCATGCTGTTGCCGGCAGCGGCGCCGGCGCCACCCATGCTGGCCTCGCCGTGGAGGATGTTGAACCCGCTGGTCGTGCCGGAGGACATGCCCATCTGGCCGTGCGCGGCCGCCGCTTGCTGCTGCTGCAGCTGCGACAGGGTCGGCTGTGCGTACATCATGGACGACCGGGCCGCCATCAGCGACTGCGGGGCCATCATCTGCGCCGACTGCTGCGGCATATACCGCGGCCCGGACTGCATCATCAGATTGGACGGGTACTGCGAGCAGGCATGTCAAATGAGCAATGCAGCCTTGATTTTACTCGTGAAAAACAACTGCAAAGGATAAGAATTGCAAGGTGAGGCTCAATGAATACCTGTGATAGGGCGGCCGTCTGCGGCGGCTGGCTGTCGGCGATGGCGGCGAGGTACATGAGGTTGTGCTGGAGCTTAGCTTGGTTCCTGCAGAGCACAGCAGCAAGTGGCAGACACGAGAGCTCAGCTTGTGGGTTGTAGTGCAATGCGCAATAAGCGAAACGTGGGAGGATTGTTCAGTGTTACAAATGCGTTTCTTGTCACTACAAAGTAAGCAGTGAACAGGCATATGCACATGAACATGCATGCTATAACGTGACATGATGGTGGAAAAAGAAAGATTGGTAGTTGCTTCAGTAGGAGAAAGATTAGTAGTTGCTTCAGTAGGAGAAAAGCCATATGAGGTGGTAGAAACTATTCTGTGAGATTGACATTACTGAACAAGAAACTGTCCTTTTCTAGTACAAAACCACACATTAATCACTTCTTTCGATTGATCAGCCTATGAACTAGAACCAGCGTCAATGGACTAAAATGGAATCACCTTCAACACCACATGCAACATTTCATTTATAAACATATTTGATTTGTCATTTGTCTACTGAGATCAGGCTGAAGAACAGAAGGACAATCTTGTTCCTGTAAACACCAATCAAACTGATGCTACCATAAGAGCTAATAGAGTAAAAGCTGCAAAAAAAAGCCCAGCAACATTCCAACATGAGTTCAGTGCTCCTACAGTACAGTTGCTAGTTGCTACAACACCACAATCACAAGGGGATCAGAGACCAGACTCACCGTGCGCACTCCTCCACCTTCCCGTTGTTCTGGTTGTCGAGGATGGCCAGGATCAGCTGCTTGTTCTCATCCAGGTACTGCACAGTTTTAACGTTGAAACTTTCGTGTTAATACATTTCAGTACACGCAAGATAAAAGCACATGCATATCTCAAACACAACAGTTGCGCTATGAATGACCAATATATGAATATATCAGTTAACACCAACGAAGTACTAGATTGGAGATTGGCATCTTGATTCTAAAGCAGAACCACACAAATACAAAAGATCTGATTGCCAGCCTATCCTCTCAAGCTCAGGATCAATCATTAACTGACACGATAGCACAGATAGCACGCAAGACAGGCTATCACAAGGCTAGGACAAGCAGACCGGGCCCCTGGTGGTTATATCGGCCTTTAGCCGTGGAGCTCAGCTTTAGGGGGTCCAACAGTCAAAGTCCAATGGGTGACCGGCAGTAGCACAAGCGAACCTGCATTCTTACCCACATGAATATGGACCAGATCATGCTTGGCTCGGCTTGGCCAATAAGGCCAGTGACCCAGCCAGTGTGTGTTAATTCTTTCTCAAAACCACGCATTAATTTTTTTTCCCGCAGAAAATATCTGGCACCAAAGATTGCACAATGGAATGGGGGAGATTTATGCAAATCTCACAGCCTTTCTTGTTTCCTTTGATGGAAGATTGCACATGGTACATTTGCTTAGAGAGGGGGCAAGATTTAATGGTGGTTTCCCAGGGCAGCTGCAGAGGGAACAGCTCTGGCAAGGTTATTACTTGCCAAATACAAGAAAAGGGAGACATGATCATTGACACCAAGTCACCAACCAAAGCAAGCAGAAAATAGTATTTAGATTAAGAGGGGGTAATGATATGGAAATCATCACATCATATGAGCAGCAAAACAAAAGAAAGGGACCAAATAGACAGCAACAGTTTGAACTGCATAGGAAATCGGATGTGAGGGACCATATGAGAACACATCAATATAAATGGTAGAGGATGTCGAGAAAAAACAACATGGAGAATAGAAGAGAGGGGTCAAACTGAATGTGCCCTAGAGCTATTCTGGAATCTCTCAAATAAAAAACAAAGAGAAAAGTGTGTGTTCATTCAAAATGAAACCAAACTGCAACAGGTTAAAAAGAACAAGAAAAGGTAAAAGATGGAGCAGAGAAGAACGGAGAAGGCAAGAAATAGGAGAGGAAGAAGGCACGAAAACAAACAGAAATAGAGAAACTTTGCAGCATACCGGGTTTTCAAACGAGTTTTGTCATGAAACCAATCGATGGACACACATATGGTGACCAAATACAAACAAGGATAAAGATAAATGAGCAAAAGGAAGGACGGAAAGAAAGCAGAATACAAGGAAACTATAAACATAAACGCCTTTCCACGAGGAAACATTTTTCATAAACTTCCACACCAATCGATGGAGCAAAGAAGAAAGAAAGAAAAGAAAGCGAGACAGAAATGATTCAAGAACCATTCGAGGAAAAATACGAAAGCAATAAGCAAGAAAATATTAGGGTGCCAACAAAATAGAGGGAGAGAGAGAGAGATGGAGATAAAGAAGAGGAAAAGAGAGATTTGGGGGATCATGACCTGCTGAATGAGATCAGTGGTGACAGCGGTAGGGGAAGCATAGCCCCCCATCATGCTCTGGTTCATCTGCATCAGGTGTTGCTGCTGCATCCCAATACCGTCCTCTTAAAAGTTTATATCCCTTCCCCTCCCCCCTCTCGATCTCTCTCTACCCACCACTGCTTCTTTTGCCCCGCTTCTTCCTCTCTTTCCTTCCTCTCTGCTCCTGCTCTAGAACAGGTTGGTGTAAAGGGAGGGGTGCAGAGGGGGGTTTTACTTGAGGTTTCTTGGGGTTTTGGTCTTCTGCGTCGCCCCCCTCCTCCTTTGCTTTGCTCTTCGGTTTTGGAGTGGAGTTGTTTAAAAAGGGAGTACTGCTCTTTAAGGGGTTTTTCTCTTTCTTTTTTTTTTGTCAAGTTTTTAAAGCTGAAACTTTTACCACACTACCAAAAAAGCTCTGTAACTTTCTACACTTGGACACCTGCACAATAAAGAATTGGGGATTGATTCTTTAACAATGACCACCACCCAGAGGAAAAAATAAAGTTTGATCGTATGCGTAGGCGTTAGGATCTCAAATTTATTTCTGGCTGCACGTCCGAAGAGTATTTTTGTCGGCGTGGTAGTGTACTGGTATGCAGCACAGCAATTTTCAGCGCAGGATGTTGCAGTCCTTATACCACTTTCATGACAAATACCATCACTTTCTGGTCGCTACGTTCACTCATTGTGGCCGTACGATCATCTTTTAATCGTTACGGCCACTCTCTAAAGCCGTACGACCACGTTGAAGAAGTTATGACCGCCTCCTGTGCCGTTACGACCGCTCTGTTGGTTCTTCGACCACCCTAACAGTTGTTACGACCACGTTGTGACCTTTCTGAGTACTCATCGCTGCTCTGACCACGTAATCGTAACTTCAGCAGAAGTTACAACCACGTTCACCGCCGCTACGCTGCACCGCACGTTCTCATAACCAAGCTACGACCACTTCGGTTTACGAGAACTCGAGTACTTTGCAGTCTCCGCTCCTTCGACCACGTTGAAGGATCTATGGACTATCGTGGTCGTAAAGCTTACGACCACGTCTTCTGCTCTGTGACCGTGATCATAACTTGCTTACGATCATGTCTGCTGCTCCTACGGACACCTCCGCTCGATCACCGTGGTTATAACTATGTTTACGACCACGTCTACGAACACGATGAACTCAATAGATTTTCCAGTGCCAAACCACTCTTCTCTTCTTTATTTCTTTCTCTCGATCACACCGACCGCTACGATCACCCCAATCACTCCTCTCTTTTGCCTTGCCTCTCAATCACATCGATCACATTGGCTTTCTTAGCTTCTTTCGTTACATGGCTTTGCCTTTTATACCCCGCTCTACGACTACAGGGCGGACTCGACTACGACTCGAACTCCGACTACGATTGTGATACGAACTCCGACTATGACAGAGTTGTACTCGTACACGAACTCAAATAGAACTAAAACCACTAGCTCGTACACGACTTCGACCACTAATTCATACACGACTACTAAACTAAAAACAAGATTACAAACTCTAACACTGGATTACGTGGTGTTCTATTGGCTGAGACCATGGACTTTTGGTTGTCATCGATAATTTTTTTGACTAAAAATAAATAATAGTGGCTAAAATAAATAGCTTTTAGAAGAAAGTGACGAGTGGTGAAAAAATATGAGAAAGAGATGTGTGAGACGGGAGCGAATGGAGTGGTGCACAGGATGCGTCCGTAGCCTAGGAGCGGGGTGGGAGTGAGAGAAATGGAGAAACTGTTTTGAAAGTCAAATGTTCATATTAAATTCTGACTTCTCTAAATAGAAGCCAAAAGCAGAATCTAATAAGAACGTCTCTATATAAACTTTGTGTGCAGATTAGATTTCGCGAGTACTGAAAATGCTGTGTCGAAGTACTCCTCAGTTATTAGTAAAACAAATAAATTTTTATTAGCACTAAGGCGTAATTCAATTCTCACCGAAATCAGGAAAAAAACACACCATCTAAAGAAACCTAAACGGTTACAGAACCATCTCATCAGGTCCATGTGGAATTTCAGGGTTCTAAACGGGGCCAAATAAACAGAAAACCATGGACAGCCACGTTAGCTTGGCGACGTGTTAGGATATTTGCCAAGGTCAATTTTGCTACTTCGTTAGGCGGTGATTTCTTAGGGGAACAGCACCAAGATCTCACACGTACTCACAACGTGTCCGCCGAACGGGGCGGCGCGGAGGACGGGCTCGCCCGTCTCGCGCCGCAGCCGGCCACGGCCACGGCCGCCGCACGGCAGCGCGAGCCCAGAGGCCAACGGCAGCAATTTGTCGCATGCGCTCGCTGCACGCGACGACGTGCGTGCCGCTGTTTACCATGGCTGCTAGCACCAAATGCTACAGCCAGGTTACAGCATAGATGCACAGTCACTGCAGGCATGCTATTGCCATCTTTCTCTCTCACCTCTCGTGCATGCATGGCCTAGCTGACCGACCAAACCAATGGCCCTGCAAGATGTTGCGTCATCTGACTCCGCTCCTCGCGTGGGCGCGGCGGTAAAAGAGGTGCTAGTAAAAACTGGCTTCTTTTTACCTTTTGCCTGGAGTAGTTAATTACCGCTTTACAGCTCTGGGTGGTACGTTTAGTAAAAAGGTAAAGAGTACACCAGGAAAGACACGGAGGAGTCAAGGGTGTTTTGACCTATTCTTTATATATATATATATATATATATATATATATATATATATATATATATATATATATATATATATATATATATATATATATGAAGCCTCTTTCTACACCGGTGTAGTTACACCCTATATCGTATCTCGCAATGTAGGGAGTATCTCGCGTAACGGATGGTATGTACATGTAGTATACAAGTATTTAAGACCATCTAGGTGGTATGAATAATTTTCAGAAATAGTATGTACATTTTTTGACATACTCCTTTTTATACTCAGATATAAGGGTATTTACAAAATACGCTAAAACTATGAACTCCTTCACAAATTTTAGTGTGGTTCACATTAGAGTATCTTATAATTAGTATACAAATGTACCTAAAGTGATAAAGGAGTATTTCAAGTTTGTTTAGGTGGTATATTAGAGGTGGGTGTAACTACATCCGGTGTAGAAGGTATTTTCCCTATATATATATATATATATATATATATATATATATAGGAAAATACTTTCTACACCGTGTAGTTACTCCCACCCTAATATACCACATAAACGAACTTAAAATACTCCTTTATCATTTTAGGTATACTTGTATACTAATTATAAGATACTCTAATGTGAACCACATGAAAAAATTACAATGGAAACCATAGATTTTAGTATATTTTGTAAATACCTTCATATACACACATAAAAAGTAGTATGTCTAAAAAAATGTACATACCACCTCTGAAAAATTATTCATACCACCTAGATGGTCTTAAATACTGTGATACTACACGATATACCTCCGTTATGCGAGATACTCCCACGTTATGAGATACGACATAGGAGTAACTACACCGGTGTAGAAAAGAGGCTATATATATATATATATATATATATATATATATATATATATATATATATATATATATATATATATATATATTAGTTAGAGACCCGTGCATTATAACATATTCATAAAAATAACGAGACGAAACTTATTGACTGGCCAACTTCACACATCAAATATTGGAGAGCATGCGACAGTGAGAGGAGTGGCCAGAATACGTGAGTAGATGGGAAAAGTAGAGTGTGTGATATATATATAGCGCGCGCTTCGGGGTTTATATTTTGACTTTTGATTTCTTATTTTTATTTTCTTGGCTTTTGTTTTTTGCTTTTTTGCTTTTCTTTTTTCTTTGCATTGTCCATAATGAGCTAATATTTTTTTATTTTTAAATTTTAATTATACTAAAAAGTCACCGCACTACAAGATATAAAATAAAACAACACTGATATCAAACAAGAAAAATATGTCATAAGCCACCAAAATATGTTGTTTTTCGGCTGTGTACACTAACTAGTTTTTAAACGTAATGTCTTTTTAAAACAGAGTTTATAAGTTGATTATAGTACACACTATAGCGATATCATTTGTATCGATCAAAACCGTATACAAGTTTCTGTACTCTATACTCTCGTTCGCAAATAGACTAAAAGTTATAAACAGCGTTCATAAACCATAAACTGAAGCTAAAAGAATATGCCCTTTGAAATGTTTTTCTTTCTTTCGTTGGCAGTGGCTCTTTTGTTTTGATGGCCGTCGGTCAGCGGATGTGAACAAGGGCATTTTTTTTCTAGCAGGAGATTTGATTATTTCTCGTACTGTACCTGCTCATGGACTAATTTGACGAACTGGTACAGATAACAACACATTGTTAAACAAACGATAGAACACTGTGTATTTTATGTAGAATGGTAATAAATGAGTTGTCTGAAAACCAAAAAGAAAATGCTAAAAACCAGGTGAGTGGGTCTTAAAAAAAGGCATTTTGTGAGCTAGTCGACCGTATCCCAATATATATGTGCTATACTTAAGTTTTTTTTGGCTCACCAAACACCAAACCATAGATTTTGATCAGCCAGTAGTTGATCAGCGGTTAAGCCATCAGTCATGGGGAAATGGCCTAACTATGGGCAACATTGGTACGGAATGGCAGTGCTAGCTATACCAGTCGACTTAGATTTTACTTTCTCCGTCTATAGTATCGCTCGGCTCAATTCACCTTCAGCTTTTAGTTTTTAACTCCTATCTTCTAATTTTTTTTAATTTTATCCTTTTTTAGTTCTTTG
The DNA here is from genome assembly GCA_036346245.1 of Bonia amplexicaulis. Taxonomy (NCBI): domain Eukaryota; kingdom Viridiplantae; phylum Streptophyta; class Magnoliopsida; order Poales; family Poaceae; genus Bonia; species Bonia amplexicaulis. Next base: position 3,920,379 of record CM070743.1, on the reverse strand, counting down.
GCTTTTCTTTTTTCCTTTTCACATATTCCTTTGTATTGTTCGTGATGACATAATCTATTTTTTATTTTTAAATTTTTTAAATTTAATTACACCAAAAAACTAACCGCAGCTATAGTGACAAAAAAGCCCCAAATGGTGAAAAATCTAAAAGCTCATGGCGAAAGCTGAAACGAGCACTACGTGAATCTTTGAAAAACTACATCACGCAATATAAAGTCTATCTATGAAATTAAAACATAGTTGTTTCAATATTTCCACTATGTACTCTTGCTTTAATGTAGAAAAATAGTTGAATAGATGTAATATATCCTTTAATAGGGGTACGTATGGTCCAATAATAAATTTTTTCTTATATTTAGTGTTTCCTTAGTTTACGTATATAATGAGCTTAGACTTATATTGCAGGACGAATGAAATATCATATTATGGATTTCTTGATGAAGTCTGAATTTTGATATAGATCCTCGTAATTCTTGGTTTGAATAGGTTTCTGAAACCTTAACTAAGGTGTGTGCAAAATTTATATTATTTAAACTTGTATTTTTGGAGTCGCACAAAAAAATGCAACAACTCCAGCTGAATTTCTTCTACTGAAACAGGGGAGGCCAGTCAAACCGCACCCTCTTTCGGTTAAATCGCCATAGGCTTGTCAAATCGATGCCCAACCGGTGGTCTGACCGGCTAAGCTCTTATTTCCTTGGTTTTTGTTTTCTTAAGTTGATTGCTTTGGTGTTGGTTTCTAAACTTGATTTTTATAGGTCTATAACTATTGGAGTGAAGAATCGACAAATACTTGGTGAAAATTTCGAAGGCCCCATTCACCTTTTATGTTATCATACCAATCCTACAAATCAAAATTCGAGTACCCCAAGATAACAAAGTGCTTGAGTACTCCTAAGCATTGCCGCTCATTTGGGCTAAAAAGTGTCTTATACATGAAATTTCATTGTAGTTGATGGTGACTTATTTGACGTAATTAAAATTAAAAAATTTCAAAATAGAACAAATAAGTTAGCCCATCACGAACAATATAAACGAATAAGAGAAAAAATAACCGGCAAAAAGCCAGAAATAAAGGCTGGCTTAGAAGCTTCTCTCCTCCGAGACTCTAACCACGTTTCACACTTGGTAACCATAATATACATGACCACTAGAAGAGCTTTTAGATGCGTGCTTAGGCCAACTTTCTTTACGTGCGTGCATCTGGTTAGGAACAAGAACTGTTTACACAAATAACATTTAGCTTTTTTCTTTCAAAATTAGCCTTAGACATCTATTTTTATGAATCTAGCCCCCTCCTTATGACTATCCATCTAGGAGAGCTCGGTTGGTCATCAGACATCACATATTAATTAGTGTGTGTGTTTACTTAGTGCTAATTGTACTTTATTAACGCTAATCATATTTAGTTAGTGCTAATCATGAAAGTTGATTGCTGTTGCTGTGGGGCCTCGCCAGCTCCTACTGCCGAACAACTATAGCTTGGCAAGTGTTGCAGAGCTCTGGTGGCCTGGCAACACATCATGAGCTTTTATATCACAGTAGACGACATGTGTCGCCTGTTATGACTATCGTGTTTGGAAATAAAGCTAGAGTTATAAAAAAAGCAACGTTAAAAGGTTAGATTCAAAGAAAAGTTGGTGTAGTACTATTTATATGATCAGCTCCACCAACAAACCTAAACTCATAACTGCTAGGTCAAGTTAGCGAGTCAAACGCAGGGAGCACGGAGCATTTAACCGGCATGAATGAAGCAGTCCGTGCGGCCCAGATGATGCCAATAGACATCAGATAGGACGGAGGTGCTGAAAAGTTGGCATGCACGAGACGAGAGGAGAGATTGACGGAGAGGGAGTCTGATGATCAGGCAGAGGAGGACATGAGCTGATATGGGGGCAGCAGCGCAGCGGCAGTGCAGGCGCAGGGCCAGGTGCGAAGCGACACGGGCGAGGGCCCAGGCCCTAGTCGCACTCAGCTTCAGCGAACTCAAACCCCGAAAAAACGAGACCGAATCTTTGACCGCCCCGCCAATCCTCCCCTCACTCCGACGGGCGCGGTGGTTGGACTCTGTCCCAAGGGAAATTATATGGTACCATAGCACGTTACGTAATATGAGTTGAGTAAGACTGACATATGTATTGAGTTGCATGCACCAACCAGTTCACCCAAAAGCTTAAGCTGATGAGGAAAGGTGGGCAATTCACTTATACTTCAACACTCCCCCTCACGTGTAGGCTCCCTTAGGCCTGTACGTGGAATAAGTGGATCGCAATTATTTTTTAATTGCGTCGGCCAGTCTTGAACTCGGGACCTCTTGGCTCTGATACCATATTGAGTTGCATGCACCAACCAGTTCACCCAAAAGCTTAAGCTGATGAGGAAAGGTGGGCAATTCACTTATACTTCAACAATATGACGCATAGCACTATCTCTAGCCAACGTCTCCGCGCTCGCCTCAAAGACCCTAGCTTCGGCCCTAAGGCCCTCACCCCCGCCCTAGGGTCCGAGCGCCCTTTCTCCGCTAGCATCAGCGTCAGGATCCATCTTCCAATCTGCAGTCGAGCCCCTAGGGTCTGAGTTCCCCTTGGCTCCATCCTACTCATGCTCACTTTGGTTTTCCCCCTCACTCCGACACCGCCGTTCCCCAATCTTGCTCCGCTGCCGGACGCTCTGTGTAGCCGCCAGCCGTCGGGATGACCGCTCCGACCGCAGCGTTGTCTCCTCCGACTACAATCCCACCTCGGTGACCCATTTTTAGGCTTGCCCCTGCCCCTCCGGCCACCGCCCGCCAGCGACACCCGCCAACCCCTCCCACGGTGACTGGTGCAGGGTGGCAGGGGAGGACTTGGGCGTGGGGTGGTCAGGGTGGTGGTGGATGGAGCAGCAGCGGAGGAGGACATGTCGACCGGTGGGGCAGCGGTCACGGTGGGCGTGCCAGTCGGCGCTAGCGTTGCCTTGGAGAACTTGGACGGCGCACACCCACTACCCTCGCCACCTCGGCATCGGTCGTGGCTCCGCCCAAGCCCAAGGACATTGATCCGGAGGGCTCGGCCGGAGACTAGGGGATCGAGCCCGACGCCGACACAGAAGGGACGATCGGGGTGGGGACCCCGGGGTTAGAGCGGGGGCCTTGGAGGCCAGAGCTAGGGCCTTAGGACGGGCACAAGGACGTTGGACGGAAACAGTGCTACACATTCTATGTTAATTTTTCATTAAATTGATATATAACTCACGCTGTGTAACCGTGATACCACAAAATTCCTGCTACTGCAGGGGCACCATCGCCGAGCGCCCATGGTGACCGGCTCTCTCCGTCACCCTAGCTAGCGAGTGCTTAGCTACGACTCCTTTGCGACTAGTAGTGTCGGCTATCTCCATCGTATGCGCCGGCCCAGGGACACAGGCATAACGGAAATGGGCGATCACAGAACGGCTTGGCTCCCTCGTGCATCATGTGTCAAATCAAATCACCGCTCACCGCATCCCTCAGAGTTAGGATAGCAGCTACCTAGCTCTACTACCTAGCTATCGGCAAAGTACTGCGTTGGAGATAGGCCATGGCCCACGGAGTTTGGTTGGTTGGCCACTGCCGCGTGGGCCCCACTGTCTGACACGCACCAGGGTTATCTTTTCTCGCACATGAATGATTGGGGATAGGGATTACTACTAGATCTGTTGCGCCCGTCTCGTGGAGATGTGTTGTATAGGGCTGTGCATGGTAGCACGGCATCATGACTAGTGTGCACATCTTGCATTTTTTAGATGTGTGTACTGATTATCTAGATATTTTATTTTAAATAATCATTCAAATTTGTGACTCTTAGATTAAAATCCCTGTTTTGACCCATCGCCTCCCACCCTACGCCTTTCCTGCCACCCCTCCTCATCGTCCTCCGTACCGTCCCCTCCTATTGCCAGAACGGCTCCACGCAGCTCCTCCCCGAGACCCCTGCCCCTTCCTCCACCACTTGCGACCGACGACACCCCACCGCCTCGCCACGCCACCTCTACCCTCCTCTCCATGTCGCCCCTGCCCAACCTAATAGCCATTGCATTTCGCCGCCGCCACCCTTCGCCGCCACCCACCACCCTCCTACCCCGCCCGTCACCCCACCACCGCCCACTGCCGGGCCACCGCCCCTCGTCCACCCTCTATGCCTGAGGAACGATGAACCCTAGGCACGAATGGCGGGATTCTCCCCTCGGGTCATCGGAGAGGAGGAAGAAGCAGTCACCAGCGAGGAGAAAGAATGGGTAGTCGGAGAGGAGAAAGAAGTAGTCGCCGGAGAGGAGGAAGAATGGATCACCGGTGATGGGACTATATATGGGGAGGTGATGGTCTCAGCACTCGTGCCGCATCTGTCACGGTGGGTGTCACCGAAGACTACTGGTGAGAAGATAAGTCTGACAATACCATGAACCTCACTTAAAGACAATCGAATGGTTCAAAATTTCTTAGAACCGAAGAGCCACAGCTCCGGTTCCATTTATGGTTCAAAATGTTCTATACGTGTTGAGTTGTGTTTCCATGTTTTTTTTGTCACAGGTTTTCCCACTAGGAGGATAGGTTCTAAACTTCCAATCCGCTGCAATGTTAGTGAGATAACCTATCAGACACAAAATTGGTGGGGGAGGGGGGACTCAACGCTAAGACCCTAGAAAGTCCCTTGATTTGTAGTTTTGGCCACGCAAGGCGTTGCTTCGAACTCATCTGTAATCTCCAAGCCGGTTAATCTCGCTGGTATAGACACTTGTCCGGCCGGCAGAACCTCGTGCATCTTCCTGCCTGCCTGTCTCGCGCGGCGTCCAACTGAAATAATTTCTTCGTAGACTCTTGAGGCTCTGGGCGCGGTGCGTGATCGACGCTGTGCGTGCCGATCTACCTGACAGGTAGTGATCTGGATTTTGGAGGGAGATCGACGCGCCAGAGCTCGCCCAGGGACGGGCCACGCGTGTGGTGTATGCCCGGTCGGGTCGGACCACATGTTTGCCAAGACCACCGGACAGCGGCTAGCCACGTGTACTTACTTTATAACCCACCCACGTAATTTCAGAGATTTTGCCTGGAGCTTCAGTGCTTCACATCATCGCATCGAAAATTTCACGAAACTACAGCTGGAACTTCACAGCAATGTTGACACACTGCACGCTTCTACAAATTTTATATGCATAGTCGTTTGACTTCGCTTATACTCCTATTTTTCTGCAGACGAATCACACACATGCACCAAGGCTCGAGCCCCTGGAACTCGACGACCGTACGTCGCTAGTTCCGTGCTACGGAGGCAACTCCCACTCGGTTGGATGCCCTGCACTGCAAAGCACGTAGAGACCAATTCTTACTTTGACAAGTTCCAACTCATCTCCCAGTTCACTTAAGCAACATCTGCACACAATTTCACAGCAATTAGGATGCAAGCTCGCAGGCTGCTGGCTCGTATATTTAGACACACGAAGCCCGTAGCTTCCTGCGCGCCTCCATTTCAGAACTAGCTAGTGTTAGTTAATTGTTATAGGAGCATAAAGCGCCATCTCCTCTCTTCACTTTAACTTCTCTCTCCCTGTTTCTCTCTCTTCTCAATTTTTTTTTGTGCTGCGCTGCAAGAAGCTGATCTATTACTCTCTTGGCTCCTGCCCCCCTTTTTTTTTTGCAATGCTGGTTCGTCTTGTGCGAAACTGCACTTTTGTCCGTTGGAACTACCGTCGCAGCACCAACAGGTGACATGTGTATTTACCATGCTCTCATACTACAGTTATAGTTTACACCGCGGCAAGTCGCAAACAAGCGCGGTAACCACAAACCTACTGCAGTATGACACCGCATAGGACCTACTACGCTACGGGACCGTGGTACGACATGGGCTCGAGCACTGTCGCTAGCTTTATGCACATGTCTATGGGCCAACTAGTCTTGCTGTGATGCGGTACCACAGTAGGACCTATTGCGCTCGGGCACTATGTTATGACCTGCTGTGGTGGGGTAGCGTGGTAGGTGACACGTGTCGTCTTCAGCTGCTGTCGCAGTCGCGGAAGAGACCAATATGCAAATTTAAGCATGATAGAGCTAGATTTGAAAAAAAAAAGAATGTTACAGGGCTATAAATGCAATAGATTCCAATAAACTTAGGTGCTAAGGATGGCCAACGTTCTAATGGTAGAATAGCGCGTGAAACTACTGGTCGTTTTGATCCTTCTGACGTCAATATTCGATGGCTCAGATGCATCAAGGCCTCTACAAAGAGATGCATTCCAACTGGTAGGTGACCAACATCACTGAAAAACCCTTCTAATTTCAGTTATGAGAGCTGTAGTGGGCAAGTCAGCAGCCAAGTATTCTGGCCAGTTACGGACCCATAGCTAAAATTTAGGGGGGAGGGGGCAAATGGGACGAGGAATACATATGATAAATGAACGAAACATAAATCAAAGAGAAAATTGACTACACGCCACTGCAATCATCTCATTTTTTAAAAATGTCACTGCTATCATGTTGCTTCTAAAAATGCCACTGCACTCGTTCAGCAATTATAAGTGTTGGATGATTGTAGTGGTATCTTTAAAAACTGAGACAATTGCAGTGGCATTTTTCAAAGTTACGATGATTGCAGTGGCATGAAACGAATTATCCCAAAATCGAACTATCTTTTGCAATTCAAAATCATACATAATTAGAAGAGAAACATAGCAAAAATGTAAAATACAATGAAGGTTGTACCTTGATAATGGGTAGTGTACCCCAAAAACCCATATATATATATATATATAGGATGAGTGTTTTATGCACCCAGGTGCCTAGGCACCCATATCAATACCCATTGATTTGCTTTGAGATTCGTAACGTTTGATATGGGTATCTTCATATACCCATAGAAAAGTATATTTGAGATGTCAAACTCCGAAAAAAAATTAAATTCAACTTCAGTTTAATTAGTTTGAACTATTTTTATGGTATATACTCACTGTAGTCGCATTGAACTCAAAAGTAGTTCAAACTAGTTTGAATTGAGTTTAAAACTTACTTACCATAAATATATCAAGAGTATAAAATATTTTCGTACCCAAACTCAAAAAAATTGTTAATCATACACGTGTATCGAATGGTTCTTGATGTGGGTGCCTTATGTAATTTTCCTATATATATATATATATATATATATATATATATATATATATATATATATATATATATATATATATATAGTGATGAAATCATAAATTGCAACCGTGAATACTTGTAAAGAATGGAAAAATGATGCATGTACCACTGCAACATTAGGATTGAGTAGTACAAGTACGAGATTTTATGCTATGAAAGAGTTTTATGATTCTATCATCATCAATGTTTCTAGATATCTCTTACTCAGTGTAGCATATTATCAAGTCATTGAACCACTCACTCGATGCTCTACGTAAAATCGTCTCAATAGTTTTCATTGCTGAATAGACTCTTTTAACCGATGTCATTGCCACTGAAAGGATTAGTGTTAACTCAATAGGCGATAGACCAATGGGAAAGTTCTAATTTTCCTATTTCAATCATCTTTTGAACTAGCTTTACAATATAACCACATACATAGAATTTTACACTTCTCCTGATATTGAGAACAAAGGTTTAAAAATGATTTTTTTAACAACAAACGGTCAGCCATGGTGAAGTCACCAGCATAAATATCAGCAAGTCGAACAAGTTTATTTACATCAAACTTGAAAAAAGAGTCCCTTAGATCAAGACAAGGCACGCGTACCAGTAACTCTGAAGAAACTTCATTGAACCGATGGTTCATGTATGATGTAATGGCATCAATAGCGGCAATGAAAATCTTAACATGGTAATAATGAAGGTATGTCACCGTATGCTTACTACGTGCAGACATAACTCTAACTAGTATGAGTTCTTTCATATTTCGTGCATGAATATCATTTACTTCACAAAAGCTTTTTACTTGCTAGAAAATGGCTCCCGCCTATTGTCCCTCGTGTCGTGCAAGCGCACTTTCACTTCTACAAGCAAACCCATGGTTTTAACAATATGTTGATTCGTCTTTTGCAAAGCAAGTGATAACTCATTTATAATGTTTAGAAAGTCTATCAACAAATGAAGCACAAATTCAAAAGAAATTTCATTTTCGATACTAAATCCAATGCTCCACCATAACTTGATGGTTGACATGCATCTTTACTCAAAATCTCTAGCACCTCCAACACTGCCTCCCACATTTGGTAAATACGCAACAATGTTTTTGGATGGGAGCCCCATCTAGTATATGAAGGTCTAGCTATCATTTCTTCGTGCAACTCTATTCCAGTGGCAACCTTGCTATTCTCTAGCTTATCCAACAGGACATCTTGATGCTTTACAAGCAACACATCTCTTGCAAGACACACTTACAGTGGTCACTATCAAGGGAACATAGTTAGAAAAAAGAGAAATAGCCCTACTACAAGTTGCAGCATTACAACTACTAACTGCAACTGATAAGCAAAGCAATGGATATAGAAAGCATTCGGATTTTCATCTCGAATATGCCTTTTCAAGCCATTAAATCCTCCTCTCATATTTGAAGCTCCATCATAAGCTTGGTCGTGTAGCCTAAAAATTGGTAATTTGTGCTTTCCAAGTAAAGCAAGCAAAGCTTCCTTTAATATAGCAGATGTACAATTTGTCACATACTTAATACCAAGAAACCTTTGACACAACCTTCCCTTGTTATTCACAAACCTACATGCCACATATTATGCTAATTTAAAACACAACCACATGATTACATGAATAAATAATATAATTAAAACCATAAAATGAACTACATGATTCACAAACCTACATACCATAGATTATCCTAATTTCCAATGTTGTGATAACTACTAGGTCCACAAACATGTTTATAAAATGTTTCCAAGACCTTTTTCGAATTGACATACCCTGTTGTTGTAAAGACATCACTGCCAAAATTTTTGAGCCTTCCATGTTTCTTAAAAAGAAAAGAATAAAACAAAATGACATATCCTTCTCCATACTATATTCAAACCAATCAAATTTATTGCACGAACATTGTTGAAATGTCCTTGAACAATCATTTTGCATTTTGCGAGGAAAATAGTGTCCTTTTGGTTGGGTTGGACCTCTCAACATATATGCCCTCCTCACTTGATCTCTAATTTCATTGTCTTACTCATTAATAGTTATGTGTTTCGATGGATCAGTGATGATTTCATCAGGATTAAAATCTGCCTGAGCCTTTTTTTACTTGAGTCATGCTCTCATTAGTATGTATGAGGAGTACCACTTGTATTGCTTGGAAAATATTTGTGCAATGTTTGTTTCTCAATTTCTTGCGAATATATGAATCACTAAATAACAAATAGATGAAACTAAAATACCAAATCAATCACAATTGCATGAATTAAAAACTATATTTATGTTTTCTTTTAAATACCTCACTGTCCTAGTCTCACACACGCTCTCTCTATCTCACTCCCTCCCCTCAGGCAGTCGAGCCTCCGCCTCCCTCGGTCGCTCCCTCCAAGCCTCCCTCAGTCCCTCTCCTCTACGCGTGATGCCGACTGCTCACTCTCCTCTTCTTTGCGCTGATAGTCGACTGCTCCCTCTCCTCTTCTTTGCGCTGATAGTCGACTGCTCTCTCTCCTCTACGCCGAGTCAGAGCCGCCGCCTACCTTGGCCCTGCCTCCCTCAGCCCCTCCCTCTCCTCTACCACTTTGTGCTCCAAATATGGCCTGGGCAGTGGCACCTGGGCCCCACGCCAACGCCCTTCCCCTACGTCCACTGACTGTCACCCATGCTACGACGCGAGCCCCGCTGGAGCCCTACAAGCCACCCGCCCACCGGTGTCTAGCGGTTGGCCATCGCCTGCTCCCCCACAGCCCGCGGGATCCACCCTGTCCCCCGCCTGCTCAAGTCACCCGCGCAAAACTCAGCCCCCTACATATCGCCCGCCCACCAGTCGTCAAGCACAGGAGCTAGGAGGGAATCATCGAATCAGGAAGAATGGAATGGAGAATTGCTGCCGAATTGGTTGGGCTCGATGAAAAGATATGCAGGCTTGGCAATTTGATAGGCTTTGCTGGTGTGGATACATGGTTGGCCCAGCATAAAAAGAGCTAATTTAGACCCAACTCTTCTTAGTCCTTATGTTTTTCTTCTACCTTCAATAACCTCTCACACTCTTTGACCTCTCTAAACTCTCTCACTCGTCAATAAACATTCATAGCGCCCCCATGGATGACTGAAGGGTGCTAGAGGTACCTACTCTCAGTCAGAGATAGGATAGTGCCAGCCCTTTTTGCCCCTGGTAGGTCTGCTACTGATTCTGGCTGCACCTACGATCCCAACACCATAGGAGGGCATTGCCCATGGTATACTCCGATGTGTCTGATTTGATAAATATGATCTGTCCTTTGATTTGAGATTGATTGATCTGTTATTGGATGCATGTGTAAATTATTGTGATATTTGTAACTAATCGATGCGGTAAACCATGTATTGCATGGTATGTGTAAAAACTGAAGTGTACATTCTAGTAATTTGTATAGTACTAAGCTCCAACTTTAAAAATATTGCTACTGTACTTCTTGATCTTTGTACAAGTCCAGACGGAATGTTGATAAGCAGTACCAAGTACCAACCACACGCATGCACTGAGTCAGTGTCCACACTAGAGTATATCAAACCGCACTGTTCATGTGTGGCTCATACATTAGTTCCAAAAAGATAGCATCAAAGTTCTATCACATCTTTGAGTTCAAGACAAAAGGCCTAAAAAACAGAGAACAAAAAAAAAAAAAACAGAGAATCCCTTGATGTTCTATAGTTCAGCTAAGGATCCTCACAACTTGCCATTACATACACAGGTCAGATCACTGTTACGATTCAAAAAATTGAGACCCAAAAAAAGCAGTGAGTAAACAATATAGTCCTGTGTCATTGCATGGGGGAAAACACCAAACTGATGAGTCAGGGGCCCATATATTATTATGCTTGAACTCCAGCTCCAAGAGGTATCAGGACACGGATCACATTGGCCTACCAAAATGCATACTAAAAGATATCTCCAAAAGAGGCAAACATGGTGCACTTACCTTGTTCCCGTGGCGCCATTTTCTTATTCAAAACAATGTTTTTTTGGCACATGAACCATCACTTTCATGGCTTGTCAATGTCACAAGCCCAACCAGTAATCGATCCGTTCATCGATCGCCCATGATACTGAGCTAGGGCCCACTGGATCCGTATATTTTAACTAATTTAGTGAAGGAGAAAATTCCAAAAACAGCTACTTGCTTGGTGTAATCTAGGGTCTGTTCTTAGTTCTTACTGGCTGCGGTTTATAACTTTTAGCTGAAAATTTTGAATTTTGACTATTTGCGACAGAGATCGTAAAGAGAGATACTTGCTTACGATTTTAGTTGATACAGATATTAAGTTTTTAACGTGTACTACAATTAGGCGGCCGAAATCGAGAAAGTAGCACGGTACAGTCGGTATTATGCGCTCAGCATATACTGGCGATTTGCTTCCATTATGATTGTGTGTACCTGGATGAGAAGGGGTGGATTGGTAAATCGGACCGGCGTTTTAGATTAAAGCGGAGCAAGCTTTATGACCCGCGCTAAACGGTTTTAGTTTCTCTGAAGTCACTTAGAACGTATTGTATTCTTAGTTTTGTTTTTTTTTTGTTTGTTGCCTTTTTTCGGGTTTTCTTTATTTCTTAATTTGCATTGTCTAGCACAATATAATGGGTTTTTTATTTTTTTTAATGGAATGGTTTAGAAAAAACTAACAATCTTACAATACACTTTTAATTAAAAACTAACAGGCACAGACATAAAAAGTGACCTTTTTAGTTGAGCTTGGAGTCCTGAATCACGAATATAAAAAGCAATAACAAGGATAACAGTCTACCTGGATGCTAATGTACTATCGATCGTGCATTCATGCTCCCTAGAAAATGTAGGTGAAACATCGATAACAGATTACCTGTATGCCAAAAAACCAACAGTAAGTACGTACAAAGTGTAGGAATAGTAAAAACACACGATTAGAATAGGAATTCATGCGTAAAATTGAGAATTAGAAAATATAGAAATTTTGTAGGAGTGATCATTTGGATTGGCCGTAGGAAAATACAGGAATTTATACAGAGGAATTGAGTATGAAATGGTCTATCTTGTTGGCTATTGAAATTTTGATTTCTAGTTAGTGACAAATAAGGCCACGTTGAGAAAAATCAATGTATATTACGCTTTGAGAATGCAACAAACGCAATCATAAACAAGCAACGAGTACTACTTCTATTTTTAATTCACTCGATCTGCTCCACTGTTCCATCGCTAGAACCTTCTCCGTTCACCCCGTCTCTCAGAGAATAGCGACGAAGGCAATCGAGGCTTGCGGCAACAAAGGCGAGGCGCCGTGCAGGCACGCGATAATGGGAGAAGCATGCCGGCCCACCGGTATCCTCGCCGCCGGCGAGCTCCACGGCGCTTTCCGTAGGCCCACAAACTCCAAGTTCAGCATCGTCAACTTGAATGGTGGCGGCAGCTTCTCCAACGATGCCCCGACCGATGTGATTCTTGTTGCGACAGCAGCTTCCTCACGAGATTTGTTTCCATCCTGCGCGAACCAGCAAAAAAAAAGAGGTTCGACTGGATGTTTCGAATCCCTTGAAATTCCTCAGTTTTCATGGGACGGCTACAGTATTACTATGGAACTCCATGACCATGAGGCGAATCCTCCGTTCCAAAGAGGCCCTAAGGTGGTAAACGCCCACTGGTTACCATTGTTGCATGGCACATTTGACACTTCGAGTGCGTGCGTTTCACCGAACTTCTCGTGCATTGTGCCGGCTACGTGAAGTTGCAGTAGCAGATCAGGCTGCTCAGTGCTCATGAGCATGCTGCACCGGTACGGGCAGTCGACCCGTCGTCAGAGCCGTCTGTCTGCACCCACAGCACCGACATGCCCTCCGGCGGGCCGTGCCTTTGACCGACTGCTGGGTGCGTAGACGATCCAGCGCAGAAACCGGGGATCGTCCGGGCGGTCTCCGGCGGCGGCCTCCGGCTGAGCGCCCGCGAACTTCTGTCCTCTGCCTCTTCAGCGTAGATGTGCAGGTGTAGGAAGTAACTTGTCTGGAAGAGGGCATTTGCAATTGCTACCCTTTCTTTGCTGATCTCTGCAACTTCTGTAACTGTTCTGCCACACCATGAGCATGGATGCGATGATCAAGCTTTTGTTTAAAGAGAAGTGCTTATAACAGCCTTTTGCTACATCACTGACTCCACTGCAGTAGAGTTGACATATATATGTGCGCAATAGTCTCATACAAGGATGCCTCCTGCTCCATAATTGATCACTGTATATCCCACCAGCTCTCCCTCTGCGACACATTGAACATGTGCCAACTATAGTACCATGCCCCCAAGTCTGAACATGTAACTTATGAGTATCTACTGCATCGCTGGTTGTGGGACCTGCAACTTCTGCACGTTCCTGAAGCACCCTGAACAATCTATAACAAATATTTAACCAAGTGTATACCTACTACATGAAACCTTCTGCCACATACGTACATACACCAGATAAGTATTTAGGAGTAGCCACCCGAATCTCCAGCTTCTGTAACTTCGCTCTGCTGTGCCTGTGAGTTGTTTCAATCAAGTCGCGAGCATATAATTAAGTCAAAGGAACATAACATCCAATCGGATTGACAAAAAGCTTTTGCTAGTTAGCAGTCATGATCATGATTAATACAGGAAGGTGAAAATGTATGTTAGGCCCTCTCACTGATCATGGCAAATTGCACGCGGAAGCGGTGAAATTCCTTGAGGAGGAGGTTCTGTTGCCAAATGTACTCTACATGGAAATTTCAAAGGGGTACCCAGTAAAAGCGAAAAATACTAGGTAAGCTTTGCCATTGTTTGGCCCCAAAAGTTCTGTATATCTTTTGTCTAGGGTCTGCAAAACCCTCCAGGAAGCTGCTCCCTGCATGTACTAATGAGGTGTAAATACAACTTGCTGTCTTACATCTCAGTGAAACGCCTGCAGAAATAATAGATTGAAGAATGCAGAAGGTATGAGGCATGGAAGTCAAAATAAAACTGTACTAATGAGGAGCAAGAGATCACTTACAGTAAGATTCAGCTAGGAAGCACCCTTTTTAACAGTTGAAGAGCTCTGTTGTTCAATGATTTCCTCAATTGAGGGTCCTTTTTCATGTACAAATTTGACAGATTCTGACAGCCTATTCAGAAGATTTACCAATGCAATGACCTCATTTCGCTGCAGCTGCAACTGAATAATTACCCAAAAGAAACATTGTTAGACAAATCACCACTGTGAACATCTTATGTGAATTTGAAAGGTAAATTCATAATAGTTTCAGAGAGAAACACCATTCATTCTAACAGGCATTTTTTTTGCTCTCATGTCGAAAGGTAACTTTCATTAGTTATTAGCGTAGAACAGATAAGTTACTGGGATTTTTTTAAATAACTTATTCCATAGGAAATGTAGGCAACCAATAAGGCAAAGCATCAGGTGCTAGGAACTAAGGTCATATAAGGACGATATGTCAAAAAAATGGTCTCTTACTGGAGCATGGACCAACAAAATGCACAGTATCTACCTCGTATTACTTTATGTTGCAAAGTGGTAATAGGTAAAGATAAATGAACTACATACCGGTTGATTCAAATGGTTCTCTCCATCAACAGAGAACAGAATCTTCAGTGCAGTTCCAAGACCAAGAACTTGGAGCTTTCCCCATAATCGACACTTCTCACATCCAACACAGTCCATAATTGCACTATGAACAGAACATTGCAGGGGGTAAGATTTCAAGTTATGGAAATGTATAATACAAATTGAAAACACAGATTATGACACATACCTTATATTTCTAAATTGCTTTTGAATCTTCTGCTTTAGCTCAGGGCCATTTTCACCCTGCCAGAGTTTTGCTTCATCAAAAGGTAATGGGCATGCAGATCTTAACTTGGGGTTGTAAAGCAGTTGCTTCACTAAAGATTGTGTTTTCAGGTCCTCTTCAGGATTGCCAGTGCTGTACTCAGCCTGCTCAAGGTAATCTGCTGCCTATAAGATAGCAAATTAAATCGTTATCCGCTAGAAGCTTTATGACAAAAGCAAGTCTGCAACTTATTCTTTCACTACAGTAAAATGTAAAGCAAAGGTTAAGTTTAAAATAAGGAACAAATAGGAACCTTTGTCACTGCCCGAAGAACAAACAGGTACGTGAAGTACAGATTTTGGACACGCTCCGGGTACTTCAGAACACGATCATACAACAAAGGAAGATTATGTCCCCACTGTGGTCATTTACAAGAAAATTGTCAAAACAATTATGCAAATGGTACAACAAAGTAACAAACACCAAAATGAGGAGTATGATAGTGGGCAAATACCAAGTTAGTAGATTCTTCGAGCAGATAATCATAAGCAATGTGTACTGAAATTGAGGAGTGCAATCCTGAAATTAGCTTGTACAATGCCTTCTTCTCCTGGCACATTTCTTCTGAAGGATCTGAAAGAAAACAAAGCAATTTGAAAAACTTGTGTCATGATAAGTTTGGTGATGTAAGCACATGATAGGATCATCTATCGTGTAGGACACTATAACATTTACATCTAACTTGACTAGAGCATGCCACTATACCATACCATAGAAGAAGAATAAACAAACAAAAGTACACCACGTAGAGGGATAATTTTAGAAGACAAGTGACTTTGACTTTAATTGTTGTACATTTCAAGAGAAGGATGCAACCAATCAACTCAGCACTTATTCATTCGATATGCTGTGCTCTCACCAGAATGTACTCATAAACAAAGGCAATCAACCAGACAGTAAAAAGGATATATAATGCAAGTTAACAACAAAAACGGAACAAAATAAACAGCTCAGTTGCACATTAAGAATTAGACATTAGGCAAGGTCAACATAACAAAACATCAAAATGAGCATGAGAGAAAACGAAATCGGAGAGCACATATGCTCACATTTTGGACAGTTTTCTTTGTAGATAGAGTCCCATATCCTTCTAGCTGAATCACCAGTATAACCAGTGTAACGTTCAGGATTTAATTGAAGATTCACATAAGTCATCTCAGCTGAAACGGGGATAAAAGTTTGATAATCGTCAGGGATGATAATAAAGAAGAAACAAAGGGAGCACAATATACTAAAATGAAGCAAAACAATGTACCATTATCTGTCTCATCATCATTTGTCCATGGATTATCAGTTTCGACCCATCCTTTGAAAACCTTGGTGTCAAGGGTTCTATCAACAGTCGCCTCTGGTTTTCCTTCTTGACAGATCATATTATCCGGAGAAAGGCTACTGTAAGGCTTCCTGAATGGTTCAGGAAACTCATTCTCCGGGCACTCACAGACACTACAGTCCCTAAGCCGACACATTCCGTCATCAGGCCAAAAAGGGCAGTCACACCACAATTTAACCTAAAAAGGGAAACAAAGAACCCATGACTTAGAACAAATGAATCAGGATTTTGAATGTTTACTTTCAGTGATAGCACATATCCAATTCGGTATTCCAATCGCACAACATACATTCGCAAAAATGGCTCTATAGTTTTGCAGCGAATGCTCCAACCTAACATACATCACTCCAAAATTCCAGCATGTCTAGCTGGCTATCACAACATCACGACATACATTTTCCATGAGGCACTAAAATCACGCATAAAACCGTTAAAAAACCCATATATCCTCACCTTGAAGTACCTGAAGAAGGGCAACGTGACGAGCTCCTGCAGGATCGGGTGCAGCACCTCCTCGTTGATGGAGTCCACCGTCTCGTAGTCGCAGCAGCAGTCCTCCACCATCCCCGTGTACTTCCTCGCACCCTAATGAAACACACAGCAGTACACACCACCCCCAAAACGACGCCGTCAAATCAAAACCCCCAAACCAGCAAAATTTCTTCTACCAAATAGCAGGAGCAACGGCAAGAATCTTACCGGGCAGCCGCAGCCGCCGCCGCGCGAGGAGGAGGAGATGGCCGGGAAGCTGCGGGAGCTCACGGCCACGGCGAGGAGCGCCACGAGGAGGGTCCCCACGGCGGCCGCCCACCGGCTCCGCCGCCAGCGTTTGCCCCCGCCGGCAACGGCACCGGCGGCGGCGCCCTTCGCGGGAGCGGTGGGTTCCGAAGACATCCCGCGCCGGGGCGGAAGCTTCCAGAAGCGAGATCTGAACGGCTTGGAAAGGAGTCGAAGAATTTTTCTCCCGTGTTACCCGTCGGGTTAATGGCGGTTGGGGACGAGACGTTGGAATTTAATACAGGGGTTTGATTAGAGGAACCCGTTCAGATTGGATTAGTGAATGGTGTTAGCGTTAAGCACCTGTTGTTTTGAGAGGCAATTGCTAGGTGCACACTTCACCGGAGGTGTTCTCTATCAACATGAACAATTTTCTTGTCCGGTGTGGCTATCTAAATTGCGCGCTGCAGTAAATTTAGATCCATTAATGCTTGCTAAGCTTATACTCGCAACATAATTGTAAGGATACTACTATTTCACTATTTCAATTGTAAGTTACTTATGTGAATTATTCAATTGGATATTACAGTGTTTCGTTTATGTATCTTGAATACTAGGGCAAAATATTGAACTCTGAAAAACAACAAATACTTAAGAATGTCAAATCAGAATAAATCACTGGACATAAAATGTCAAATCAGAATAAATCATTGAACATAAGTACTAGGAATGTATGCCCTCCAAAGAGGTACTAGCACTATAAAAATCTATGTCATAATATCTCAAGTACGAGTTAATATCACTTTTGGTATTATTTTGCATCATATTTACAAAAACAACTGTATATACATCATATTGACAAAAATATCGTTTCTGCCATATGGTGGGCGGGTGGGCGGCAGCGCCCGGGCGCCGACACATGGCGCTATCTGGCGTGGCGCGCCACCGCCCCACACCAGACGGCAGTAGGTAAAGCAATTACTGTCATATTTTTTGTTTAGTATTTATTTAAAATTTTAAATATATCAAATGAGCTCAAAAATTTATGAAAATTTATGTACAGCCTCCAACACAACGTACTACATAGTGCAATTTTTGGGTAATTTTATCCATTGTTAATGTTTCTCAAAATTTAGGATAACATTTCTAAAATTACCAAAAAATTACACTGCCAGGTACCTGGCAAATTCGGATCACATAAAATTCCTAAAAATTTACATAATAACTATGACTGTGTCGGGAGGTTTCACATAAAATTTCATATTTTTTGGAGCTTGTTTCCTATATATACAAATTTATACAAACATCAAAATTATATGAATTTTTAGCAATATTCACAATGTATAAAATTACCCAAAAATTACACTGTTAAGTACGTTATGTCAACAGACTGTACATAATTTTTTGAGCTAATTTGATATATTTAAAATTCCAACCAATATTAAGTAAAAAAAAGTAGATGAGGTAATTAAGTCGGCTAATCAGCTTAATGACCTATCGTCTCCTCACTAGGCGGCAGGTCATTAAGACAGTTGATTAGCCAGCTTAATCACCTATTTTTATTTAATATTTGTTTAAATTTTTAAATATATCAATAAGTTCAAAAATTTACGAAAATTTATATACAGCCTCTCAGCATAACGTACTTGACAGTATAATTTTTGAATAATTTTATCCATTGTAAATATTGTTAAACAATTTATAAAATTTTAAAATTTGTACGAGTTTTTATATATAGCAAACGAGCTTCAAAAATTACGAAATTTTATTTGAAGCATCTCTACATAGTCATAGTTATTGTATAATTTTTCAGCTTTTTTATGTGGTGTAAATTTACCTCATTTTTTCGGGTTAATTTAATCGTGAATTAAATTCACGATTAAATTCACTGGCCATAAATTCACGAATTAACATGGCAAATTTTGACCACATAAAATTCCTAAAAAATTATACAACAACTATGACTATATCAAAAGACTTCACATAAAATTTCGTAATTTTTTGTGCACGTTTGCTATATGTATAAACTCATAAAATTATCAAAATTTTATGATTTTTATCAACATTATCAATAGATAAAATTACACTTCGAGGTACATTTTGTCAGGAGGCTATACGTAAATTTTGTAATTTTTTAAGCTTATTTGATATATTTAAAAATTCAAGCAAACACTAAATTAAAAAAATAAGGCAGATAATTAAGCCGGCTTAATTACCTGCCGTCGGTTGCAGCGCCGCATGTCACCTCGCAGGCGCTGCCGCTCGCCCATCGGATGACATAAGTGATATTTTTATTAATACACTACGTATACGATTATTTTTGTAAAAACGATACGAAACAGTACCAAAAGTGGCTCCTCTAAGTACTACGTGCATACCCTAAATACTAGGAGTATTAGCAGAATTCCTGTTGTATAAGATTTGTGTTTAATTTCTTACTAAGATGCCTATGTCGGTTGGATCATTCTTCTGTGGCCCTTATTTACCCCAGCCCCGTGTGCACGTAGCGATTTGTCACAGGTTTAAGTGTCGGAACCGTGCAGACATCCCAAAAACACCAGTTCTGAACGGGAAGCCGATCCAACGGCCCATGTAAGCCTACGGATAATCGAACAGCCAGGGACGTCCCATTTGACGTGGCTGTGGACCTGTGGCCGTAGCTTGGACCTATCACCTACGGACTATAGACCAACGCCCACGACACGTTACGTTTCGCGGGCAAGCGGTTAGCGTCTACAGCGGGCAAAAATCTTTGGAAATTAGTAAGGTTTTTATGACCATCCAACGTGTCACTTTCTTCGGCAGCATGTAAGTGTTGAACTTATTGCCTAGCAAACACTCGTTTTAGCACTAATGTACACTTGGAGTACCATAGTAAAAGTAATTATAGTGGACTCTGTAAATAAAGTAGCGAAAAGGTAGTTTTACGAATACATTTGAGACATAGCTAAACTTAACTCTTAACTTTCCATAGGGATTACGCTCCAAGGGTGAAAGCACTGATGAATTGATTTGCTTCGATCTTTCTCAACGTCTTCAAGGATTGGTTTGCAGCAGCAAAGCTTCCAGTTCATTCTTCTATTGTCTCAAGTCAGTCATCTCATCTGTCTTTATCTTTAGTGAAGCTTTCTTCGGTGTCAATCATGTTAGCAATCTAACAAGTATAATATATACATGCCCATATATCTTTAGGATGAATATGAAAGATACTCAACAAGTCCAATTTAACAAACCAACAGATCCATGCCCATAATTCAACCTTCACATATATTATATCTACTGAACCACCAAGGACTAAAGTCCGCCAGGATATCATGCATCTTTAGAAAGACATTTGTTATTAAAAGTTCAAGTTGAATTATTAGAAAGCTACCACCATAAGATAGAACCTCCTATAGGTTTCCTTGCCTGATGCGGTCACAGTTTCTACCCGAAATAGGGAGTGATACCCAAGTTCATACAATTTGCAGAGGTGTGCTATTTTACCCACAGACGTTTTAGTCATCATGCCATATCAGTTAACATAGTTCCTTTGGTGTTATTTCGATCCGGAAGAATTAACAAGACAACATGATCGAAGGAATGGACCTGCTTGAGAATCCGGAAGAATTGAAGATGCATGTTCTATTCAATTTTTATTAAAGACAATTTGATTTAGAAACGATTGTTTTAAGTTTCTGATTTAAAGAACCACTTTTAAGCGTTTGTTTCACAACCATTATTGTAGTATTTAACTAAATCTCTAGTCATTGTCTATCTACAAATGTGAGTAAATATATGTTTATAAACAATTCTAATGTACTTTTTTGAATACATCTGATGCACCAAAGTTTAAAGAAAGATCTTGTGAAGCAATTAATCAGGCTAAAGATTCTCAAGCTACCTCTGGATTATAATCCCAGTTACATACCGTACCATCGGGGTTGTACTGCAGCTGTGTCTGCCTCATGGCTATGCCTTGTTTTTCTTTATATCTTTGGTCATGTCTGTGCAAGTGCCTAGTTCCACCTAAAGATTTTGCAGATAATTCACGATGACATATTTTACAAACAACAACTCTTACCTAAACTACGTACATGTCTCGCTTCATTATCTTATCAAAATCTGCCCACACGTCCGACATGCTGGATTTGGACTTCTTTTGCTTCGGTGCTTGTTGATGCAGAGGCACTGGTAGAGCCTAATGATGGTACAGCCAGGGTTTGCTCTATCATTTGAGACAGAGGCAGAGGCGAAGATATTTTATTCTCGAAGGATGAAAGTTCTTCCAGATCAACTCCATATTCACTCGCAGGAAAATTATCAAAATTTTCTATGGAAAATATGGAAAACTGCAAAAATACAAATAAAAGATTACATTGTTACCTATTTTATATCATAATAAAGAAAATAAGAACAATATAAGCATACAAAAATTAGTATTGTTACCTCTTTTCTTGATTGTTGGCCGAATTTTTAGACTGTTGCCAAAATTATTTTGAATTTTGCCAAATTATCATAAAGTGTATCAAAAATTTCACAAGAGAATTCGGAAAAGAAATTAGTCGTGAGTGTGGCTGAATGAGGAGGTATGCTACCTATTTATAGAAAAATTGAGATTTTTTAAGTTTTTCATATTTTAACCTCATAAACGGTCATAAAATGGCTATAATTTTTTTTAAAAAAATCGACCGTTACTCGTGGTAAATGGACCAAATGGGTTGTGTCCACTGTGCCATGCTCGGGCCAAACATACCTAACAGTTACATTTTCGTGCCAAATGAGCCGTGCCCGCCAGGTTACGCGTGCCTACGGGCTAAGCATACCTAATGGACCGTGCCATGCTAGGCTGTGCCTAGCCCGACACTGTATGACGTGCAGTGCCGACACGCTGGGCTAGGGTGGCGATCCAGACATAGCCCGTCTCCTCGTGCCGTGCGGGCCCGTTCTGACACGCCTTGTGTTGTGTCTACAATAACAAGCTATAGGCATGTCCGCTATACACAACGCATTTGGACACCACTATTACAAGATAGATTGCACTAGAGGCCTATTAAATTGTTCACTCTTGTGTTCGGTAAAGAGAGGATCGTGTTGGGTCCGAATGCGGACGGAAGTTGGCACTGGTCCATCCTAGCTGGATCAACAATGGCCTGTTGGGCTCTTTAGAATCAGCTGGAAATGGGCTAGGAGCTACTCCGATCGAACCCAAGCTATTGTCAGCCCAAATAGGATACACCTTCAGGTCAGACAATTTCCCGGGGGACTACATGCAATCCGGCCCATCCAAACAAGGCTCGTTGAAGAAAGTGAGGTGGTCAGCGCACGGTTAGCTCAGGCAGGCGGAAAATCATCGCCTTCGTGAACAATCTGGCCGCCGCTACCGAGCCCCCCGAACCGAGAGGCACACGAGACGCGACCACCTCTCGCCGGAGATGCCGCCGGGGACCCCGCCAGCGGCGGCGGAGGCTTGGACGTGGGAGAACGCCGCCGCCGGAGCGGCCGCCGGCTTCGCTACCGTCGCGACCCTCCACCCCCTCGACGTCGTCCGCACCCGCTTCCAAGGTAACCACCCCCCAGCCGTTAAACCTTAGGCCGAGGATACGCGCAGCCTGACCATTTATCCTGCTCTCTCACGTTGGTGTGCAGTGAGCGGCGGGAGGGGGTGGTCCGACGTGTCGCCGTACAGGAGCACGGCACACGCCGTGTACACCATCGCACGATCTGAGGTGTGACTTCCTACCTCATTTTTGTTTTGACCGGTCGGTGGGTGCGTTGAAGTTGCCAAATTTGCCCTTAGCTGATATCTTCATTAAAAAAGGGGTTCTCTGTGCTGTGCATGTGGTGTTAATATTGATGGGTTCCCAAAAAATTGGAAGTGCAATTGCCAACAATATATAGGTGAGATTGCTTAAAGTTGTTACTACCTAGTTGGAAAAGTTTACTTAATTTGATTGAAAAGTTGTCGAACTTAGGGAGCAGATGTGTTTAGTCTATGTATGCGCTCCAAACTAGTGGTATTTTGAATACATGCAAATGTATGTACTTTATTAGGGCGTATTAAAATTTCTAGTTAAAGCATAATTGCATGTTAAATGTGGTAGGTGGTTAGATTAACTCATGGAAAACCTCTTAGTTTTCTGCCCATGTGCGTGTACATTATTCCTGGAATGCAAGTTATTGCATGTTGTTATCCTGTAGTATAACTGATCTTAGAAGCTTGGTTCGTCAACTAAGTGTTTCAAATCTACGCTTATCACGGCACTTGATATTGTTGAACCGTGTTGTAAGATTGTAAGGAATTTGTTCTGATATGTTATGAACTATGCTGATCTAACTGGCTTATTGTAGGGCCTGAGAGGACTTTATGCGGGCTTTTATCCTGCAGTTCTCGGATCAACTGTTTCCTGGGGGCTATATTTCTTTTTGTAAGTTACATTAGTTCATTTCCTCCGAATAATTGTATTGTGTTTTTTTTTCAATGCTGAAGTAGACTGAAGTAAATTGCTAATTTCAGGATTTAGTTTCACTTGTTTATTTCTCCTGTCTAAGGATTCTGTGTTTCTGTTTACTAATTTGGGTGCTCCTTACTATAGTATTGGTGTTTTGACTGACTTTAAGAACGTCTGTTTCGACAGTTATAACAGAGCTAAACAAAGGTACTTGCAGGGGAAGGATGACCAGCTCCGTCCATTCCACCATCTTGTCTCAGCTGCAGAAGCAGGTGCTTTGGTTCGTACAGTAACTTCTGATCTCACAAAAATTGTTGATATCATTTTGTCAGATTGGAAACGAGTTCAGTGATTTTGCATAAGATTTTCACTGTTGAATTGATGAAATGTAATTGAACCTTCTATAGCATGCCTAACCTGTGGCATTCTTTTCTGGCTGATAACATGTGTTAAGTGTTATTTGTTCCCCTGTATTGCCTTTTCATTACCTAAAAAAATAATTTATTCATGACACAAGTGACTTTCTTGTTTTTATACAGGTTTGCTTGTTTACAAATCCCATATGGCTGGTGAAAACAAGACTGCAACTACAAACACCTAGTCATCATACTCCACCATATTCTGGATTTTCTGGTAATATATGCTTTCTTGAGTACTCATATTTGTGTTAAAAAGGTACCCATATCTTTACTTTTCAAGTATCATGTAGCAAATCAGATTGTATCAAATGAGTGTGGCCTATGCCCATTCTTGGTTCTGGCAGAAGCTGCTGAAATTATGCATATTTACATGAGTTTACCAAAAAAAATCAAATCCATTATGTGAAGTATGATGCATCTTGCTATGAATTGTTCCTGTGCTTACTCAGTGTTCAGATTTCTTTTGGTCTATATTTAATTTAAAGAGTGAATTACACTTTGCATGGGTAACTTATCGCTTGTTTCACTTTACACCAGGATTAACCCATACTTTCACTTTGAACCAGAGCGGACCAAATAAAACTTTACTTTGCACTAGCCAATCAATTTTAGTCTCAAACAAGACAATCAAATTGAAAGAACAGAGTGATCAAAATTGTGTATACTGACTTGTTATTATGCAGAGCCGGTTTGAGCTAAACAAGGTTAGACTAGTGTAAAGTGAAATTTTATTTGGTCTACTCTAGTGCAAAATGAAAGTATGGATTAACCCTGATGCAAAGTGAAACAAGCGACAAGTTACCCGGTGTAAAGTGTAATTTACTCTAATTTAAATTTCCTGTGAATATGCTTATTTGGTCTCCGCAAGGCCAGATGCTTTGAGAACTATTATGAAAGAGGAGGGATGGCTTGCACTTTATAGAGGGATCGGACCTGGACTTTTGCTGGTATGTATCTTTTTCTTTATCTGTTGCTTAACTGATTTTATGTTGCTTTTCAATGCTGCCCTACAATTAGTCATATAGCCATTGCCCCATGATGCTTTAAGCAATGTTAGATGCGGGAGTGCAACAGCATGTTGAGTTGTTCTTGACCCGTAGTTATATAGTTTCTGTGACTTCAGTTCATTCTTTCATGAGTTCTTGACCCAAATCTATGTTTGTGAAACAAAGTACTGAATTTATCATAACCACTCCTAATGGTATGAACTTGATTGGTTGTTGTGAAAGTTGCACTTGAGTTTTAAGATATTAGCATCATAAGGGTTTTCTGTGAGGTGTGACCTATCAATTATCAAATTTATAGCTATATGCTCTAGGTAATATCCTCTTGTGAGGCCCCAACTGGATAGTCTGTTTTCATGACTTCATATTATTGGATCATCACTAGTCATGTTTTTTCCGTATTGCTATTGTGATGTCAAAAAATTGGCCTCATTATGGTGATCACGCATAGTTCTCAGGAAGAAATTAAAGGCTAGCTAAATCTGTTATTTTTTCTTGTTTGTTTAGTATGCCTGCCAATATCAGAGTTCGATAACACTGCTAGTAGCTTCGTTCCCCTCTATTTCATCAATGCTGAAGGAATTTGGTCGTTGTAAATTGTACTTACAGAATTCGACAACACTGCTAGTAGCTTCCTTCCCATCTATTCCATCAATGCTGAATGAATTTGGTCGTTGTGAATTGTAATTTTGCTTAAGTAGAGTTGCCTATACTATTTTCAATTAGTGAAGGTGCATTTGTTTTGTACTGTTAACTTCTTCTAGAGTCCTTACTTATTTCTTCTGTTTTACTTGGATATGATTGATGAATCTAATTGATGCTTTCATGTTTCTCTATCGTGCCATGCTGCTTGAAAGGTCACCCATGGTGCGATACAGTTCACGGCCTATGAGGAACTTCGCAGAGCTATGATATTTGTCAAAAGTAGACAAACAAGGACAAACAACAGAGGCAGCGATGATTCATTGGTACTAACTGATTAAACGTGTGCTCGGGACATCTAGTTTAATTTGGTGCAATATAGACATGCTTATGTTCCCCTGGATAATTTAGTTCTGATGTTTAGTCATTTTCTTAAACTAGGTTGCTGAAGCTATTCTGGTCAACCTTTTTCAATATTCCCTATCTCTTTCTGCGTGTCTTCACATGATACATCTTGTGAATAATGAAATATAGGAGAATGTTAAGTTTTTAACACTTCATTGTGAAGATTATAAAATAGTCAAAATATAGGTGTTATGTGGTATTGTTTCTTAGAAAACGAATTTTCAACATCAAATACGTAGAAATGTATGATACATCCGTTGATTCAGGAAGCTCAGTTTTTTAGAACATTTGTTTCCAGTCATCTCTGTGCCAAACTTCCACTAATAGGTGGATAGGTGGTTACTATGTCTGATATGCCTTTGCATTCATTATTAACAGAATTCCATTGATTATGCGACACTTGGGGCTGGTTCAAAATTAGCTGCTATTCTACTAACTTATCCTTATCAGGCAAGTTTTTTGCTCTGTTTATTCTCATCAACTTGATAAATATATGCTGCCTTCTTACGAAACATATCAACTAACAGTTTTTGGATTTTGCAGGTTATCCGAGCCCGCTTGCAGGTAGGTTTCAGATTTGAAGCTCTTCATCTCCATCCCATTTCTTTGAGTTTTAATCAAATAAGAATAACAGTTCTTGTGTGCAATGTTCCAGCAACGGCCTGGCAGTGATGGTACTCCTAAGTACTCAGACAGTTGGCATGTAGTGCAGGAAACTGCAAGGTGAGAGTTATTGCTATGTCATTAATCTTTGATTAGAGAACGTTTAGGTGGCATTACTGCTTCATGGAGTCTGATGTTAAATACAGGTTAACCTTTCTCTTGTCCTATGCAATATGCATATTACCCATGTAGGAACTTGATGTTTCTAGTATACAGTAGATAAGCTTGCTGTCTTTTTTCACGTTTCCCCTACAGTTTGCTGTCTTTTTTCATGTTTCCCCTACAGTTTAGCCCATTGGTCATATATATTCTTCATTAATCTGTACTACACCTGTTGGAATTGGGAATGTCAAGGTCTGCCTGTGTAATGTTGTGGCATCACAGCAAAAGTAATCATATTGAGTATATGCCATACTTGGCCAGAGCCGCCAGATAGCCCATTCAATTTTCTGAACTGCACCTTTGCTGGTCGACATTAAGGGAGTTGTGTTAAAATTTTGAGTAACTCGTGTTCTTTGGATTCTCGATTTCTGTTACAGGTACGAGGGTGTCCGTGGATTTTACAGGGGCATCACGTCTAACCTATTGAAAAACCTTCCAGCAGCTTCCCTCACATTTGTGGTGTATGAAAATGTTATCAAACTATTCAAAGCAGCCAAGGAGAGGACATAGTTCCAACTGAACCCAGGAGAAACAAAGAAGGAAAATAGGAAAGAAGACAATAGTTCCATCCAAATACTGAGCCTATCCCGACTCTCCCGAGTCCAAAGCAATATTCCATTTCATTGTTTAGTTCACGCCTCATCCACTTAGCATCTACAGAGTACAGGCTAGGAATGTGTTCTATGGAATTATGGGGGAGGCTGCGATTGACATGGTCGTCACAGATGTTGTTTGGAGGAACTTTTTTTTTTGTAGAGGTAAATTCTTTCGGTATTTCTTCGCGTTAAGAAACAGTTCATTCCTGATGTCCAGTTGTACACTGATTGGATACTTGTAAAGCTGGGGCATAGTGGACTCACGTGTGATGTTCTGGTGTGCGCGAGTAACATGCATGGTTACGTTTCTTCCACACATGATACGCAATGTCTTATACAGAACTTTTGGAAAGGAAATACTAGTCAAGATCAATAAAGCACTATCGCCGTGCATGCATTATTTTTCTCTCTCGAAGGCCACAGTATAGCTGATACTGCTGGCTGCAATGCGCAGCTGCATCCGACGTGGTCACGGCACGGAAGGTGTAAGGGCTTGTTCTTCTCCTTCGAAGTTGGCGGCTTTTACCTTTTGCCCTAAACCGCAGGCCCTAAACTACATGGCTTTTGGCCACTCCAACCAACGTGGGAAGCCTCCCCGGCCGCACGACCGCAAGTCCCCGCCCTCCATACCGAACTCCCAAATGTCCTGCTACGGATAGTCTCTCGTACCTCGTCGGATCCCGGCATAATGTCGGTGAAGTAGGCGCAGTTGGGCCTCAACCACGTCGACGGCGGCACCGCCACCGACTGGCTGCTGTTGCCGATGAGGAAGGCGCGGCCGCCCAGGTTGTGCACAATCCTCCAGCGCCTGTGAATGCTCACTAGCATCGGCCGGGCTCGCGTGAGATAGTGCAGGCCGGGGCCGTCGCTCCACACCACGTGCAGCGCGCCGTCGGTGAACACCAGGTGCTTCCCAGGTGGCTGACCCCGATGGGCAGGCCCTTGGCGAACGGCACCGGCGCTACGGGGGACAGCGCGGTCGCATGGTGGGCCTGGTGGCCCATATCTGCCCGCACAGCGTCATGTAGTAGAACTTGCCGCCGTGGAATACGACGTCCAGGTCAGTGTTGATGTCGTCCTCGGCCTCGCCATTGACTTGCGGGACGGCGCGGCCAGCAGCGTCAGGCCAGTGCAGCCACTGACAACCGTCGCAGCCGGCCCTCGTGGACGCCAGGCCGTGGCAGAGCACGGCGACCGCGTAGTCCTGCCCGATGGGGCTGGGGGAGAAGGCCACGTTCTGGATGAAGGAGTGCTGCACCGGACACGAGAGTTTATGGCTATGGAATCCGACATCCCGCGTGCCGTCGGACGCCAGGGACAACCGAGACTTTTCGGTTGAGCTAAAATAAACTAATTTTTATTTAAAATTATACTGTAATCGATGACAGATTATTTGACATAACTAAATTTAAAAAATAAAAGTAAAAAAACATATTAGTCAATCATAGATAACACAAATAAATATGAGAAAAAAAACCGACAAAAAACTAAAAAAACTAAAAGTAAAAAAAATAAAATTTAGAAATAATAAAAAGTAAGCCAGAACACATAAACGAAATAAACGGAATCTTGTCCACCCCTGGACACGGCAGCAGCCGCCCCTGCTCGTGCGTGAGTGAGGGGGTTCAGAAGCGTCATGCTGACGTCCTGCGGAGTTAAAGCTCTACCACAAACTTGTACGGAAAAGTTTTGATTATATAAAATAGGGTAGGTGCTGTGTCCTTGGGAAGCATGCTTAGATGGAGAGGGGAAAACATTGTAATGGCATAGTTATATTCATCCGGATTTTACCATGGAATCATCTAATAATTTCTTCTTCTTTTATCATGAACAAACATTCATCCTCTTCATAATTTTCAACTTCATACGTACTAATATTTCAATTTTTCTTTACATAGTTAACAAACAAAATATTTAAATTATACTTCCTACTTCATATCTCAAAAAGTAAAAATTATCCTAAACATTGAAAACGCACACGTATTTGCCAAATATTTCTGGTACAGACCTTGTTAAGCCACACAAGATATATTATATTTATTTTATGTTTCTAAGTTTTCCATAGCAAAAGTTTCGACTAAATGTAACTTGTACAAATGTAAGGCCTAAAACAAAAAAAAATGTTGGACTGAAATACAAAATTTTAAGATTTTTTGAAGGATATAGCGTTACTTTTTTTAGCCATAACAAAGCATGCACAAGTATATTATTAAATGAATCATGACTAGGTAAACTTTTTCTCCTATTGGTATTCTTGAAGTCTTTTCTTGATGTTCTTCTAGTTGGTACTTGTAATGGGTCTTGGGTTGTGTGACGTGTAGTGCAAACACGTCAGAATTTGAGCCTATATAAGGTCTGTTTGGCACTTCACAAGCTGGACGGCTTTTGACTTTTGCAACAGTACCTAATTTTCAAATAGAGTATTTTCTTAAGACAGGGTCTACAAGTTAAACGTAGTACACGTTAAAAGCCTAACATCTGTACCAGCTAAAATCATAAGTGAGTATCAGTCTCTCCATAATTTATACCGTAAACAGTCAAAAGTCATAAGCCGCAGTCAAATAAAACACTCCCTATACATAGCCCAGCTCGTTCTTGAGTCCGGGCATTGCTGCCATAAATTCGACTGCAATGCACTCCTATTGCTCGCCCGTAGCATTAAAAAAACTTCTTGCACTCGTGCAACAGCTCGTGCGCGTAGAGCACATGTTGGCCCGTTCTTTTTTACCGACGGCTTTTGGTTTGACTCATGATTTTTTATTATGTTTTTTGAATCGATATGAACGATACATACAATTTTAAAATTTAAAAAATTATTTAAAAAATCCACTTAAGAAACTGTTATATTCATTTTAATTTTTAGAGAAACACCGGTACACACTATCTTATGTTCTATCCACATGTATACTTCCGAGTTGCCTGCCTCAAATTCTCTTGGGCATCTGTTGATCTGTTGCCCCTTGTTCTCATAATGTTTACACAGCAAGCACGCTATAACGGGCTTGTTCTTTTTAACCACGGCTCGTGGTTTTTGACTGAAATTTTTGAATTTTGGCTGTTTACGGTACAGATTACGGAGAGACCGATACTCACTTACGATTTTGGCTGGTACAGATGTTGAGTTTTTAACGTGTACTAGTTTAACTTGTAAACCTCGTCTTGAGACAATACTCCGTTTGAAAGTTAGGTACTGTAGCAAAAACCAAAAGCCGGCCGGCTTTTGTAATGCCGAACAGGCCCAACATCACTCAGGTTCAGGTGGTGATCATTTTGGCTTATTTTTTGTGGCTTATGGCTGAAAAGCACTGTAGATAGTGAAAAAACACTGTAACTGACAGAGGCTTATTTAACATAATTAAATTTAAAAAAATTAAAAAATATATAAAAATATGTTAGCCCATCACAAACAACGCAAACGAATACGGCAAAAAAAAAGAACCGGCAAAAAAGCTCAAAAAAAGCTAAAAGTTCAGAAAAAGATGAAATTATAAATAGTGAAAAATAAGCAGAAGCCAGAAGCTTAAGTCGAAACGAGCGGGGCCTCAAAGCAGCCCAGCATGAATCTTGGTGCTGCTTAGAAATTACTAGCTGACAACTGATCAAAACGGGTAAAAAGCATTGCATTACGCTCTGCGTTCCTTCCAATTACAGAATGAGATAAATATGGCGCGCCGATGCATGCATCTTTCGCAACGGAGCTGCTTTTGTTAGTTTTGTTGCCTTATATATCATCCTAAAGTTCGGAGTTTCTGACAAAAAACCTACGTATCGATTTATACACATACATTTGAACACTTGTCATGAAGGTGCCTTGCTGTCGTCTTCGATTGGTGGGAGCACTTCTAACTTATGCTCCTGTTCGGGGATCCTGATCAAGAAGCTGGAAGATTAGGTCATTGTGTTTTGAGAAACCTCTCTAAGTCAAACTTCTCTAGCAGCTACCATATGCACCTACAAGCCAACTGTAATTTACCATTTAAACCCTGCTGTGGTAACTTTGTTTGTCCCAGGCTTAAAAGGTTATTTCAGAGTGCAGTTGATGTTTACATAATTATATTTGACCAACCACCAAACCCTATGATATTTAGCTTCTAGACAATGAATGGAGATGAAGTAAAGAGGGCATGCTTACACCTCAGTCAATTTTAATTGTGGCTTGATTATGCTCAGCACGAAGAATCGCTTTGTTATCATCTGTATCACACTGCACAATAAGAAAAAACAAATAAATTAAAAGTGAAATGTTCATATAATCAAGTTCATGTTACAGACGTAACGCACCATTTTACTCAGATTGGTGGGATGCTGCACAACCATTTTGGGGGCATTCAAAGGAGTACCCTGAAAATTTTTGAGGTTAACTAGTAGCAATGTGGGATGTGGCTAGCAGGGACCATAAACACCAGCAGTTAATTAATTAGGCATTTTGTTAACCAATTAAAATATTTTTTTAGAAATTTGGTCAGATTAAGGAGCATGCTGTTTTTGCTTTGACATGCCAAAAAGATTGAACAAAACAGGTATCAGGGTTGGCAAAGAGAGGAAAGTATCTTATTTGCCCACATTAGACCACAAGCATTACAGAGGGACCTTGGACCAGCTGGCCCCCGACGCATTGCTGGAGTAAGCCTTGAGCTCTCCCCGCCGGCGGCGCCGTCGGACGGGAGCGGGGGATCGTGGCCGTCCGTTGCGGGCTCCGCCGCCATCTGCTGGGGATCGGACGGTGCAGATGGGCGGAGAGGGGGACGGGCTCTGTTTGCGCGCACGTGTGGAGGATGGGTGGGAGCACGCACGTGTGACGGGTATATAACCGTGTACGTGTCTCGACGATGTGTGTGAGGGATACTTTAGCTAGGGATGGAAAAAAAGCTTCTTAGTGGAGCTCGTTGGCTCGGTTTAAAATTGTTTCAATTATATTTGTTAATTGATTAAACATTAAAATAAGTTAATTTCAAATGAATTTGAATTTTGCTCTAGCTCGGCTCAGCTCGTTTCTAAAAATACTTTCAAATTATACATAAAATGATATTAAATCAAACTATGTCAATTTAAAAAAAAACTCGATAAGACAAGGAGTTGGCTCGATATCCACCCCTAACTTTAGCCACACACCTCTATAGCTGAATAGCGTCTTCTGAAAGAGTTTATGACCGCATAATTTTGGCGCCTTTATATGTAGTTTGTTTGCTGGGATGAACATATGATAATTGCATTAGCTTATAGCTTACGCTGCAAACCTAGATAATCTTAGTACTGGTTATGAACATGCAATCTGTAATGATATTTTGCACAAGGAACTTATAAATTGGTTATGCACATTTCTAGAAAAAAGAAGTTATGTACACGCAGATTGGCGCATGTATCAACTTGTAGACATAAAAAGTGATAAGTTTCTGACGATGTACATTGTCCAACAAAAAAAAAATGAAACGCTGAAATGCAAAAGTTTTCCAGCTTTGGTGTTCATGTTTACGACGATGTTTTGAGTTTGACAACAACAACATCTGTGAGCCAAAATGATCTTTGTATAGATAAGCAGCAGCTCCTAAATGCTGCACAACTTACTGGAATAGCACAAAGAACTCTTGTGATTATTCTAGTCCTTCCCCAAATGTTGGTGTCTGATTTTTCTTGTCGGATTGGGGTTTTTTCAGCTCATATGACTAATCCATCCGCAATTATTGAGTTCTTTAGTACGATCGTGATGCCGGATCGGATGTAGAAGCCTTCGGAGGTCCTATCTGCTTCCTGCACACCCTGCAAAGACCAAACAGACGACAACAATTAAATTAGATCTTGATAACATCCACTGAAGAGTGGTGCACTGGAAAGAATAATTCCAATGCTGGCAAACACTGCAAAAATCATAATCATAAAACTCAAGGTGACATGAAACAACATTGTGCAGATCTTAATTTGTTGCAAGTTGCAACTGTTGCTCGGTGATTTTAAGTATTGTTAGTCAGATGATTATTCCACTGTTCTTGAAGAAATGAGGTGGCAGAGATCATGCATACCTCAGAGTTAGAAATTGTCACATTCTTCCCTATCCTCGCATTCTTGTCTATGATGCAGTTCCTGCAAAGAACAAAAGGGAGACATTAAGAGTCTAATAATACAAGATGATGTCTAAATTGATGTTCCAATGATCTAGGAAGTAAATGTGCATGCATACTGAATCTTTGTGTTCTCCCCGATCCCAATTGGAACCTTTCCTTCAGACAGCAGTTCTCCTCTTTCCGCATCAGTTTCGTAGAAGTCAGCACCGAGCATTACTGTATCCTAGGAAAATGAAACGGCAAATTTGCTGTAATTGTGGAAGATTGGAATCGATTCTATTGGTGTAATATGCTTCTAGAAACAAAGAGGACTTACCTTGAGGTGCATATTGGAGCCTATCCGAGAACGGACTCCAACAACACTATGCTCTATCCTGCAGTTATCCAAGAAACATCCATGGGAAATGATTGAATCAGTGATCTGCAAAGATATCAATGTGTTAGAAGGTGACACGGCAACAAAATTGATTTCTGAAGAAGAGTAACTGAACTACAAATTCAATATTAGTAAGGAGGCAAAACCAAAATAAAGGGAGTCATTATGAATTGCTAATTAGCTACATGAGTGAATCGAGGAATATTTGGGATTCGGGAACTAAAATAGCTCAAAAAGGGAGTCATGCTAGTTCAGATAGGGCACCACGTACCTTACTGTTGTTGATCATAGATGGTGGTAGGTTTCTCCGTGACGTGTACATTGGTTTGTTGGCATCATAAAAGCTGAACCTTGGAGGCTGCATAGTTTAATCAAAAGATGACTTGATTAGTTAATCATAAAACGTGTACATTACTTGATTAGTTTTTTTTTAAAAAAAAGTTACTGCTTGATACTTAATCAGTATGAACAGTCTTATCACTAATTTACTATCACACCAATTACATTGAATAAAACTAATGCCAAAACCGAGAACATGAAAGATCGGGTGTACGAAAGGAAGAAGGGCAGGGACTGATAGAAGGATGGTGAAAAAATAGATCCATCAATTTTGTAATGCCTACAGTTACATATTTATCTGAAGAACACAGCCTGAAGTATACAAACGCAGCTTTCCATTAGTTTACACAGACAAGGCATACCTGCTCAGCAAGGGCAAGATTTGCTTCAAAAAAGGATTTAATAGTTCCAATATCTTCCCAGTAATCGTTGAAAAGATATGCCTGAAATGTTCAATATTAGATACTGGTGAGTGGTGACATCATATGGCAATGAAGGTTTAGGGAAAAGAATATGACATCTAGAGACAGTATTAATATTCTTCAAACCTAAAATTGCTACTTGCCAGTGCAGTAATATAGAAATAAAATGGGGATATGATGCCAACCATGTTTTCCTCATTTTCTGTCCTTTAGTTGTGCAATTCTAGGTGCATGACTGTAATAGAATAATGGAAAGGTACCTAGTGCTGAAATATCTCATACTAGGCATGTATGGCGTATTACATTTTCCACAGGCAATTAACAAAAATATGAATGAAATAGCGTAGTCATTCTATTTCTTGAACTGCCCAACAATGCTTACACAATGTACCTACTGTTATGAATATTGTGTGTATATTGAAGAGGTCCAATGAGCAATATATATATACAATACAAGAGGATATTACAGGGGAATATGCCATATGCAGATAAGGAAAGCGAGACATATAAGAAAAGTAATAATACAATTTAATTCTATTTCTAATACCTTAACACCCCCTCAAATGCAAAGCGTATACAATAGCATTGCATTTGAAAAAGGAGTTAACACTAAAACAAGAAAAAACCGAAATCCGAGTCTTGATGATGTCGTCGTTGCGTGTAGCTTTTAAATAAACTGTCAAATCAAGCCGAAGAGGAATAGATAGAAGTATGGCGGCGCAAATCGAAGCCTAAGACGGCGGCGACGCAGTGCACAAGGTGCAGAAGACGCGCGGTGGCCTTAGAAGCTCGGGGCGACGGCTAAAGAAGCGGCGGCATCATAACAACTTCTACGATCTGCACGCGGCTCAGAGAGGAGAGCGGCGGCTGCTGCCATGCAAAAGAAAATTCCTATACTTCTATGACTAACAATAAATTTATGGACTCACACGATGTGGACGAACTGAAAAAGAATCTACGTCCTTGTATGGACGCAATGGAAGACTCACGAGAAAAAAAAGGCAAAACCTTAACACCTCCTCTCCCCTCACTCTCCTCGTACACTCCCCTCCTCACTTCCGCCGCTCTCCAACCTCACTCCCTCCCTCTCTCTCTTCCGTCCGTTTATGCCGCCGAGAGCGGCTTCGAGCGACGGCCTCGAGAGCGGATTCAAGCGGTGGCGTCGAGAACAACTTCAGGTGGCGGCCTTAACGCGTGGAGGCGATGGCGGAAGCCTCGGGCGTGGGCGCAAGCGCTCCGGGTGCAGGCACTTCCGCGCACGGCCACCGACACACTCGAAGCCACTGTAGTCCAGTCACCTTCGCACAGGGGCAACGAGGGTCCGAGAGAGGCTAGGCCGGCGTCAACCAGCCAACGTCGAGAGCCAAGCGGAGGTGGCGGTCCAAGAAGAGGACGGCGGCGGCGGCTCGAGCAGTGACGACCGGATGGTCTTGGCAGCTGCAGCACCAAGGAGGAGGAGGCCAGGCGATGGAGAGCGACGGATCCGGCCAGAGGCGACCGGATCCGGGCCGAGCGGCGCGACGGCGGCCGGATCCAGGCAGGGCGAGGCCAGATCCGAGTTCGGCGGCCTGAAGAAGACAACGGTCCATCCAGATCCGAGCCCGGAGGCGGCCGGATCCGGACTTGGTGGTGTCGGAGGTGGCGGTCGGCGGCCACGGATCGTAGCGTGATGAGCGCCGGCCGGATCGAGGCGTGGCGAGCGCGGCTGAAGAAGAAGGCGGTCCATCCAGATTGGATCCGGATGGCGTGAGAGCTGGCAGGAGGTCGGCGACCGAGGACGGCGGCGGTCCGACGGGACCCAATGGCGGTTGGCGTTAGCGGAGGAGAGCGCAAGACCAACAATACGGCCGAGCACGACCGCGACAGTGCGGCGAGCGGCGCAAGAATGTCGGGAGACCGGGTTGGCCAAGAGAAGCGGTGACGGCGTCCCCAGCGCTGGCGACGGTGTCACCTCCGGGAGGATGAGCTCGACGACGAGGAGATGACCGTTCCCGAGAGAGGAGATCGACCTCTCGGGGGCAGTAGCAACAGCGGAAGTAGATCAATGTTAGGGTTTCAACCTAAGCTCTGATACCATGTTATGAATATTATGTGTATATTGAAGACGCACAATGGGCAATATATATAGGGAGTACAAGGGGGTATTACAGGGGAATATGGCATATGCAGATAATGAAAGCGAGGCATATAAGGAAAGAAACAATACAGTTCCTATTCTATCTCTAATACCCTTAACACCTACTACTGGATGGAACTTGTGGGGTTAAACACGTACCATTACATTAATTTCTTTTGCTGAAGCAGGAATTATTTCAGATCCAAAATCATTTGCAGTGGGAAAACGCCACCTGACCTAACAACGATGCACTGAAGATTAAGATATACTAGCAATTACATTGTTCTAGTAAAAATGCAGCATACAATGTAAGGTTTCGAACTTCCAATGAAAGGGCATTTGATTGGAAATTCTCTTTATATTTGAATAATCAAAAAGAGCATTTTGATAATTTTTTTGTGGGCTCCAATGAGCTGAATTGGCATACCTTAGAAGATTTAGAAGTATCTCTTTCTTAAATATATAGACCCCCATTGAAGCTATGTATGATTTCTTTTCTGCTTCCTCCTGTGATAAGCCTAGCACAGTGGTGTCAACTTGCTGCAAAAAGAATACCTCATGAACTTCTGCTTTATTTTCTTTGAATGCTCATTCTCAGGTATGCAATACTAACTTATGCATTGTGCATTTAGCCATCTTGAAAATGATTCAGATGTGTGTACAGCACAGGTGAGTAGCATGAAGAAACCGACACAGCTTACCATTGCCTTTAAATCATCTCCTTTTGGTTTTTCACTAAATGAAATAACTCTCCCTGTGCCGTCTATCTTCATTAGACCAAAATCAGATGCCCGGCTGACATGATAAATAGAGTCATTAATGTTCAAGTCCACAAGGACCAAATTAATAGTCTTAACACATGAAAGATAGTTTAATATATGCTGGAAATCAAACTATTGTCTTAACAAAACAAAGACAACTCAATTGATCGAAAAATTTCAAATGGAAGCAACTTCGATGATCATGAACAGTAGCTACTGAAATGGAAAGGGAATCACCTGTCATCAATAGGCAAGCAACATATGCTGATACCTGCACCTCTTTGGCGATGACTCTGCAAATTAAATCACCAAAACCAATTTAGTTATTTTACTTCAATATCCAACTGTAAGAAATAATCTATCTGCAGCAGTTACCTGAACAAAGTCCATGTAGTCCA
The DNA here is from genome assembly GCA_036346245.1 of Bonia amplexicaulis. Classification (NCBI taxonomy): domain Eukaryota; kingdom Viridiplantae; phylum Streptophyta; class Magnoliopsida; order Poales; family Poaceae; genus Bonia; species Bonia amplexicaulis. Next base: position 3,882,555 of record CM070743.1, on the reverse strand, counting down.
TACGGTAGAGGTGATCACCAGAAAGAATCAGCACATCTTCTATGTCTTTCGCTTTGGCATCCTACAAAGTGAAAACACACCGCATTACAGTGTGTAAGGAACAGCGTGAGGTTTTTAGGCAGAATATTGCGATGAAATAACAGGGAATTGAACAGTACATGTGAACATGAATTCTTGTTTCACAGACTGAATTAGTATAACAAAACACAAATGATTTTCATCACACAAGTATGTAACAGACTAATTTCACAGAGCACTAAAGCGTCAGTGTATGGGTGTATCTCAATGGCCGTGTGTGTTTTGACACTAGATTGACACCATACGGGGAGTTTTGTACCACACTCACCATATGTATAGACCCTGCGTGACTGCATCGCGAAAAAAGGTAAGCATTGTGCATGTCTGATACATGAAGAGAAAAACTTACATCGAAAAGCCAATCAAATTGGCGAACGGCATCAGCGGTACCCTGAAACCACCTCTTCCCCTCCAATCCAGGCGTCTGAGTTGCCGCTAGAACCTGAAAAACAGTTAAACAGATCATCAATGCAAAGTAATACCCACAGATCCTTGTGGTGGCATTCTGATCCCCTGAAGTATAGATAGTCTGAATTTCGCACCTCGACAAAGCCATCTCCGAAGGCCACGCCATTGCTGAAATTGTAGGCCCTGGAAAGGTGCCGGTTGAGGGACGCCGAGTTGAACTGGGTGAGGATGTACACCTTGTTGATGCCGCTGTTTATGCAGTTGCTCATCGGCACGTCGATCAGCCTGTACGCGCCGCCTATCGGCACCTGCAGGGTAACAATTAGCACTTGACAGTTTCAGCTATGTCCCAATTTCATCAACCAAGAGACAAACTACTCGCATTTGACGGATCTTGGCAGAGGAAGAAGATGCGAAAGGGTAGCTTGATCGAGCGACTAGGTTGTACTCACCGCGGGCTTGGCCCTGCGCTTGGTGAGCGGGAATAGCCTCGTCCCCGCACCGCCGCCGAGGATGACCGCCACCACCGTCCTCGCGTTCCTAGTCTCCATCTCCGCGTCCTCCGACTGCAGCATCCACCCGCGCAAGAGAGTCGTGAGCAGAGCAACGGAGAGAAACAAGTAAAAAACGCGTGTACAGAGTATTGAGTACTGACGGCGCCCACGGCGGCGGTGGCAGCCTCGGTGGTCGCGACGGACATCCGCACAGAGAGGCACCGCCGGCTTCCTAGCGCCCGGAGCGGCCACGCCGGCGGCAGGAGCGCGCCGAGCACGCCGCGGCGCGTTGCCGCAACCGCGGATGCGGGGGCGGCGACGCGCAGGCCCATCGCTCGCGGCGGCCGAATCCAACCGAGCTAGCCTGCCCCTCACGCCGCGCCTAGCTCCCCTCGCGATGTTAGAGAGAAGCGAGTGGCGTTCGTGTCGCTCCAATCCACGCTTGCCCCCGGCCCGTGAGTTTTAAAACTTTCCAGCAGTCAGCAGCAGCGGCCGCAGCATGGAAATGGTGGAAGCGAAGGCGAGGCGACGCTTTAAATCTTGTTTCCGAGCCCGTCGCTGCGTCTCTCTGATACATGGGCCCGTAATACCGCGGGGCCGACGTGTCAGTGGGGAGAGGGGGTGGGCGTTGTGGCGAGAGATTGCTCTCTCCCGCTCGCTCGTCACGCTATCCGGCGCGAGGCCTGGCGTCCACCCGTCGGCTCTCCCCGGCTTTGCCGTCCTCGTTTGCTTCTGCTCCTCGTGTCTCATGGGAGCGAGTGGGCCCACAGTCTGGCACGGCCAGCCACGAGATGGTTCAGGGCAAATCCTGGGTGGCATATTCCAGATCTTTGTAGCCTTGGACGCTTGCATGCTACACACTGTGATGGCTAGCCATGACTCGAAGGCCATGAGAGAGGGGTTTCCTCGAACCAACGGTTCATTTCGACATCTTGCTGCCAGTTGCTCGGTGATCAAAGAGCTGCCAGAGCAAACCGGCTACCTCAGCCCATTTTAGCATTGGGATCACACATGGAAATCGAAGGCCTGTTCCCGAGCTGTGTTTTTCTCTTCTGAAAAAGAGCGAAATTATCTTGCACAAATCTCAGATCATCTCGTTCCCTTCAAGGCTTCAACCACCCTACACTCGTAATAAATATGAACACATTTATTTTTCCTAACTATAATAAGATCGGGTCCTATTAATAAGCAACTTTATTGATGTTTGGCTTCTCTTCATTAACTCCGAGGTGGTATTGATTAAAATAAAAGGAAATAGATCTTATCCCTTAGGCACACTCTCTCCAGCTTATTCCCCATCTCTATTGCGTACCTCTTCACGCTTATTGCATGGTTGTGGTAACCGAAAATACAGATTTTATCGGTGACTCCGCTAAAATTTTAAATTAGCTACGAAATATTTGTTTTGTATGAACTTTATCAAATATAGATGATTTTTTGTTAAAATTTATTTTCAAAAAATTCGACCGATATTTTCAATCGGTCTTTGGCCATTTCTTTTAATTCAATTTTTAATTTGAAAATTTCGGCACCAAAAACCTCTGAAATTTTCAATTATCTGTCATATCGATGTTATCAGTTCTTGGCAGAATTTTAAAACTGGTTTTCAAAACCCTATCTAGTTGCTTGATTCACCACCCTCGACAGCTAATCTTGTTGTCAACTATCTTTTAAATTTGTCCATGCTCAACCTTGCCTCTCCTTTGGTTTGTTCATCCCAAAGTCGCCTCCTTGCACTTACCCTTGAAAATCTCCACCATGGGTAGCTAGGATCTTGCCAACTACAACTCTACAAGTGCCTCAATGTCCCTAGTTCCATCGTCAGCTTCTGCAATCGTGGATCTAACTTCCCTAACTCTGACAGTGACTCTTGGTGGCACCTCTCAACAATGATTGCAACGATCACTACTACAAGAAGCTTAATATTAGACGGTACATCATAGACGGTTCCCAAAACCTTCAGTGTTAACTACAAGCATAAACGGTTTTAGTTTAGAGACCGTCTATGTTATTGCCAGCGCCAAAAAACGTCTATGAAGAGGCAATATCATACATGGTTCATGGTGAGACCCGTCTATGATACATCACAGACAGTATGTATTAAAAACCGTCTGTGATAATTGCACTATAATAACTGCGCGCAGACCCGTTCGACCCTCTGTCTTAAATTCCAGATCTAGCTGCTGCTTTGAGCTAGAGGCAGGGGCTTTGAGATGGCGATTTGGTGAAAGAAGACTATTTGGCAAGAGTGATTGTAGATCCATTCATTTCTTGACTACCTATGGTTAGTAATTTGTTCCTAGTTATATTATAATTTAGATCTATAGCTTTTGGTTTAAGAAGAATTGAAAGACGATTTAAATCGAGTTAGCTTGATTTAGACCGAAGTTTATTTCCATCTAGAAAGAACTTTATTAATCATAGGTAGTTTATTATCCATAGATTTAGATCTAGAGAGAAGTTTATTTACATCAAGCATTATTTAGGGTTTAGTCATTTCATAGTTTATTTCTACTTAGTTTAATTTAATTAGTTACTCTTGCTTAACTGTTAATTATATGTGTAATGTACGACCGAAGCTAGATGTACACTAGGAACCGTCTGAGTGAAGAGTATATTAATAGCGTGTCTACTTTCACAAGAGCTGCCGAGGAAAATATGTTGAATAAGGGGTGGAATATATATATTGTCCATGCATTGGCTGCGATAATCTAAAGATGTTTAAGAACCGATTGCAGATTGAAACACACTTGATTTGAAGGGGTTTCAAAAAGGGGTATGCGCGTTGGACCAGTCATGGTAAAGAGCAGACTACACAGGAAGGTAGTAATAATGATATCGTCGACGAAGTCAATGATATGCTGTCGGATGATGTCGATTATGGTTCTGATTTGGATAGGCTACATGATGATAATCTGGATCAGATGCTTAACGATATGGAAGGGGACTATGATGAGAGAGAGAGTATGTTAAATTTCGGGGCTTGATGGAGGACTCGGATAAACCTTTGCTCACGTGTTGCAAATCAAAATACACGAGGTTATCAACTGTGCTTGAACTACTGAAATTGAAGGTAAGCAACGGTTGGTCCAACAAGAGTTTCACGACACTATTAGGCCTTTTAGCGAACATGCTTCTAGAGGAAAACGAGTTGCCCAAAACCACGTACAAAGGCAAGAAAGTTCTTTGTCCATTGGGAATAGAAATAGAATAATACATGCATGTCCGAACGACTATATCCTGTACCGTAAAGAGTATACAAACATGCATGCATGTCCGGTATGCAACGCCTCTCGATACAAGTGTAAAAATCAATCAGATGACAACAAGGGAATAGAGGTGAAGAGAGGACCTCCTATTAAGGTGGTACGGTATCTTCCTGTAATTCCCCGTTCGAAGCGATTTTTTACGAACCCAAAGGAGGCAAAATTACCGCGTTGGCACTCGGAGGAGCATAAGAATGATAGAATGGTAAGACACCTTGCTGATTCTGGCTAGTGGAGAAACATCGATAGGAGGTTTGCAGACTTTGGTGCAGAACCGAGGAATATAAGGTTCAGATTAAGTACATATGGAATAGATCCTTTCGTTAACATGAACAGCCGGCATAGCACTTGACCCGTGACTCTCTGCATGTACAACCTTTCTCCTTGGTTGTGTATGAAACAAAAGTATATTTTGTTATCGATATTTATTTAAGGGCCGAAACAATCTGGAAATGATATTGATGTGTACCTGGCACTGTTGGTGGAAGATCTAAAAATACTATAGATCGAAGGGATACAGGTATGGGATGCGTACAAATGAGAGAATTTCACTTTATGCTCATTGTTGTTTTGCACCATGAATGGTTATCTTGCCCTTGCTAACCTACCGGGCCCGAGTACAAAAAGGGTCAAAGCTTTACTCACAGCTTATATGATACAGAGAGTGTGTGGCTGAAGCACTCACGCAAAACCATGTACATGCATCACCGTAGGTTCCTTCGGAGGGTTCACCCATATCGCAGGATGAAGAAACAATTTGACGGAGAGAATGAGGACAGTTCAGCTCCAAGGCATTTAAGCGGAAAAGAGATCTATGACATGGTTAAGGATTTAGATGTTGTGCTCGGAAAGAGGCGTAAATCGATGACCTATGAGAAGAACGTCTAGAAGAAGAAATCAATATTTTGGGATTTACCTTATTGGGAGCACCTAGAAGTTTACCACTTCATTGATGTCATGTATGTAGAGAAGAACATATATGACAGCTTGATTGATTTCCTACTGAACATTCATGATAAAACAAAGAATGATGTCAACGAACGACTTGATTTGGTTGATATGGATATCAGGCCTGAGTTAGCACCGACAAAGACCGATCCAGGACAAAGACCAATATTAATATATTATAGACAAATTGTAGTTGAAACCATATGTGATAATCAATATATCACAAACGGTTTTTATTTAAACCATATGTGATAATCTTCATCACATACGGTTCGAAAGCCGTCTGTGATGACCTTGTATTCTAACTGACCCATAAACTTAGGCGGCTCACGAAACCGTCTGAAATGACGTTTTTGAACCGTCTATGATAGCGTTTTGTGTAGTAGTGGATGATGACTCTCTCTAGATCACCATCTGGCAGGTAAGCCTAGTTCCTTTTCCATGTGTTAGCATTGACTAGATGTGACGTTCAAGCTGGCATTCGCTTGGCCAACCTAGGGCGGAACCCAGCCCATTCGGAGTGTTAAGCCGTATGGGCTCGGGCCAACCCCCAGCCTATCTCAAACCATACTTTCCGAGGCAACCTTTGCACTAAACACAGTTTGGCTCTGACTAAGCCCGTCAGGCTCGAGTTGGGTCTGATTGAGCTAAACTTACTTAGGTCTAATATCTACCCTTAGCCTCGACAAAAAAGTGTAAACTGCAAAGCCAAGCAACGACAACACTAAGGCTCTAAGATGAAACCCTTTCTCATCTTTCTCCGGCTACTGCTTAGAGACAGTGACGGAGCCAGGATTTTGTTACGTCCCGGACTTAGTGGTGGAATGATCTAGCCTATCTGGACTGGACCATGAAAATGTTACTCAGGCTGGACTGAATTTACCCGGGCTATACACTAGATATTTTTTCACACCCTAGGCTGAAGCCTACCCTACCCGGGGTGTGGCTCCGCCCCTGCTTAGAGTAATATTGGGGTTGCTAGGTCTTTCCCTCTCTTACTTTTTTTCGAGAGGATCTTACCATTTCTTTCGAGAGCACGATGCTCCTTATTTTAGAAGAGGGTGTTCCTCTCTCGCCTAAAGAGGGCTGTAAAAAAAAAGCTCAAGGCTCGCAAGTTGTTTGAACCCGGCTCGCTCTAGACTCGATTCGAGCCCGGCTTAAGCTCTAAACGAATTGAACTCGAGCTTAATTTTGAGCCCACGAGCTTCAATGAGCCAAACTCGAATAACTCGTCAAGACCCGAGAATTTTCTTAGCTCGCTTGCACCTCGAATATTTCCCTTTCATATTTGTTCTTTTTAAGACATGCAAGCTTAATATGCTGTGAGTTATGATAATTTTTTATTATCACTTGTTGAATATTGCTACATGTTTACATTTATTGAGTTTATTTAAGCCGAGCTTGAGTTTAATTTTTTGTAATTATTAAAAATTAATATATATTGAATTATTAATTGTTACCGAGTTTAGACTGAACTGAGCTTTGAGTCTAGATCTAAGCTCTAGGTTCTACCAAGTTTGAGTTTAGAAGGACAGACTAGGTTGGGCACGGTTTGTTTACAACAATACGCCTAATCGCCTTTCCGTATTCCATTGCAAATCGTGGGAGCCGAGCCCAGCACAGCCGAAAATCAGTCGTGACATATAAAAGCCTATTGGGCCAAACCGCCGGCTCAAGCAGGCCCACCGCGCTAGCCTCACATCACGTAGTCCCCGCACGGTCGCGTCGCGTCCGCCCTCGCAAAACCAACCCTAATTGACCTCCTCGCCCCTCAAAACCCTAACGAGCGGCGAGCCGCCTCTTTCGAGCATCGTCACCCTCTCGCTCCCTCCCCCATTCGGCGCCATCGCGGCGCCCTCGAGATTCCCTTCCAGAACCTTCCAGAACGTGCGGATCGCTAGCGCAGCCGCCGCATCGGGCCGCTGCCGACGCCCATGGAGAAGCTCCGCGTCCACCGCTGCGGCGGCGGCGCGGTCGCGTGGACGCCCTCCCCCATCGTCGCCCTCGCCACCTCCCCCTGCGCCTCCCAGGTCGCCGCCGCGCGCGACGACGGCTCCCTCGAGCTCTGGCTCGTCTCTCCCGGCTCAGTCGGGTGGCACCACCAGCTCGTACGCTTCCCTTCCCCTCTCCCCACGGCTGCGCGGTCTCTGCGAGCAATCTGGGAATTTGATGTGACCTGATTGGGGTTTCTGTGGGTGCAGACAATACAGGGGGACGCCGAGTCGAGGGTCACCTCGCTGGTGTGGGGGCGTTGCGGCGCGAGGGGACGGCTGCTCTCGTCCAGCGTCGACGGGTCGGTGGCCGAGTGGGATCTCTTCCACCTACGGCAAAAGGTGCCTCGCGTTCCGTGCTTACGCTGCATTTCATTTTCTATGTAAACTTGGACTTGGGGATTGTGAGTTTTGTATGTATGCATTATTTGGGGCACATTGGTAATTGATGTCGAAGGTGTTGTTAATGTGTAGTATTGAGCTAAAGTTGTCATTTCTGTGGATTGTCGGTTGTAAGTATGTGATTGGGTAGCAAAATGCTGGGTTTTAACGTATTGGGTGTAGAGAATGCAATAGGCTAAGAGTGCATCCCACGTAAATTCCAATTGTCTGTTTCGTCAGATGTTTAATATGGGTTTATTTATATCTTTTATTCCTTTGCTATCTGATAGTCATTTTAAGTTCATAGATATAATTATCATTTGTTTGCCATTCTGTTTTCTAGACTGTCCTAGATTCTGTTGGGGTACCAGTCTGGCGGATGGCTTTGGAGCCTTCAGATGATCCTCTAAATTCTGAAAATAAAGGCTCAGGATTTGCTGCTAATGGCCATGCAAATCATAATCACCGCGCCGACTCCGACTCAAGTTACGTTGATGATGGTGACAGCTCTGATGATGAAAACGATTCTGCCAAGACAAGCTCTTCATATCATGTGAATGAATTTCAGCGTTTGGCGCTGGCCTGTGATGATGGTTCTGTACGCTTGTATAATGTACCCGAATCTGGTGCATTGACTTACTATAGATCTCTCCCAAGAGTAAGCGGTATGTCTTGTATATCTTGCATCTCCCAGTTATGTAGACAATAATTTCAACTCTGGTAATTATGTTTCCGCTTCTGTGCAGGGCGAATTTTGAGTGTCACATGGAGTAATAATGCGAAATTCATATTTTCGGGAAGCAGCGATGGGTATGTAGCGTTCCTAACTGGTGTAAATTGCCTTTTCTGACGGATTGCATCATTCTTTCCGCGCATACCGCAATCAGACTGTTCAGCATCTCTCTCTTTTTTAAAAAAAAATTCTTAGCTATGGGTCATCACATTTTTTTATCTGGTGTGCAATCTTCATCTCGTCATTTTTATGATACTGTTTTGTACTGTTGTTTACAGTTTGATTAGGTGCTGGTATTCAACATCTTTCCATGAAAAGTATCGTATCACTGCTGGATTGGGTGGTACTGGTAGTGGTGGTGAACTTTATATATGGTCATTGTTGTTTCTGAGGTGAGATAAAGTAGATTCTTTCTCAAATGCCCCCCCGCCGATTTGCTAGTGCTGATTATTGTTGCTGGTGTTTAGGTGTGGAACACTTGTTAGTGGAGATAGTTCTGGGAGCGTCCAGTTTTGGGATAGCTGCCATGGAACTCTTCTGCAAGCTCACACCTATCATAAAGGCGATGTGAATGCGCTAGCAACTGTGCCTAGTCAGAACAGGGTATTTTCTGCAGGATCTGATGGGCAGGTTGGTAGCATTACTGAAACAGCCATTATGTGGATTAACTGCTCTTAAAGAAAACCCCCCCTTCTCTGTGTGCGTGCGCAGCGTGTTTCCCTTTGAAAACTTCAGATTGGTTTATATCATAAATCATTATATGTTGGAACCTTGTCTTCTATAAATTATAGTTCTGCAGCAGATTAACTGTATAAAAATAGAAAGAGACTCTAATTGAATTGTGATATTCAATTGGAATTCAACAGTTATTTTAAGATTCATCTTAAACCCACTACTTTTCTTGGCTTATTAATTTGTTGGTGGCTTTCTAGGTAATTTTGTACAAAGTATCAAAAGATGGGTTTGGTGCTGATAAAGAGGTGGTGGCCAAAGAGCAAGTGTGCAAGTGGGTCTATGTGGGATATGTAAGAGCTCATACTCATGATGTAAGGGCATTGACAATGGCTATACCGATTTGTAGAGAAGGTTTGTGTTAACTTAGCTGCATTTACTAAACTTACCTCCACTTGGGCTTAAACAGACTTATCTGTGTTTTTTGTTCTCTAGATGCTTTACCAGAGGAAAAGATGGTGAAGATTCGCCGGCGTGAAAAGCCTATTGAGTTCAGTTACCACAAATGGGCACATCTAGGTGTTCCAATGCTCATTTCTGGTGGTGATGACACCAAGCTCTTTGCTTATTCTGCAAGGGAGTTTACTCAATTTGCACCTCATAACTTCTGCCCTGCACCTCAACGCCCTTTGATAAATCTGGCAAGAGATAGCACTGTCAATGGAGATTCTGTGATGCTTGTCCAGTCTACCAGCTGGCTGGATGTTTTACTTGTGACAGTTCAGAACAAGTTGACTCCTAGTACATCATCTAGAGGAGAAGCTACAATGCGACACCTTGCTCGTCTTAAAAGCAAGGGAACCCGAAAAATCATTTCTAGTGCTGCCTCTACAAATGGAACGCTGTTGGCCTATTCAGATTGTGTGAAGCCTTGCCTTTTTGCACTAAGACATAAGGGCGGAAAGAAGTACACTCTAGACAAACTAGAGCTGCCAAAGGGATTACCATGTTCTCAGAGTATGCTGTTTACTGTTGACTCATCCAGTTTGATTCTAGCTGGCCATGATGGAAAGATATATGTAAGTGTTTCGCTGATCCTGCCGCTTCTATACCTATATGAGAAATGATAAGCATTAGATGACTTCTTTACCTGCCTGTGATGTATTTTTGCTTCACTCATATTGTGTGTTTCTATAGCTGTGAAACAACTGTAGTATACAGGAGAAAACAGTACATTATAATTAGTCTGTAGATTCAATTTAATCATATTACCATCAGACGTTGAAACCTAGCTGTCACACATTGAAAATGTGCAAACTGAAACAGGATGCACTTCTCTATCTTGTACAACAGTACTCGTAGGTCGTAGCCATGCTAGTTTTGAATTAAGCACATGTGATCAAATTATTGTTTTTTTGCCTGAGTTCTATGTAGTATAGCACACGTGATCAAATTATTGTGTTTTTGCCTGAGTTCTATGTAGTATAGCACACGTGATCAAATTATTGTGCTTTGGCTTGTGTTCTATGTGGTATAGCACATGTTTGGCTGTATATTGATTAATGAGATGTCTATAACCCGATCATTCAACCTCTTTGGCGCCCTCCAGAGTTGTTATCGTTTCTCAAAAATGTAATATGATTCATCTGCTATAGATCATGATCAAATGAGTCACTGTGCTGAGATGATCTGCTGATTATATTTTTGTATCTTCTCTTTTATTTTTTCTGAACTTAATGTTTATCATTTCTTATGCACCAATCAGGTTATAGATATTGCAACGAGAGAAGTTTCAAATGTATTTTACCCTATGAGAGAGTTGGATGGAACAAAAACATCTTCCAAAGAACCACCGGTTACAAAAATGTTTCCAAGCGCAGATGGGCAGTGGTTGTCTGCAGTTAATTGCTTTGGGGATATCTACATATTTAACCTTGAGGTGCAGAGGTATGTCACATACCATTTGATTCTTTGTGCCTAGTCTTGAATGTGCTTCATGTCTAGTAAGATAGTAATTCACTACTGTAAATTGTGTTTAATCTTGAAATTTACTCTTTGTTTTGATTTGCAGTCCTTTTGCCTGTGACTTGGCAGACTTGCAGCTAGTATTAATGATTGTATATTTATATGCATTTATGCAGACCTCATTTTTAGCATCACTAAACCGTTTTCTGATATTTTCAGGCAACACTGGTTCATACCTAGAATGAATGATAGTTCAGTTACATCTGGTGGCTTTTGTCCTAAGAACAATTCCCTTGTCATAACTACATCTAAAAACGAGGTGTATGTATTTGATGTGGAAGCAAAACAATTAGGCGAATGGTCTAAGCGCTATACACATCACTTGCCCAGAAGATTCCAGGAATTTCCTGGAGAGGTCATTGGCCTCTCATTTCCTCCACTAAGTTCATCTTCAGTTGTGGTATACAGTGCAAGGTAACCTTCTATTGCTGATGTGTTTCAGCTAACTTACTCATACTGCCTTTGTTTTTTTAAATGTTCTGAACTCATTATTAGTACCAAGTTGATCTGTGTTTGAAATGCTGATTTGATGAGTATGTCATATATGGGGATTGATCGTATAGTTAGGAGACTTTGGATTGCCAATTGAGCAAGATGATGCTAAAAATACAATCGTTTCCTTTCCTTTGCAGGGCAATGTGCTTTATTGATTTTGGATTGCCAGTTGTTCAGGATGGTCAATTACCGAATGGTTCAGTTGTACCAGCAGAAAAGACAGACTCACAAAAGGGTACAAAAACAAAGCCTAAGCGGAAAGCTCGTGATGAAGAGTTGAAACAGGATAAAAGGAATAACTTTGAATTCTTTGCATTTAAAGATCCAGTCCTGTTTGTTGGCCACCTATCGGACAGTTCAGTTTTAATAGTTGAGAAGCAATGGATGGATGTGGTTGAAGGTTTTGGCGCACCAGTTCATAGACATATATACGGGACATGATTCACGGTAACATCTCAACTTCTGGCACTCGTGACAGGCAGCCCATTCTTTTTTTTTCGCCCAGGCCATGAAATGCTTCCATCCCCCAGCAGATTATTTGATAAGAGGTTCCAAGATTTAGCAGCACAAAATATTTGCTGATATCATCTAGTGATGCAACTAATGTGGGTTAATGGTGTCAAATGGGTTTTGTTTCGTGAGTTGGCTTGTTGTATTCTTTTTCAGTGGACTCTTCACTGCGCCAGTTTTGTCACCGCGCAAATTTTTGTCATCTGTAAACAATGTATCATCACGTTAAGCCAATATCTGTCGTTTGCCTCAAGAAGAATCATACTTTGTACATAAGAGCGAGCAAGCGACCGAACTTTTAAGTGTTTCGATTATCAAAATTCATCAGAGAATCTTTTCAGATGTGAAACACTGAAACTACCATTTACCCCCAAACGCGTGAGATCGGATTGGGGATGACAGGGACATTTTCCTATTCTATACCAGTTTATCCGAATCATTGTATACTATATCATGTATTTCACATGATACCTTATTAATACCTTATAAAATCATAAATTGAGAAATAGAAACTTGTTTGAATTATGTGATGTATCTATTGTATATTTATTGTGATGAATTCATGTAATTTTTATTGATTTAATTATTATATTATTGTTGATTGTAATTATTTGTGTAGGGTTTAGGGTCACTTATTATTAACAGGGACCATTCCCCACTAGGAATAAGGAATGGGGGGAATTTTTCTGTGGGCACATAATCGGCAGCGGGGAACGGAGGAAAAATTAGAGACAGGGATGTTCCACCACTCGTCGGCGGACAAATGACTGTTGCCATCCCTAGATCGGATGTACCTGCCACATGTTTCTTGATTGTCTTTAGTAATTAGCTGTTTTTAGCTCTGTGAACTGTAAATACGCATCGCGTAATGCCTACTTGGAAACGAACATTTGCGGTGCAAGTAAAACAAACCACTAGATGGAAGGAAAACAGATACACGAATGACTCGAAAAGGACTCCTACCGTATAAATCGCAAGAAAGCACTAATTTCTTCATTTCTTAAAGATGGAAAGGGAACGTATGTCAAATGCATACAACCTGAACCCTCTAGGTCGAGGCACTCGAGCAAATATCTTTCACAAAGATAGGCCTGACTCAGCGTACAGAATTTTGTTCTGCTATGTTATTTCTTTCCCTATTCCTTCGTCAATAAATGCCGGTTGTTAATTCAGAACTTACTAGCTGAATGCTCCTACATTGTTGCGAATATAAAAAAAAGCATTTCAATTATATAGCAAAGAAGCGTAAAGAGGAACGTGAGGGAGCAATGTTGCGAATAACGAGATGAATCAGAACATGTATAGATATATTGGTAAGATGAGCGCATGTGGGTGTTCTCAGGGTTTAATAAAGCGCGTGCCTGTACTTTATGAGACTTTTGGGTCTCTATTTTATCTCAAGCTTATATATTGGACACATCTACGTGGTTTATGAGTGTGTTAGATGTGTGTTGATAGATCTTTATTGAACTCACTTTGAAAAAAAAGATGAGACATATACGATCAATTAGAAAATTAAGTATTTGCCACTTCAAATATAGACCTTTCATTTGCCACTCAAAGCCAGGGTGCCATCGATTGTTTTGCTTCTCAGAGGACGTATCCTCTGTGGATCATTTTACCGCTCTCTTTCTTCTTTCTCCCCTTCTTCTCTACCTCTCTCACCAACAGGGAAAATATTTTTTATTAAGAAAAAATCGTGGAACCCTTTGAGAAATCCAAAATCCAGAAATTTTGAAAATTCAGAATTTTAAGAAAAAATCGGTCAAAAAAAATAAAAAAAGCGGTTTGAATCCAAGAAATTCAAATAAAATCGGTGTTGCTTACCTTGCCGGCGCTGGAGACCCCTCGGTGGCACCTTTATGTCCCCTCTCGACGCCGTCCTCATCCACGCCGCCTCCCCCTCCTTTGTCGGTGCCGCCTCCCCCCTTCTGGCGCTGCTTCCCCCTCCCTTTCGGCGCCACGTTCTCCTCCCTTTTGGCGCCTCTCGATCTAGATTCTTACCGGTGTGGCTCATCTCTCGATCTAGATTCATGCCGGCGCTGCTTCCCCCTCCCTTGCCAGCTCCGTGGCTCCGTCCCTTGCCGACGCCATGGAGAGGATGGGTCAATCGCCAGCTCACCGAAGAGGGGATGAATGGGGAACGAGATGGGATGGATGGGCTAGCCTGTCGAAAGCAGCTCGTGTTCAAGACTCAAGAGAGAACGTTGGATGGGCTGGCTGGCCGAGAATTTCATAATGGGCCAAAATTTTGGGCTAAATTGGGCCTTTTCAGGGTGAGCGAGGAAACCAAATTTCATCGAAATTCAAAAACTTCGGCCCGAAAATGTTTTACCTGCTCACCAGTCACAAGCCATGACAGGATTCTTGTCCACCACTATCGTCCTTTCTTCTTGTGATGCGCCACCCCTATCCTCCTCGGGTGGTCAGGTTGCCTCTGGCATCGCCTCCTCTCCCTCTCCTAATTCCTCTCCTACCTATTCCCTTCTCTTTACCGCACATATCCTCCCTAGCTCCCCAAACACTGCAACATTGCACAGGTGCTAGGAGCCCAAGCTGCTACCGCATCGCCATCGGGCTTAGCGAGGTACGGTCCGACAAAGGCAACTGTGCCATGGTCAAAAAAATATATAGCGACAGCAGCACTACGTGGTGGTGGAAAGCAATGATGTGGGCAACGGCGTCCGCTTCGTGGTCCAGGAAAGATATAGTGACCATAGTTGGCAGTGGTCCTCCATGGTGGAGTCGACCATGGATAGTGAGGTTGGAAAAGGAGTAGGACGAAGAAGAGGGGATGAGGTGTAAAATACTCTACAATAGCAAAGTAGGAAGATACGATCTCTGGAGTGGTAAATGCTAGGAAGTCAACTTTTGCATGAGTAAATACTTAATTTTTTCCACGAAAAATCCTAATTAGGGTAGGGTTTACTCAGACCTTAGCACTAGTGGAGGATAGTGGAGGCCAAGATGGGTCTTGGCCAGTTGGCCTCTCTTTTTCATCCAAAATCTTTAAATATAGGGTGTATTTTTTTCGACTTATGGCTTACAAATTATATCCTATGGCTTTCTCCGAATAAACAAACGAGATAGCTTCTTCGTCGTCTTTTCAAAATGGCTTATCGGGACAGTTTTTTGAAGTGGTTTATCGGCATTCAGTTCGTTCACACGAGCGTTCATGCTAGGGTCAAAAACTACCAATTACATCCATAAGCCATCAGCCGTAACTGAAAAGAACCCACCCATAGATATGTATCTCAAAGCTCATTTGTTGCTTAGCCTATTAGTTGGACTTCTTTATCCCATATAGGCCCTTTTTATCCCATATAGGTTTTAACAGATGGAATTGGAATCTCACTTAATGAAAGATGCGGCCTCTTCTTCTTTAATACGAGTCAACTACTGCTACTCCAAAAACTTGAGGAAAAAGTCTGACATCTCGTCCAACTCCTACAAAGCCAACCCCCGAGGAAGAAAGGTAAGTTAGAAGCACCAATGGAACATGAAAACACCTTTTATGCTTCGCCCATCTCTATATGCCACGGCGAATCGATCGGTTGAATCCGCTGCAAGCCCATCTTCCAAACCCCCACATAGTAGGAAACTAAAGGAGCTACTAAGCGAGGAAGCCCGATTTATAGAGGACTAGAGAGGAAGGACTAACTCGGCTAGCTTGCCCTAGCGCTTGCCTAAACTTGATGGAATTGCGAATATCCGACCGCTTTTTCTTTGAGAAGCAAACCAAAGTACCTTTAGGAGACCTAGTTAGTGACTGGGAAGGACAGGTCAGCAGGTCTTTCATGAACAGAGGAGCCAACCCTTATGGGAGTGCCAAAGAAGGGTTCTCGTGTCCCCATGGGCAAGGCTGAATTAACAAATATGAAGCAAGACCTACTCCCTCCCACCCCAGGAATAATTGAAGAAAGTTATCTCCAGTCACCAACTGATGCCTCGTAGCCACTCACTACCACAATCCAATTCTTCGAACCTTGCTTGTTCCATCCATGAAAAACAAAACCACGTGCAGTGCTGCGCCATCGATAAGCTGGTCTGCTATCGGCATTTTCTATTTATTAAGAGCCTTGAGGTTTCGGAAATCGATGCAAATACGCACGCTTTCCTTCGTCGGTTGTACCAAACCTTGGTATTTAAGGGGGCGTTCAAAATGGCTGGAGCTTTTGGCTGGGCTAGAAGAAGTGGCTGGATTCGGGCCTGTTCTTTTCGGCTTTTGAAACTGGCTTTTGGCTTTTGTTACAGTATCTAACTTTTAAACGGAGTATTTTTTCAAGACAAGGTCTACAAGTTAATTGTAGTACACATTAAAAGCCCAACATCTGTATCATCCACAATCGCAAGCGAGTATCTCTCTCTCCATAATCTCTGCCGTAAATAGCTAACATTCAAAAATTTCAACCAAAAACCATAAGCTACAACCATAAAGAATAGACTCGAAGTTTGGCCAGAGCTTTTAGCTAGGCTAAGTTGATAAATGTCTGAAATGCCCCTTGCTTTTGTCTCTCCTTTGTCTCCTCGACAACTGGTGACGAGCGGTGACATATCGGCAACAAGGAGGCAACGCTCCAACTGCTGCCCCTCCTACTACCTCTGCAGTGCCACCACTTCCTCCACTACCAACGGGCCTGCGGGGCCCATATTTGGTTATCAGTAAGGTGATGGCACAACAGCCAGGGGAGGGAGGTCATATTTGGTGGCTAAGCGACCGAGGATGTCATATCCAGTAGCTACATGGCAGGGGATGCCTACCCTCCAATCGCCTCGAGTACTTGCCTTTGACAACTGTGGAGCACTTCACGATGTGTGTGGGGTGGGGAGGGGGGGGGACAACGGGACGTGCGTGACCAAGGGCAGGCACGAGGTATTGTTTGATCCAGTACAAGTTGCTTCCAAAAGCCACTTCTCACAGCTAGACATTTGATTCATCTTTCAGCTTCTAGAAGCTAGAAGCCAAGAGCTAGAGGCCGACAATAGCTGCTTGGATGGCCCAAAAACCTAACCAAACGCAACACCTGATATCTTAAGGAGCGATTGTCATGTTGGAGAGACGGTTGAGGGCTTAGTCATACCAAACGCGACAGAGTACCGATTGAGATTTAGGCCTCGCTCGTTTCGGCTTCAGCTTCTAACTTATTTTTTCACTATTAATAAATTATCTTTTTCTGAACTTTTAGCTTTTTTTGAACTTTTTTGCCTTTTTTTTCGTATTCGTTTGCGTTGTCCAAGATAAGCTAGCGTGTTTTTTATATTTTTAATTTTTTAAATTTAATTACGCCAAATAAACCATCTTCAGCTACAATAAAATTTCAACCGCTACAATATAATTTCAGCCATAAGCCACAGCTTTTCAGCCCACCCGAGCAGGGCCTCACGTCTCCCATCTCAGGCCCAGAACTACGACGCTGCCATCGTTCTCACATAGTCACATACACCCACATTTCGCCCAGGGAAGATGCATAACTTGGCTTTGATGCAGTCAATCATCATGAATATATAAACAGAACAAAGCACCGACAAAGGCAAAACTGCAAAAATAGAATGAACAATTTAATATAGAGTTCCATGAGGTAATACGACGGGCATGAACATAGAGCAGCATGCTCAGCATTCGTCGACCATTGGGAAAACAAGCAAACCTTGCCAGCGGCAGCATCGAAAGATGACTACAGGATACCATAGGAAAAGCATTGTGCTCACAACCAAACCTCGCGCTCGGGGAAAACGACAAACATCCACACATGACCGACGGCTTCCAACACAAATCCTTAGATAACTTCTCCCTTCTCCTTCCCCTGATATATAAAGCATGCATTTAATTAACACCAGAAGCCCATGGATAAAAGCCCCGCCTGTGCTCAGTTCCCTTGCCCACGGCCACCCATTCTTCCCCGTCCACGGCCACCGTATCCTCTTCCACCAGGAAAACCACCACCTCTGCCACGCTCATACCCTGTGTGCAAAGAAGAAAATTCAGACCAGTTTTAAGGTTCTTCGTGCATAAGAATTCAGCACAATAGTAGACGATTTGCATGGCAAGCCAACAGAAATAATACATAGAAACAGAAACGTATTAGCCACCTCAGGAAAAAAATGTTACATCTACATGTGTGGAAGAGGAAAATGGTCGGGGAACCTATTAGACTGAAAAAACAAGCACGGAACTTGATGACTAAAACTATTAAAGGTATATGGGGGATGGAGTGCTTCCAGGAAAAAGTAGTTCTTTGGTTACATCACCCTAAGAATTAGCGAAAAAGGGTTTGAGAAAAATTTGATAATCTTATCAGAAACCACCACTGCATATTTACAAAAGTATCAGCTTGCAAGAACAAGAAAAATGAAACTAGGCATGGCATTTACGCACAGTGTGACAGGTGTTAGTGAGTGTGCAAGAGATGTGAAGAGTCTTGGGATGCATAGGAATTGTTTATATGTTAGACCTACGGCGCTTGTTAGTGAGTGTGCAAGAGATGTGAAGAGTCTTGGGATGCATAGAAGTTGTTTATATGTTAGACCTATGGTGCTTTCAAGTGGGTACAACAAGGTAGGATGTCAGTGTGCAAGGCTCATGCTACACAGGTTGAAAAACATGTGTGCTCATGTATAACCGAATACCAGATTAGAACATGATTTAGAAGTACTCGATTACAAAACACAAGATGTTATAACAGGCCATACCCCCACGGTAATTCCAATTGCCTCTTCCGCGCATACCACCCCGTCCTCGGTTATATCCACCATTTTCTGATGCAACAGATCAAGATAAGTGAGCATCCATAATTTCTTAAATAAGCAAGATCAATGATACAACTGTACAAGCTACCCTTCAATACCTTGGTAGTTTCCATATCTGCCTTGGTTGTAGCCATATCCACCACCGTACCCGCCTTGACTATCATATCCACCATATCCACCTTGATTATCATAGTACCCACCACCTTGGTTGTAGCCACCTTGGTTATAGTACCCACCTTGGTTACTTCCATATCCACCTTGGTTGTTTCCATATCCACCATAACCTCCTCTACCCCAACCCCTTCCACGGCCCCTTCCTCTGCCACGACCCCGCACATACGAGTCTAACCAAGCAACGACTATCAAAAGTTTGAACAACAGAAATACAAAAGTCAGTGTGAACCATCACTATCGTACCTTCATAATCAAGTGGTGGCTGCCAAGGTTGGCGTTGTGGTGGTGGTGCCTGCTGGAGGCGCTGCTGTTGCCTGGGCTGTTCAACATAAGCTGGGGTTTGGTACCTACAAGAAAATGCATTAGTATTTTTTAGAACCAAAAGATGTATTCTTATTCCAAACCTGTATCACACACAAGTGCTTTTTCTTTATATTAGAATTGTAATTCATGTCCGTCGCATCTAAAGAATTAACGGATATATGCGTCTGACTTACCCAGGAGAGTTCTTGTCAAGCTCTCTGGGAGACAAGGTAATTGAAATCATCGAAACATGGCGAGTCGTCTCCAGTCTGCCAAATGGGAAACCCTTGAAATAAGTTAGAACTCTCAATGCAAGAAAAGAATGTATTTGAATAGAAAATGGTAGAATGAACAGAAACTTAACGGGACGAGGCCTTCTTCAATAGGTTCCCAGACATCAGTGATGCTGACCGAACTGATGTTGGCATCTTGATACAACCCAGGGACTCTTTTCTGTTTTCAAGAAAGCTGTCAGATATTGGTTGCATACAATGTGACAAACATGAGAAAACAAAAATGAATAATTACCTTGATAATCTCTGCAACAGCAACAGACTTGCTGATTGCCTGCCCCATGGCCTTCAGAACAATATCTTTAATCCTCCGATCCTGATTCAAAAATAATAAACAGGGTCTATGAAACAGCAGAGTGATTATAGAAAACACAACATTAAGTAAACAGAAGCTGAACAATGCTTGCACTTGATATAATAGGCAATACTTCCTAGGACAATAAATTAATGATTTACTGTAAAAACCAAAACAACAGAGCGAAGTCCATGCTTGATATTGAGAAACAAACTAGAATGTTTAAAAACTATAGAAGAATACTAACTGGCATGACAATGAAAAAAAAAAGAGTTCACACTTCACACTCTTCAATGCCAGACAAGCTATTAGACCGCTTGGGTTAAAAACACCAGCAAAAAAGTAGACAGTGTTTTATCGAATCTTTGGCACCCGGAATCAAACTCTGCACCTCTCCTTCGCCATAAAAGGGACTGATTAGTAACAACAAACACCCAATAAATCACACAGCACACACCGCATGGTTGGAACTAATTTTAGCACAGTTAGCGCTTTAGAAATGAGGTAATTATAACATAGAACTGCATTAACTACTGAAAAATCAGACTGTAGACAACTTAAACCCTCCTACAGAGACCACGTAATCTAAACGCAAATGAACCAGACAAGCATGCACCGTTGTGCCAGAGCACAATAGTTCAGCATGAAATTAGCAACCGAAAACAGCAAACTCCATAAATAGCCATATATAGCTGCATTTATATTCCTAATACTAAACCGAAAATTTCACAAAGAGATCAGATTGGTGGATTAACCTCCACGCGTCTCAACTGAATAGCACAGACTTCACAATCTCAGCAGAAAACGCCAAACTCCACAAATAGCCCTACATAGATGCATTCATATCATCGATGCATAGCCAAAATCTGCACGGACATATCAGGCTGGAGCGTTAACCTCCACATTTAATCCACTAAAAAGAACATAGGCTTAGCAACCTCTAACATCAGACACATCAAATTGGATTTGCAGTGACTTAACTGCTAAATCGCACCTGTTCAACAAATTTCTTTATACAACTCAAAACACCAACAAATAAGCAACCCACCTACCCCCTCCAATAGGCCACAATTAACACACCAACATCAAATTTGTGCACCAATCGCCGCCCTTCAAATCTAAACCACACCAACCAAACACAACATCACCATCGAAACCCACACAAAACTGGCCGTTCGATCACTCCACCTCTCAAGCCAAGTGGACCAAGTTCGCCCCAACATCGAGCCTTTTGCACCATCAAAACACGCCGATTCGAATCCACGTACGAAGCCGGTAGGACGGTAGGGGAGAGGGGAACGCACCTGGAGGAGAGATGTGGCGTAGGATACGTAGTTGCGGATGAGCCCCTGCGCGGTGATGCGGATCTCGTTCTCCGCGATGGCCGACTCCGGCCGCGGGCGCTCCACCCTCTGGTACCGGTCCATCTCCGCCGCCGGCGCCGGGGCCGCTCGTCGCCCCGCTGGTGTTGGTCGGGCAAGGGATTGTGAGGACGAGGGGTGCGGCGGGAGGGTGGCGGTGAGGGCTAAAACCCTAGACGGACTGACGGAGCCAACGATGCGATGCGCTCGTGGGGCGCTCGGGTTGGCACGAAATAGGCTTTTATTTTCTAGGGAAGGGAGAACAAAAATAGGAGTATAAAAGATCGTTTGGGAAATCGGCAGGTCTGGTTCTCTCGTTTTGGGCCGTTTTGAGAGGTGGCCGTAGGTTCTAGAAAGAAGAAACTAGAGACTGAAATTGTGGCCGTCCGGGGAAGTGGCTTCTTCATCGCATCCGACAGCAGCGAAACTCAATTGAATCTCCACGGCGGCGCACCGGTGAGCTCGGGCAGTCGTCCTAGCCGCTCGAACTGTTGGATCTGCCGCTGTATCCAGAATGTGAGTGCAAATTCGGATATTCCTCGATGTGGATTTGGGACAAATTAATAGAGATATAATGCAATTTGGCTTTTGAATGTGCTACGATGTCATAAGACGTTTGCAACTAAAATATATGGTTTAAGGCGTGGGAATTCTAATTTCAAGTGTTTCCTCATTTTTTGCTCTACTTTTTATTTGTTGGTATTTTTTGTTTTATCTGGTTATGTTATACTTGAATATAGATGAAAATCCTAATACTTATGTGGAAACTTTAAGCAATTCACTAATATTAAAAAAGATAACCATGCTGTATTTTTGCCGTGTATCCACATGATATTAATTTTATGTGACACGAATGTGGCATTGGTGACGATGAGTTCAACAGGGAGCTCGATTGCGGCACATCCCTTCCCGGTTCATCGTCCTCCTCAAAGATGGTGACAGTGGCGAGGCTGGCGTCCTTTCATGTTGTCCCCGATGACGGTGGCAGCGAGGCCATGCGATGGCATGGTGCCCCTCCCGTATGTTCATCCTGTCCCGACCCGAAGTTGGTGGCGATGACGGCACGGTGCCCATCCCTCATTCGGGCCTTTGAACGGCAGCGGTGGCACATTGATTCGATTGCCGTGGGCGAGCAAAGATGGTACGACAGTACAATGATGCGACTATTGTAGTTACACACCAAACAGTAATGGAAAAGGGTTATGGGGAGGCCGTGAAGAGGCTGCTCGTAGCCTTACACACCATGGAGATGGCAATAGAAGTCTATGCGAGTATGATAGAAGTTTGTGTTGTCTGTGTTTTGCCTAAAAAAATAGTTCTCTCTTCCCCATGGCACACTCATGCACACATTTATAGCTATAGGGTTGGTTACATAAACACCCCTATCTATGCTTATTTTTATAGGGGTACACTATTATTTTCTCTACTTGGAGTTACATAAACACCCCTATCTAGGTCCATACTTATAGGGTACACATGCCATTTCCTTGGCCTTCTAAGCTTCTATGAAGCTGTCAGTTGTCTTGCTAGCATTGTGGGCTGTTTTGGCCAAAGTGGGGGTCACTCCCTCAACAGTAGCCTCTTATGGTTGAGAGACTCAGCTTTTGTGGGCTGAGACCATGCGTGGTGCCTCTTGGCCCCCTCTATCCCTTCGATCGATCGAAAGCGCCAGTACGAGTTCCCACCAACTGTTCTCCAAGCAAGCCGTCGAGCGCAATCTGCGAGGCCCAAACGAGCGTGGCGACTGTTGTCGGGCACACGAGGCGGCGGTTGGTTTTTCGGCTTTCGGGAGGCGAGGCGTCGCATCGGTCGTGGAGCAACGTATGCCTCCTTGATTACAGCACCCACCAAAGTGGTGCCGACTAGATCGATGCTGATGCGGTGCACGTGTGGCGGTGGTTGGTTTCTCAAGTTGCATGCAATGAGGCATCACACCTGTCCTGGCTAGGTGCGTGTCCCCTTGATTCCCGTGCCCTGCACGAGCATTAACTACCGCTATCACATCTTCCTTTTAAGCACGTACGACGCCCCATTTCTGCCATTTGCCTCCTAATTTCCCTATTCTTCTACCATTCATTGTGTTACTTTACTGTTGCTATGCTCCTACCGCCGTTCTCTCTTCTCCTCCTCTCATCGCTGCGTACTCCATCATCAGAATGGTGCATGTTGTTGACCTCCCGGTCGTGGATCGACGTCGGGCCCGTCCACCAGCTAGGCTGATCGGGACGACCATGCAAAGATGGCAATCGGTAAGCAGTGGAAGGCGTTGGGGAAGGCCAGCAGCGTGTACGTGAACACACTGGGCTCATCGATTACGTCGGAGGAGCTGGTGGAATCCCTAGTACATGACGACAAAATCATGTCTCGCGACGCCGTGCACCTCCCTGGCGGCGAGGAGGTCGAGCCACGTCCGTGGGAGGGCGAGACCATCATGTTCTTGGCGTATTTCGATGCCGGGCTCCGCATTCCGATTGCGCGGTTCGTTAGTGACCTGCTGCGACTGTATGAACTGGAGCTCCAGTAGCTAACGCTGAACACCATCGCCCAGCTGGCCGTATACTCCTAGGCGGCCTACTCGAAGGGCACCTAGCCACGTGAGGCAGTCTTCGCGTCCCTCCATGATGTCCGATGCCAACCGAAGCGCATCGGTCCTACCAAATTTCCAATTTGGGCAGCGTCAGCCTACAGCTCTTCAGCTTCTCCTCTAAGGACTTCCCTCCCAACTCAACACGCACAAAGTAGGAGTCCCGCTTGATGAAGTGCTGGTTCTATCACAAAATCGAATACGACAGCAGTCTCCGCTTCACCGGCTATCTCATGGACTTCGTCTAGTCACCTCCTGTGGTATTGGACTGAGACGACGAGACGCGGCTTCGGAGGATCTGCGTGTTTGCCCTTCGGTTGAACATGCGGTACTACACTGAAGAGTTCTATATGCTCTGCCTATCCCTTTTGGCTCACCGATGGGAGGTGCGAACAGGCTCAGCCCGGTTAGACGGTGTCCGCCCCATGCTGACAACGCTGGCGAAGCCCATGGGTCTCGATAACTTTTCATGCCCCTGAGTGGTGTCTTGTTGTTGATCTTGTACTTGTGCCGGCTAATCCCGTGTGTTTGCAATGCTATTGCTAGTGGAGGCGGAGCGCACCACGTGCATATTCCTAGGGTCGTACATCCTTAAGGAGCATAGCCTTCGGGCTTCGACAACTGTGGGTATCCCTATATCAATCGTGTGTGTGATGCCTTGGGGATCGTCATACCTGAACGCCCTATGCCTGCTTCGATTGGTGCTCACGGGTGGTCAAGAGGGCGAAGACACCGCCGATCGCATGAACCAGGGCGAGAAAGGGTCTCTTCCTCAGTTACTGTCGCGTGCCCCTCTCTTTGGCTCCACCCGATCCCCCTGGGTCAGGGCCCCCACCTAGGTGGGCTTGGTGAGTCCGACGACTCTGATGCGAAGGGTAAGAACGGGGGGAGGAGGAGGACGGCAATCCGACAGCCGCAGCCAAGAGCGCCTCCCCGGACCACGGCGTCGTGCCCGTCATGCACCTCATACCTGCCGTGCTGGGCCGGCCCGATGCCGTGCCATCGATTTTTTAGGCCCAGTTCGGCTCTCGTGCCGAGTCAGCAACGGATAGGAGGCGCGGGATCCGTCTCCAGTCTCCACCCCGGCCACCAACGGCTCTATTCGGCCGCTCCCTTTGACCGTTGCGAAAACCTCCCTCCCTCTCACCTCTTCTTCCCCAAGCCCACGTCTCTCTATATCTCTTCTCAGATCCCCTTCTCCTCCCACCTGCGACGAAAACCCTAGAGTGAAGCGAGGAGCCGAGCGAGCGAGGGAGAGATCGCCGCCATGAACGACCTCATGACCAAGTCCTTCATGAGCTACGTCGACCTCAAGAAGGCGGCGGCGAAGGACCTCGAGGCGGGGGGCGACGAGACCGAGCTCACGGGGGCTGGCGTCACTGACGAGCGCCTCAGGGGGTTCTTCCAGGAGGCGGAGGCGGTCAAGGAGGAGATGGCCGCCATCCGCGACGCGCTCGCCCGCCTCCACGCCGCCAACGAGGAGGGCAAGTCGCTGCACCAGCCCGACGCTCTCCGCGCGCTCCGGGGCCGCGTCAACGCCGATATCGTCGCCGTGCTCCGCCGCACCCGCGACATCCGCGTCAGGCTCGAGTCCATGGACCGCGCCAATGCCGCGCAGCGGAGGCTCTCCGCGGGCTGCCGCGAGGGGACGCCGCTAGACCGCACCCGCACCTCCGTCACCGCCGGCCTCCGGAAGAAGCTCAAGGACCTCATGCTCGACTTCCAGGCGCTGCGGCAGCGGATGATGTCCGAATACAAGGAGACCGTCGAGCGCCGCTACTACACGCTCACTGGGGAGGTCCCCGAGGAGGAGGTGATCGAGCGCATCATCTCCGAGGGCCGCAGCGAGGAGCTCCTGGGCGCGGCCGTCGCGGAGCACGGCAAGGGCGCGGTGCTCGCCGCGGTGCACGAGATCCAGGACCGCCACGACGCGGCGCGGGAGGTGGAGCGCAGCCTCCTCGAGCTCCACCAGGTGTTCCTCGACATGGCCGTCATGGTGGAGTCGCAGGGGGAGCAGATCGACGACATCCAGCGCCACGTCGAAAGCGCCTCCAACTACGTCCAGGGCGGTAACAAGGAGCTCGGCAAGGCCCGCGAGTACCAGCGCAGTAGTCGCAAGTGGCTCTGCATCGGCATCATCATCCTGCTGCTGCTCGTCCTGCTAGTCATCGTGCCCATCGCCACCAGCCTCAAGAGATCGTAAGGAGGAGCAACACCGGAGTTGAGTTGTGATGACGAGGGGTTCGATTGGCAGGTGGATTCGATCCGGACACTCTGCAGTTGTGTCTCAATGCGGTTTGCTTCCGTGTTCTACTTCTTGGTTCGTTAATTGCTGCTCGAATGTTTCTGTATCGTCAGGATTTAACTGATGATGAATACACCGAATATTTGTTCCTTCAATTGCAGTGCCGAACTGCCGATAGGTTCTTGAATCTGTGTATGAGATGAGATTTGGTGCATTTGGGAAATATATTGCCAATTAAATATATTTGCTGAGCACTGTACCAGGTACCAGCACTACAAGATAGGCAAGCAAGAGGGTTTGCCAACCTCAAGTTCATCTACTGGTGGGAGAACAAGGTCTCAGGGTTGTTTGTGCCTTCGTATCATCCTTCTATTTTTTTTTCTCATTTGACTATTCAATTCGAGAAAGTGCTTGTTACCTCTGAGAAAATGTGCCACAAGTACTACGATTATAGTATGAGTATGGTGTTTGTACTGAGTACAAATCTGAGCTGAAAATCTGTGCAGCAAACTGACAGCAGAAGCTTAGCCCGGCTGTGCATCAGTGCATGTGCATCATTCGTTACATACACCAAACCAAAGTGGCAAACAGCCTACGTGTCCACTTTTTTTTAACCTACGTAGCCAATTGTTTACCGACCGTAGTTTTGACAAAAAAAAGTTCTGAATCTAGTACTACAACAACTGCAAGCTACTCTTAACTTCTTTTACCGTTGGTGAGCCATTAAAATCAAATGATCATGTTTTTTAGAGGCTACTTTTAATGACTTTTAGCTATGTTTTTCGAGACGATGGAGACGTTAACAACACGATTTTAGATTTAGAAAACTGTTTAAAGAAACACCTTCAAAAATCATTTTATTTATTTTGGATTTCAGAAAAACCAAAGCAAAAAAACCAAAAAAAACATGCCAGAAGCTGGCGCCTAGCCAACATGGCATGTGGAAGCCACATGATGCACATGGTCGCACGGCCTCAGGTTCTTGTGCCCGAGAAGATTAGTAGGCGTGTCTTACGAAAGGCGGAACGGATCGTGGCCGTACAGAAAACGTGACGACTCGTCGCGCGGCGCTGCGCGGGCCCGACCTGGGTAGGAGGCGATCGGGGGACTTGGGACGGGATGGTGACCACACGGGGACGGGATTGGGCGGACGCGGCACGCAGATTTTTCCGGATGGGGCGTGTGCGGCTGCCGCGCCCGCATCGTGTGCACGCTCGTCGCCTTCCCCTCCCCCCTTCGCAGCCTCCTGCTTACTGCCTTATCTCCCCACTGGCCCCTCTGCGCCTCTCCTGGCTAGCTTGCTGCTATCAGACCTACCTCCAAGCTCGCGATACATACGTACGTCTCTAGTGCAAAACCTCATACCACACCCACCATTCTTGTTGGTCTCTCTCCTCCTCTCCCTCGCGGCCGCTGCCGTTTCTCTCCCGGTCCCAATCGTGCCGAGTTGAACTGCAGGTTACAATTTGTTGCTCTGTTTTACTGTGATATGTTTTGTCTTTTCGGTTTTCACCATGTCAAGATAGTGAAACCAGTTGCGAGTTCCTCATTTAGCACTCCAGAATTAGAATCCAATTCAGTCCAATTGGTGAAGCTTAGCTTTCATGTTCTAGTTTAGTTCGTTCTTGATTGATAAAAAGGCCTGTTCAAGGGCAAAGAAGAGAGTGGCGTAGATCATATGCACCACCAACACCTGTGACCGACAACGGGATGCGTATGCTTCTTGCAGGGCGATGAACATCTTGAACAAGCCCATCAGCCCCGGCCGGGGCCACCCGGTCTTCCCGGCCGCCAAGGAGAGCAGCCAGCCGATGCCGGCGTCGGTCCGCTTCGACGGCCTGTCGACGCAGCCGAGCACGGCGGCCATGGGGCGGTCGCACGCCCACTCCCCGAGGTGGCAGGCGCAGACCCTGAGCCGGGCCAGCAGGTACGTCGGCGTCGAGCACGAGGAGTCATCCTCCGTGAAGAGCGCGGGCAGGCGCCGGGCGAGCACCGCGCGCAGGCGGCCGCGCCGGGCCTGGCGCCGTTCCAGCCGCTCACGCTCAACGTCCTGCGGTCGCTCCTGGACAGGGACAGCATGAGCTCCATTGCGGACGGCGTGGCCGGCGAGGGCAGTGCCGCGCCCCGCTGCACGCGCTGCGGGTGGTGGTGTCGTCCGCCGTGGACCTGGACGCGCACCAGACTGAGCTCATCGCGCGCAAGATGCGCCGGATAACCGGGTTCGTGAACCTGACGATCGAGAACGTCGTCGACCTGTCGCTGATCGCCGGCTTCGTCGTCTGCTATGGCCCCGGCGACTCCCACGTCATCGACCTCAGCGTCAAGGGCCAGCTCGCCGCGCTCAAGAACCGCGTCGACTCCTCCGATCATGACGATCGCCTACACCCACAGACACCCACGCCATTGAACTGAGCTGATGCATCCATCCATCCATACACTTACCGCGCACGCCACCCCATCACCGAGCTATACATACACACAGCTCCATCATATCCGATGATGAAATATATACAGAACAGCGCCGATGCGCCGTCGTCAACAACAGTTTTCCTATGTAATGTTGTTGTAAATCATGAGATAGAGACTAGCTGCTTACAACCTTTCAGCTAAGCCTGCATTTGTATTATTTCTTATTCTTATTGTATATGATAGATGCGGAAAACAACGGGTTCTACGGTGTAATATACTGTTGTAAAGTTGCAGTTTGGCTTCTACGGTGTAATACACTGTTGTAAAGTTGCAGTTTGTATGCGAGGTTCAGGGTTAAATCTCTGTAATGTAAGAGCAGAGACTGATGTGAGAAATCTGGCTAAATGCTACTACTCTATCCAGGAATGAATGAAGAAAGAGTGTACTTGTGAGGGCTAAAGCTTTCTTATTTATATTCAGCGTTCTACACTGATTATTGATTACTGATACACGGCATCAGAATTCTTTGTGCCTTAATTCAGAGCAAGAACTATTGATGGAGCAAGTTACAGTGTATGAAAGTACACACACAGTTTCTTGTAGGATCGAACTGGAGCTTAGCTGTGGTGGTGGCCAGGCCGTGGACATCACGTACGGCGCTGCAGAGCTTCGTAGAGGTTCTTGAGAGCCTTGTCGTAGGACACGAACCCCATGAACCAGAACTCGTGGTTCTCTATGGTCGTGATCTGGATGTACCTCTCGGACTGGTTCCACATGCTGGCAGAAGGGTTCACTGAGATCACCTGATTCAGGGGAAGCACCACCTGCAAGTCAATTTCAAGGTGAGACATGGAAGAACTTGCAGTAACTCAACTGAAGGTGAATGTGTGGCACTGAAGAGCAAAGAGCGGGCGCTTGCCTTGTAGTACATGGGCTCGGGCGGCTGGGCGGCGGGGCCGTGGTAGGAGAGCGGGGTGTCGCTGCAAAGGCGAGGCGCGCCGTGGAGAGGTAGAGCGTGCCGATGACGGGGCCGGAGGAGGTGGATAGGTAGCAGGCGTAGGCCTTGCGGAGCTGCTCACCGGGGACGCTGCCGAACGTCTGGTGGAACACCCTGTCGTGCCCGCCCTCCGCGTACACCTTCGTCCCCTGCGCCAACCTCGCAACCGCCGCGTCCGCCATGTTCGGCGCCGTCCGAACTGTCCGAATAAGCAAAGATGACCAGATGCGTGTCGGCAGTGTGCGCTTGTGACGAATCAAGACAGAGGGGGGAGGGGGTCTCCGTACGGTGGTGCCAGATGTTGCCGGTGGTGTCGGCGGCCTTGCGGGTGCCGTCCTCCAGCAGCTTGCCGTACCGGCCCAGCGCCTTCCTGATGGCTGCAAGGCGCAAGAACACTCATCGCGCGGGCGCGTGAGGAAGGTACACGAACTTATGGAGAGGAATCAATCAAGATGAGGATTTACGCACTCTGGCAGGTGGAGGGGGACGCGCTTGCCGGGGTGACGAGCACGTAGGGGTTGCCCTCGCCGTTGCTCGCCGCCGTGACTGCCACGGCCGTGGACTGCGGGTGCGGGGCCTGCTGGTTGCCGTGCGGGTGTACCGGGTACCCCGGCGCCGGCGCTGACGCCCACGACGACGCCATGGCCAGAGCTAATTACAAGTCTGGGCCTGGAACGCACGGATTCAAATGCTGGGTTGCGTCGGCTGATCGGAGAGGGATACGACGGCGATGTGCGGAATCGGTCAGGGGTAGTGATGAGGAGGCGACGGTTCTCTCCTCTCGCGCGTTTACTTTGCTTGCTTGGCCGAGGAAAGGGGGAGGCAGGAGTGCGGTGCAGGTGATCGAGGGGTACGCCGAATATTTAGGGCTTTGCGTCCGCGTGTACGTTGGCCGCCGCACCCACGCCACTTGGCTGGCTACACCCGTTGCCCATGCGGCCATGCCGGCGGGGGCCTTCAGAAGAAAGGTTCTCACTCCTCATGCCAAGAAAAATATTTGAGCCGACGAACCAGCCAATCGACACGCTCAAAGTCAAAAGGCGTCACTCTAGTGTGGCCCAGCTTGTGCGGCATAGTATTCTTCCGATGCCGATATGGCCCCCTTAGCACATTTATGGTTCGGCCCAAGGAGACGGCCCAAGGTCCGGTCACGCCCTTGCTAGCCGCACCCGCCCCACGCCACGTGGTTCGTGCTCTCATGACTGGCCGAGCCCATCAGTTGGGCCCACACGCACGTCGCAGCTGCCTGGTGACGTAATTTGCGCGCATGCGGCATGCATGCGCGGTTTGATGCGAAAAATTGATGCGAAAAAAAAAATCAAACTCACCCATGATTCGAAAAAAACCAAACCCACCCACAAAGGTACCGCTCAATATGGGCGAGCTTCGAACTCTGCTTATTTTGCATTATTCATAATTTCGTCTTTTTCGAATTTTTGGTTTTTAGCTTTTTGCGGTTCTTTTTTTTCCCGTATTCGTTTGCGTTATCTGTGATGGGTTAACAAATTTTTTATATTTTTTAATTTTTTTAAATTTAATTATGTTGAATAAGCCTCATCATCACCATGTTTTTTTCACCAACTACGGTGTTTTCGACCATAAGCCACCAAAAATAAGCCGAACTGAACACCACCAAAAACATTACCAGTATTATTAGTAAGTTGAATTTAGAGTAAAGCCGTCCAAGAAAGTCAAACTTTTTCTGACCAACAATAAATACAACACAAAAAGACTGATGATGCTCGGTTTAGGGTTTAGAGAAAAAATCCACCATTACACACAGGGCATAATCAAGGTTGAATTTTAACAGTGATCAGCATCTTCAGTGGATGTGTGAATCCTAACCCAAACTCAATGCATCCAGTCCCTTCCTTGAAGCCCAATGAATGAAACACTAACAACCAAAATTTTCAATAGCTAGTAGCATTTCACGATGAGCCTCGCTTCCCTCACCATGACGGGGCGCCTTGTAGGCGGGTGAGGCGACCACTGCGTCAACCCAAGAGGGAGGATCACAATAGGCCATCGATCGATCTCAAAGCGTATCACCTCGCAACAGCTCTCGACATCTATTCATCTCGCACGATCGGCCAGGAGATGTTCATCACGCCAACCGCATAACAGTACCCAGCTAGGCAGCGATCGGTTGTCAAAGAACAGGAGAAATCGGCACCACCGACAGCCCTCACCGACCTTCTTGCCATGGCGCCGCCTGGCCCCTGTTGCCTTGCACTCTCACCGGCCGAAGGAAGCTTAAGTTCACCCGATCAATATGTACTTTGCTCGAAATTTCTCTCAATTTTTCTAATTTGTTTCAAGAACAGGGCTAAAGTTATAAGCTAGGGTTTAAATGTGATTATTGTTGATTAATTTTTGTCGAATTGCAGGGTGAAGATTTAGGGTTTCAATTTTGATTTTTGAAATATCAGTCTAACTCATAGCAAATTGAAGGGAAAATTGTAGAATTTGATTACAATGTCAAATAAGTAAGTCACTGGACATATTTTTCTGTTACATTGTTATTGAATTGTTGAATATACAAGTATCTAATTGATTTTTCAATTATTTGGTAATGATTTCATGAATAATATACTTATGTGCTATGTGGAGAAACAAGAATTTATGAAAACTACTAATGATGTTATGGTTCGTCGTTTTATGAACTTGAAAGAACGTAAATAGTAAAAGTTAATACATTAACTTACATTTGATCATTCTACATTTGTTTACTTGAAAATTTAAGTAAGTTTGTTCTCTTTTAACAGACCATTGAGATTAGATAATGTATTTTACTAATGCCGGCCAACTTTTTGTTTGTGAGTTCGTCGTTAGTTCTTTCAATTTGTTGTAACTAACAAATACTATTGTTGAGCTTCTTCATTTTATGAAGCACTTCCATCACAACTTCTTTATCATGATTACACTACCATCAGTTATATTAAAGTTGATGTTAAAATTATCGTATATATTACTATTTAGTATAATATTATTTAAAAATTATATATCCTATTATATGTATGATAAAATAATGAATTTTAGTTATTTTATTTTAGTTTCGCTCCTGATTCCATGAATCCCCGGCCGCACAGGGATCACGAGCTAAACGAGACCCCGCCCGCCGCACGCACCAGCACCGACCGCGCCACGCCTTCGCTCCTGGCCCACACCACTCGGCGCTGCGTTCGTCACATCAAAACTTTGGCAAGCCCCCAAAACGTAACCCGCCAGGGCGCGAAATTTGGACGCTTTTGGCACCTATTTTATCATCAATTCTCGAAATAGCTCCCGTCCGAAATAATTTCCCGATCCGTCCCTGCCGACCGCACGACTCGCCGGGGGCGACACGTGGTAGTCGTGCGGGCGGCGACGACACCGCGATCGTGCGGCTCCGACCGCACGACTCGGCACGAATCGTAGCAACCGGAGTGGTGCGGTCGGCGACGCACCACTCCATTAAAAACTACCGACCGCTTGTAGTGTACATGATTCCATCTTTTGGCTGGCTGTTAATGATTCTGGTTTACCTGTATTCAGATCCAGGAAAGGGATGAGGAAGCTCTTAAGTACCTCAAGGACATCAAATGGTACAGAATTAGTGAGCCAAAGGGTTTCAAGCTTGAATTTTACTTCGATACTAATCCATTCTTAGCAAGCAAGCGGTCGGTAGTTTTAATCCAGGACGATTTCCTCAGCAAGCAAGCGGTCGGTAGTTTTTAATGGAGTGGTGCGGTCGCCGACCGCACCACTCCCGTTATTCGATTAGTGCGAGTCGTGCGGTCGGGAGCCAGACGATCATGGTGTCAGTCGTCGCGGCCGGCCGCACGACTACCACGTGTCGTCCCCGGCGAGTCGTGCGGTCGGCAGGAGGCCGATCGGAAATTATTTCGAACGAGAGCTATTTCGAGAATTAATGATAAAATAGGTGCCAAAAGCGTCCAAATTTCCCAGGGCGCCTCCCAGGCTCTGACGTGTCATCGCATGCTGACCTGGCGGTCCGGTCCGACTTGGCGCCTACCACCCGCGGGCAAATCCCCGTCCCGCCTCCCGCCCGCTGCGTGTCGAAGCGTGCCTCGGTGCGCGCGCCTACGCGCCCCACGCTCCCTCCCCCGCGCATCACACCGAACACGCATCCGCACCACTCGAAAGCCCGCAACCCCCCGCACAGCGCCTACAGATCCTGCTCTGCCGCACGGGATCCCGAAAATTCGTCCACGTCGGATGCCACGCACGCGAACCAAGGGAGCACCAGGTCGTCACGGCTCGGAATCCTTTTTCGTGTAAGCTTCGGCTTCCCCAATCTGACCACCTCCGCAACCTATTTGTACGCGCACCACCCGTTCGACTCCGGCGCAAAGCCCGACTCGCCTCGCCCTGCGCTCTGCTGCTACTATTTACAACCAATCCGTCGTCGTCTCAGGCTTCACCCGCGGCTAGGCAAAGAGTAGTTCGCGGCGGTCCGATCGGTGGTGCACCGGCCGATGGCGGCGGCGGCCTCCGTGCGGGGTACAGCCCAGCGTCGTCGTCGGCGGCGCTGTCGCCGAGGGTGAGGCTGCGGGTTCCTGCGTCCTTCGCGCCGACGCGGCGGCGCGCCTCGGTGCGCGTGCGGGCTGTGGTCGCGGACGTGCCCTGGGGCTGCAGCTCCGGCGGGAGGAGCGGGGAGGTGGGGTTCTTGGGGGCGTGTTTGGTAGGGAGGATGGGGAGGAGGAGGTGGAGAAAGTTGGGGAGGAGAGGGTGGAGGGTGGATGCGGGAGTCGATCGCGGAGATCGTGCGGCACATCGGGAGAAACCGTTCCTGGTGCACCTGTTCAACGACGGGCGGGAGGGCGGCCGCGTGACGGTGCGGCGGGAGCCGGCGTCGGTGGAGAGCTGGCCGGAGGTGAGGAGGCGGTGGGGCGCCGGCGGGCAGCCGCGGCCGGACGGGATCATCCTGGTCGAGCAGGTCGCCGCGGCGGCGGCCGAGGACGGCACCAGCTCCGCGGCGGAGGCGGCGCGGCAGGTCTGGGGCCTTGTGGTGCAGGCCCGCGGGATGGAGTGCGCGGCGTGCTACGTGCTCGACACCTGCCGCGTGAGCTCGGCGGCCGGCTTCTGCACCCACTTCTGCCTCGCCCGCGCGCAGTGCTTCGGCCAGCCCCTCGAGCTCCAGCTCCGCAACGCGTGGCTCAACCGCCTCTCCGGACGCAGATAGCCGCCGCCGCCGCCACTAATGTACCACCACTAGAATTGAACTATCGATGCTGCGTCTACGTCCAAATCAATCAACGCGAATGCGACGCCTCCGGTTTGGTTGGGAAGAACAAAGAAGCATGGATATTGGAAAGGAATAACAGATTCCTTTCTTGTCTTTCCGGTCTAATTTCTCCCCTGCGCGCGCGAGAGAATTGTAAATGAGCAATTGTACGCACGCTCCTGCTCGCGCGGATTTGTACAGATTATTAGTTGTATTGCTTGATTATTGATCGAGGCGATGGCATTGCCTCAATTACTACTATGAAACTTTCCGAGTTCTTGATATGGTTCAAGTTCTTGCTTCAATAGTTGCAAGTGAGTTACAGGCGTCGCAGTTACGACATGATTACGATGCCATTGATCACGGCATAAGAATAAGATGCGTACGACAGCATTAATCATGTAATTTAGTTGTTCTGACCGCAGATGAGGATTTGGGTGCGAGTAGTAGGAAGAGACGTAATTGATGGCAGGAACGTGGATTGCCGGCCCCATGGCCCCTGCTTGCGAGGTCTTTTTCTTGCTTCAGCTTCCGCGGCAAGTGGCGTCTGACGATGACGACGCCGCCCCAACCTCGCCGTGGCCCATGCCCCATGGTGGCGTCTTGATGGTGCGCGTTGCGTATTGCCCGGCAGCTTCGATCGCTTTGACACAAGTGCGATCCAGTTCGACATGAGTAGAGCATTTAATGTGGGAAAATGTTACAGTTCATACATTCGGAGGAACAGATAAAATTGGACGTTTCCAACATTTCTCGAGAATGTATGCAATATTTTTGGATATATATAACAAAAAAACAAAAAAACAATAAGAGTACTCTAATCATACGCTTCATACAATATTTCTCGTCTATGTATATAACATCTCTTGGTTATGTACACCGTCTGATGTTAACGTCCAAATCGAACGTCCAGACGTCTTTAATTTGTGACAACAAGGCGGTCAAATTTGGGAAAGCAGGTTAGGTACTGGAGTACTGCGAGTGGTACCATCCTCCCTGAATAGGTCGTCCGAAGAAGTTGCGCAGTTGGCATCTGCTGCTGCTAGCAGATAGCAGAGATGCGTTCCGCAGTTGACGTCGTCGTTGCTCCTCTCCTGGAAACACCAGGAAAAAAGGGCAGTTTGACGAGGACTACAACGCGCTGAATTTTCTGCAGTTTGTTGTTAAGACGTCGGCTTGCACAATGGGTAGTTAAGCTTCGAAACCAATTAGACCATGGGCTCGATCAACTATACCACAAAGTCAGCAATGGCATGAACTGTTCAACTTGCCAGGGGCGGCGTGGCAAAACTGACGGCCGGCGTCACGGGCGGACCCAACTTGATTAGGGTATTCAATTGAATACCCGAAGTTTTTATATATAATACCAAATATTTAGTAGATATATTACACACATATACTGATAATTAAATAAAATATTTTATATATGTACCGCTAATTGATTTCAACTCACCCCCACATCTCTCATTCTCCAGTTGATTTCAACTCACTCTTACACCTTCCCTCTCCAATTCACATGGAATAACGCAGCCTAATAACCCATCCGCCACCTCATCAGACTAACACATTGACCTATCCATAGACCCCTTAAACCCTAACCTATCCCTTCCCCTCTCTTTGCGTCTTTCTCAGGCTCAACTAATTCAGACCAAAATTACCAAAACCGGTGGCACTAGCGCACGAGATTCAGAGGCAATCGGCCATCAAGCGACTTGGTGAGGGATTAAGAGCAACTCTGGCCTCTGGCTTGGCCTTGGTGGCAAAAAGCATAACCACGACAAGCGGCGATACGTCTGCAAAAAGCAAACGGGACATCCGTCACTTGAGAGCCGAGGAGAGAGTGTGCAGTGGCGATGGTCAGGTCAACAAGGTAATACGCACTAGACAACGCCTATATATTATCGTGCACTGGTGCACGTAGACTATGCATATTAGACTTATCTTAAGTTATGTTGTAATTTCTCTAAAATATTTTTTAATTTTTCTAAATTGTTTACATGTATTGTATCTAGCATAAAATATTTTGTATTTTTTTGCTATTATAATTTTTATATTTTATTTGTACAAAAACAATAAGAGTACTCTAATCATACGCTTCATACAATATTTCTCGTCTATGTATATAACATCTCTTGGTTATGTACACCGTCTGATGTTAACGTCCAAATCGAACGTCCAGACGTCTTTAATTTGTGACAACAAGGCGGTCAAATTTGGGAAAGCAGGTTAGGTACTGGAGTACTGCGAGTGGTACCATCCTCCTGAATAGGTCGTCCGAAGAAGTTGCGCAGTTGGCATCTGCTGCTCAGCAGATAGCAGAGATGCGTTCCGCAGTTGACGTCGTCGTTGCTCCTCTCCTGGAAACACCAGGAAAAAGGGCAGTTTGACGAGGACTACAACGCGCTGAATTTTCTGCAGTTTGTTGTTAAGACGTCGGCTTGCACAATGGGTAGTTAAGCTTCGAAACCAATTGACCATGGGCTCGATCAACTATACCACAAAGTCAGCAATGGCATGAACTGTTCAACTTGCCAGGGGCGGCGTGGCAAAACTGACGGCCGGCTAATTTTAAATACCTATTTTAGGAATCCTGGATGCACCACAAGCCAGCGTGGCCTTCCTTTGCCTGCGATGACCGCGATCCACACCAAGCAAGAAAACTGATGCAGCTGCCATTTCAGCCTTCTCTCCGGTCTTCAGCAATCAAACCCCATCGTGAGTCGTGAACCCCAGACTTCCAGCAGCGAATCGCCATACATCGATCGACAGGTCACACGAACACAGCCACACTATCAAAATTCACAACAGCAGGCACCGTGAAATGCAGATCATCCAAAGGGATTACACGCTTTTATTTGGTGTTTCTACCATCAGATGCAAAGATGGTCTGCTTCCATCTTGGGCCCAAAGGCCAAATGGGCTTCAGACCAGTTATCGTAAATTGCGTTTTCCCACTTGGAAAAATGCAGCATCTTTACTTTAAATAATTTTCTGTTGTATAAATTGCAGTATAGTCCCTCTGCTTATTTATAATCGTACTTGTACTGTTATAAATTTGCATTTTCGATCTCAGGATCGAAAATTATGTACATAATTAAATAAATGTGCATTCACATTTATATAATTTTACATAAATAAATTATTATTTTATTGCAATTTATTTACAATATACATTATGACCATATTTAAATTTGCTATCTTAGCAAATTTAAATTTAAAATTCCCATTTAATGAGTACCTTTGTACTTAATAATTTGGAATTTTGCAAAATATTATACCTCACATAAATACCATAAAAAAATTTATAATTTATGGCACTTTGCTACATTAATTTGTACGTGATGCCATACAATAAATTGGTGTTCACCACCAATATTATGATTATACGGTATTATAAATATAACCACATGTTACATTTATTTTGGGTATATATTCATACGGATTACAATACTCATATTGTTTTCCACATATTTTGCATTTTATTACAATATTACCATACACATTAATTTACCTCATGTAAATTAAATATTTATGGTGTACTTTTCATGTAGGTTTTTTTTCAAATGGCTACCAAAGATTTTGAGCCTCTCGCTATCAATGGTACCAATTACCCTACATGGGCTATGGACTTAAAGATCAACCTCACCACACGTGGGTTGGAAAGGGTTATATTTAATCCTCCCGAAGATCAAATTCCTCCGGATATGGTGAAATATTCCGCTTTAAACATATTACGGAATCACATACATCCATATTTAAAAGTGGAATACCTGTATGAGGAAAATTCACTTACTTTATGGTTAGCCCTCAAAAATAGATATGAACAATGAAGTCGTTCTCTTACTGAGCTAATCATAAATGGGCACATCTTAGACTCCAAGATTTCAAAACAGTTGGAGACTATAATCATGCTCTTCATATTATTTGCTCTAAATTGCGATTTTGTGAAAAGGAACCAACGGATGCGGATAAAATAGAGAAGACTCTCTCTACAATGTTCCCATTTGACAGGGTTCTACAGCAGCAATGGCGTGCTGCAAATTACTAAACTTATTTTGATCTTATGCATACATTCATTCAGGCAGAAAAGCATGCTGAACTTCTTTTAAAGAATAATCAGCAACGTCCCATCGGGGCTGCTCCACTTCCTGAAGTTCATGCTAATCAAAATAACAATAGTTCAATGGTTCAAAAGACCATTCAAAGAACTTTAAACACAAACGCAATATGAAGCAACAACCAAGTGGATTCAAGAAAGGTAAAGGCAATTCTGGTAAGAAAATTGACAAACATGAGATTTGTCAAAAGTGTGGTTGCTACAACCATCCTACCAAGAAATACCGCACCCCGAAGCATCTTGTGAACCTCTACCTCCAGTTTTTGGCTCAAGGCAAGAATGCTCAACAAAAGCGATTTGAAGCACACTTCAATCTCACATCCAACGATGATGAAGCGGATGTTCTCAAAGTTCCTTCAAGAACTCAAAGACACATGTGCTTCTACAAAGAAGGATGCTCTCATGTGCACCGAGGACACACTTGAAGAATTTCATTCTCAAGACATGTTTGGAGATCTCAATTAGACTCCTAGTCCAATAGCTACTAAGTATTATAGTGTTGTAATATAAATAATGTTGTCATCTATATTGTATGCTTGTATGCTACAATCATATATCGAACACATTCGGTATTGCAAATAAAGTTTGTATGTATTTTTGGAGTCAATCCAATGGAGGAGTAATTATGCCTTGTGAATTTTGGTACCACAAACTCTATACTTAGGGACACAAAATATTTCTTAACTCTTACAAGGAGAAAAGGAAATATTTTAACAATCATTGGACGCGATGCAACAATAGTAGGCTCGGTCGCGCCTATCACTCTCCCTATGGGTACACAATTGGAAATCAAGGATGCACTCTTGTATCCCGATTCAACACGTACCCTACTTAGTTATAGAGATATCCGTCAGAATGGTTTCCAAGTTGAAACCCAAAATGACAACAAAGAGGAATATCTCCTCTTAACCAAAAACAACGGATATGGCAAACAAATACTAGAGAAAATTTCATCTTTAAACTCCGGATTGTACTATACATACATCAAACATGTTCAACATATTGCGTACAAAGTAATTTTCCAAGACACAAACACATTCCAAACATGGCATGATCGCCTTGGCCACCTGAGCATTGGAATGATGAGGAAAATTATTAGCAATTCTATTGGTCATACATATCTCAAAACAAAATTTCCGAATCCTCGATTTTGTGTGCACTTCATGTGCCAAGGAAAATTGATTTTAAGACCTCTTATCTTAAATTGATGAACCACTTAAATTCCTTGAACGCATTCAAGGAGATATATGTGGTCCTATATAACCATTGTGTGGACCGTTCAGATATTTCATGGTTCTCATTGACGCATCTACTAGATGTTCACATGTGTGTCTTTTATCCACACGAAACCATGCATTTGCTACGTTAATTGGTCAAATTATCCAATTACGAGCACATTATCCTGAATATCGGATTCAATCAATTCGAATGGATAATGCCGCTGAATTTTCATCCTATGCCTTCAATGACGATTGCATGGCTCTTGGGATACAAGTTCAACACTCTGTTCTATATGTTCATACACAAAATGGTTTAGCAGAATCTCTTATCAAGAGAATCAAGCTCATTGCAAGACCATTACTACAATTGCAACTTACCAACATCATGTTGGGGTCATGCGATCTTACACGCTGGCGACTTAATACAATTATGTCAGCGCTTATCACAAGACTTCCCACTACAATTAGTACGTGGAAATACACGATATTTCCCATCTGCGAAAGTTCGGTTGCGCTACATACGTACCGATCTCACCACCGCAACGTACCTCAATGGGACCGCACAGGAAAATTGGGATCTATATTGGGTATAAATCTCCGTCGATTATAAAATACCTCGAGCCCCTAACAGGGGACCTGTTCACGGCCCGGTACACTGATTGCATATTTAATGAGGAACATTTCCCGGCATTAGGGGGAGACAACAAGTACCAAAATAAATGCCAGGAAATTAAGTGGAATGTTCAAAGCATTCCCGCCTCAGACCCACGTACTAGAGAGACGAACTTCAAGTTCGAAACTCATTCATTGCAAAACATTGCAAATAAAGCGCGAGATGCATTCATCGATTATAATGGTGTCACAAAATCCTATAATCTTGCAGTATGTGCCCGAAGAGTGGAGGTACCCAAAAATACCACTCAACTCCCAGTTCAAAATAAGAGGGGGAGAAGTACGGCACAAATGGCGGATACAGCTTCTAACAAGCGACAAAGGAAACAAAAGAATGTAAATGCAGATCAACCTCATGTTGATAGACACCAAAGGATCCTCGAACCCAGATCAACAGTGCACTCAATTCGATCACGGGACATCGAATACCCGACTCTAATGATTTGGGAAATAACATTGAGTCACCAGGGTCCAAGAAATTTCCACTAACTATTCGATTACGGAGAATCATACGATCGTAAGACTACAACTGTCGACATTAATTTCTCCACAACAATTGCAAACAACTTTCAAAATGATCCAGATCCTAAGACCATGGCAAAGTGCAAGCACACTTGGACGGAACCAATGGAAGGATGCAATTCAAGAGGAGTTAGCCTCGCTCACAAAAAGAAATGTATTCACCAATGTGATACATACACCTCCCAAAGTATTCCCTGTCGGTTTCAAATGGGTTTTTCGTCCGCAAACGAAATGAAAACAATGAGGTGGTGAGATACAAAGCAAGGCTTGTAGCACAAGGGTTCACGCAGAGACCCGACATTGATTTCAATGAAACCTATTCTCCAGTAATAAGTGGAATAACATTCCGATACTTAATATCATTGGCAGTACAAAATCATCTATTTTTCAATTGATGGATGTAGTGACAGCATACCTTTATGGGTCACTTGATTCGGACATATACATAAAAGTTCCCAATGGAATTTCAATTCGAATCAAGCAAATCGTAATATGTATTGTGTAAAATTAAACAAGTCTTTATACGGCTTGAAGCATTCGGGTAGAATGTGGTACAACCGACTAAGTGAGTTCCTAACCAAAAAGGGATACTCTAACAATGATGATTGTCCATACGTGTTCATAAAAAGATCCTCAACCGGATTTTGCATTATATACGTATGTTGATGATCTCAATATCATTGGTAACACACAGGATATAGATGAACACGTAATCATTTTAAGACGGAATTTGAAATGAAGGATTTGGGTAAAACCAAATTTTACTTAGGTATACAACTTGAGCACCTTCATACATGCATCATAGTGCATCAATCAGCCTATGTCCAGAAAATATTGAAAAAATTCAATATGGACAAATCATATCCATCGAAAACCCCATGGTTGTTCGATCTCTTGACAGGGACAAAGATCCATTTAGACCCGAGATGACAATGGAGAGCTATTAGGACCCGAGGTTCCATATCTCGGTGCCATCGGGCGCTTATGTACCTTGCAAATTGCACCGTGGGACATTGCATTTGCGGTAAATCTACTTGCTAGATACATGCTACTCCAACCAAAAGACATTGGGTAGGAGTGAAGAATATCCTTAGATATCTTCAAGGCACTAAAGATCTCGGTCTATTCTTCCAAAAGAATAAAATATGGATCTCATAGGATATCTGATCTTGGCTATAAGATCCCCATAATGCCGGATCTCAAACAGCTTTGTATTTTTACACGGTGGAGCGACCATCTCTTGGAAGTCTTGAAAGCAGACTCTATTGGTCGCATCCACTAATCATTCGAAATAATTGCATTATATGAAGCATCACGAGAATGCGTGTGGCTCAGAGAATGATTAATCACATACAACATCATGTGATATAGGTGCTATTGCATCACCTACCATTATCTCTGAAGAAAATCTTGCTTGCATTGTTCAAATGCAAGCGGGTTACATCAAGAGCAATATCACAAAACATATTGCACCTAAACTATTTTACCCACATGAATTGCAAGAGAGTGGGAAATAAGTATTCTGCAAACTAAGTCTTGTGATAATCTCGTAGACTTATTCACCAAGTCATTACCAACTTCACATTCCAAAATGTGTTCATGAAATTGGTATGCATAGACTACGTGATTTGCAGATGTCAGGGGGAGAAATCTCCTAAGACTTAACCCGTTCAAATAAAATATTGTACTCTTTTCCTTTATGAGTTTTTCCTTTAAAAGATTTCTCATCAAGGTTTTTAATGAGGCAATATGACAACATAATCATATCTCTCTTTTCCCCACGGGGTTTTAGGAGATATAATCAAATATATGTCATATCATTTCTCCTTAAAATTTTTCCTCTGAGGGTTTAAAAGGAGTTTTCGTGACAAACCCCAGACTTCCAGCAGCGAATCGCCATACATCGATCGACAGGTCACACGAACACAGCCACACTATCAAAATTCACAACAGCAGGCACCGTGAAATGCAGATCATCCAAAGGGATTACACGCTTTTATTTGGTGTTTCTACCATCAGATGCAAAGATGGTCTGTGCGCGCCCCCG
The DNA here is from genome assembly GCA_036346245.1 of Bonia amplexicaulis. Classification (NCBI taxonomy): domain Eukaryota; kingdom Viridiplantae; phylum Streptophyta; class Magnoliopsida; order Poales; family Poaceae; genus Bonia; species Bonia amplexicaulis. The sequence continues at coordinate 3,839,341 of CM070743.1, read as the reverse complement.
AAACGGAGCATGTCACGCGCGCCGTGACGATATACACATGAACAAGCGGAAACATCACACGCAATTCAACAGCATTGTCCACGAAAAACACGACCTATTTCGTCGTCATCATCCCGAGTGTTATTAGAATTCAAAGGGACGCCTTGCGAACGCGGCGGATTCCTAGTAGCCACCCTGGATGTAGGCGTTGAGCCGGTTGAGCTCCTCCCTGTGCTCGTTGACCACTGCGCGGACGATGTCTCCAATGGAGACCATCCCCAACATTCCTGTGCCATCATCTATTACTGGGATGTGCCTGATACGCTTTTCTGCACATAGCAATCGGCATTCCATGTCATGATTAAGTTCAGCGCTTTCCAGACTTTTAGTATCGAACAACAGAACTCGTGCTGGTTACCTGTCATCAGCTGCATTGCTTGCAGGGCTCTAGTATCAGGTTTCACCGTGATCAGCTTGTTCTGTCGAAATGATGCTTCGTCATTGAAGTTTTTCATCAAACTAGTTTTATGACTAAGAGTTACTGTACTAGTAAGGTTCAGGGTGTGCTGCAAAGTGCAAACATAAGAAGAAAAAATAGAGCATAATAAGAGGGGTAGCACCTCTTCAGTCATGATGTCTCCAACTTTAGTTGACTTGGAAGATCGTCCCTGCACTATGATTTTCCGGAGATAATCTGGAAAGCCAAAGTATCAGATTCAGATGTTCCTGGTAACATAATACAACCATGTTCTGTTCCTTTTGACTGGAAGAATTGGTTCTATTCACGCGAACATCATTTATGTATCTTAGCAGACTGGGTACTGATGCTGGCTGGTACTATTCAAGGAGATCGTGCAATATGGGGAATAGGAAAATGACTCAATGCAACATTATGTAAATCATCAAGATCTCTGATTGTTGTGCTTGAAGTTGGCAAACCTGAAGGGAGAAATTTATGCCGATTTTTTATGGTAGATGGAAGTCCAGGACCAGAGTTTAGAGGCACAATTATAAATGGTTTGGAATATACACTTCCTTTTTACCCCTGAGCTCTCTCATGCACATGCCGTAAATCCCCATATATAATTTTTGGTGGGAAACTCAGAGGTAACGTAGACTATAATTGTACCATACTACCATGTGAAAAATAATTACCAAACACTATTATTTCATGTATATGTTCCACTTACTTGATACTGGCAGGTGGCAGACAATCTGCAGGTTCTTGATGTGTGAAGTATCAAATACAAATTTTAGATGTATCCATCAGTCCGAAAAGAATTTATAATGCATAACGGAAGAGACAACTGTTGTTATTTTTTTTTATCAACATTTAACACCCTTTCTATAGAACTTTTACTCATAGACCTCCTTTTTTCCAACTCATTGTCCATTTTCTTTCCTTTTCTTTACTATTGGCAGTACAACAATGTGGCTTTGCATAAACTGTTTAATATTTCTTTTTTAAAAGGAAATTGACAAAATATATGAACAGTACATATCACATAGAACACTAAAACTGAAGTAGCCACAGTCTTTATCTTCTAGTATATGGTACTGTCTTTTTCCATCACAGACACAGCTTAAGAGACCCATAAGTACACATAGTTGATTACCTCTCTCAGTAACAATGCCAGCAATTGCTTTATCTTGTCCAGGTTTAACAACCACCAGAGCTCCCACATTGTGTTGTGTCATCTGACAGGGGCCTTTTATCATTCGGAGCATAATAAGCTGCCAATGTAAGAAGTAATATGACCAGCAGAAAACACATACCGATTTGACAGCATCATAGACAGTGTCATCAGTGGTGCACCAGAGCCAAGATCCATCAGCACTCTTCCCTTTAGACTTCAAAATATCTGCTACAGTGGAGGTCTCAAATCCACTTTCCTCTAGTCGAGCAGATGAAACTGACATGAAGCGCGAAAGCACGGCAGGGAGCATAGCTGGTTTTGGAGCACTGATGTGTTGAAGAACAGCAGATTTGAGCAGACTGCCATGTGATCCAATAGCTTGAATTGCTCGTTGCATTTTCTTCTGTGCCAGACCATACGTCAAAAGAAACAATTACTTCATTTTGAACCGAGGAAAGCTCTGCCTGACCTATGACTTTTCTATATGACATCATTATTTTTTGCAAATGATAAAGGTGTATATTATACTGCATTATAGATAACAAAGAACTCATGTGACAACAAAGATGTTCAGGATAGCATAAGAGTTCAAAACTTGAATAATATACCAACCAATATCTCAAATACACGATGCCCAGCAGAGCCAACAACAACCGAAATTTTCAATCCCAAAAAACGACGAATTAATTAATACCACAAATTTGTTCTTTCAAGCAGATCAACTCTTATCACAAATGGAGCAAGTTATTGGAAAGAAGTAGAAACGATTAAAAGGTGAAAAAGGAGGCAAAGGACAGATGGGAAAAGATGGGGCTTCTGGCAACTACCTAGCCCATGAAATAAAACTCAAGAGTTGCAAAGTAGCAGAAACAGCACTGGGGGATACTAACATGACATTCAAGCTTAAAAGCAAGATTTTACCAACATACATCATAAATCAAGGAGCATAGCAGGCCACTAGTTAATTTGCAACGCATATTTTGCCTTCTCAGCACTAGGACCAGAACCACAGTGTAAAGCAAAAACACAGCCCAAGAAAATGAGGAATGGTGAATTACTTGACTTCAACAATTAGGTTGGCTTGGCTAAAAATAAGGATGCTGTCATACAAAGCAAAGATACTAGCTCATAACCATAGGGTGGCTGATACAGAGAACTGGAAAGAAAGCAACAAGAAGACTGGATAAGTGGAAGCATTTCATCAATAATGTAGTTGAGGCACTGTTCCACATAAACAAACAACCCTATCTCAATCCTACTGGGAACACCATATTAAAGTCCAGTGTGCTGATGCAATGAAAAGGATGCCTACCTTATCGTTTTACACTCTACCCAATAAAAGATACTGCTGGAAGAAAGCAATTTACATACAGAAAATACGTTGAATCACCAGTTGAGAACTGAACAAAGTACTTCAGCCCGCTAACGACATGGTCATGTAGCATGCCCTGCCTATTAATCAGCATTCATTTTGACATATTCTTTAGAGAATTCACTACAGATATATTCAACCTACTTGATGTAAACTTTTAACATAGTAGCATCTTTAGACATCTCTGGCAGGCCTGTATTCGGATTCTCACAGTCCAGTCCACTAATACATTTCAAGAATCATTAGGTGGGAGTGCAACGGAGAAAAATAGCTTGGATTGCCAATAGTGAGTTAGCAAATCGCAAACATTTATTTATGTCGCAATCAAACCAATAAGGAATCACCAACAAACAGAGAATCCAAGTAGTGCCGTCTCCACTCAGAACACTAAAGACTAAACTCCATGCACTTGACTGTGTCCGTTATATTCGATTCGGGCGTTATCGAATCACTGCAGCTACGAGAATCAACTGAACAAAGGAATCGTAAACTGCAAAAATCAGGTGCGACACGCCTGCCTCAAAGGAATTTTGGAACAAAACAAAGTTTTTTTTAACTTCTGTAACATGGAATCACCACGAGAGAGAAATAATACTTCCAGAAAAGGGGAAAACTCGGGCAGTGCTCTCTCAGGAACCACCAAAAGGACACAATCCCCATTTAGCGAAAGAGAAAAAAAATCAAGCACAACACGTGCATCAGTTACAATACCAAGTAGAAAGGATTAATCCAACCCCCTCGTTACTTCCCAAACAAAGAACACAAAGGAGACGAAAGAGAAAAGGAGCAGATCAAGCACTGGCAGCCAGAAGAAATCAAATAACCATGTTCCTTCATTTTTCCTCACTGCTACCAAATATTAATATTTTTTGTTTCTTTTCTAAAACAAAACTTGGGCTAAATTGAAGGTGGACAGCAGCACGAGAGAGCAGAGTTGTGCGCATTTCTTCAGGGAAGGAGAGAAAAGAGCAGATCGTGCGGAAATCAAGAACAGCACTGTGAAAGTACAGTTATTCGATCCTTTCGCTTAATCCAAGAAAGCGTCAGTAGATACACGGATCAACATCACATCTCTAGATCAGTCAGTTCGCGGTGCCAGAATGAACTAGTAATCGGTCGATGCAGTTCTACTTCCACTCAATAAGCAAGGGAAAGGAGGCTGCTTTACCTGCGTCAGGGAGGCCCGACCGAGCTCGAGAGGAGGGAAGGGTGGGGTGGGGAGAGGAAGATGAGGACACTTGTTACGATGAGAGACGAGGTGGGAGGGGACGAGCACGAGCTCCTCCAATTAAAGTGACACCTCTCTCTCTCTGGGGTGGCCGTGGTGGGCACGAAGTCATGTGTCGTCGGTTTAGGTCTGCTCATTTCGGTTATTTTTTATTATTTTTAAATTTTATTATTTTATTTTAAGTATTTTTATCAGTTTTTTTATTTATTTGTATTGTTCGTAATTAGTTAACATATTTTTTATTTTTAAATTTTAATTACGTCAAATAAGTTACTATCAGTTACATTGTAATTTCAACCAGTTACAATAAATTTTTAGCCATAATTTATTTTTTAAATCCAAATGAGCGGCAACTTAGCCACACCAGGCTTGTCTGCTCTTTTCATTCAATTATTTAATTTCAATGCGAGTACTACCTCCGTTATTTTGTAAATTTCTTAAAATCAGTGGCATCTAAAATTTAGCTACTAAATAGATTTTAAATTATCTAGATTAGTTATACTAAAATTATATTATTAAATTTATTAATAAAAATATTTTATAATATTATTTTTTATTAATATATCAAAGTGTAAAGTTATAAAAAGTAAAGGTGAAAACCACGTCGACGATAAAATAAAAAACCTAACTATATAAGAACGAATGCACCGTCCAGGTGTGCTCTGAGATTCGGGCATAGGCAAATACAAAATCTAAATACATCAATAATGTTCCATCAAGGAGCGAACCGTACCCACAAACCCACCCATCCGTCTCCCTCAATCTCTCATGCTCACTCTCTCTCTCTCTCTGCCTCTCCTCTCTCTGTCCCAGATCCGGTCGGCACAGCCGCCGCAGCCCGCTGCTCGTCCGCCGGAGGCGAGGAAGAGGACGGGCTGGCCACCGTGGCTCAGATCTGCATTTTCGCGCATACCACTCCACTCTCTTGGAAGAGAATGGGAAAGGGTTAAATCGGTTAGCTAGAGACAGTACTATTACCGGTAGTAACAGAATTCTCTAATTGGTGTCTAGACTGGTGAGACGGAGAATTCTTCTCAAATTTACATTGGATTTTGAGTTGGATAGCTGGATATCTTTCGAGCCTGAGCTACACATTAGCTCTGCTTATTTTGACTTGAGTTTCTGATTTCTAGCTTATTTTTTAGGAAGATTTGATAATTTACTCTATCTTTCTTTGCTAGTTGATAAAATCTTTGATGTCTGATGTTCGGGACCGCGTTAGTCATTTTATTTTCAATGAAAGACAGGATAAATCATCAATTCATCCTACTTTTACTATTCCTAAATTTCGTCTTTTTCTCATTTTCTGTCTTTTTTAGTTTTTTTTCTGATTCTTTTTTCGTATTCATTTTTCATTGTCCGTGATGGGTGATGGGCTAACTTATTTTTTATTTTTTTTAAATTTAGTTACGACAAATAAATCATCATCGGTTATAATATAATTTTAGCTAAATACAGTATAATTTCAGTCATAAATCAGTTTATTTTAGTCTAACCGAGTCACACCTTAAGCTAACATAAATCATTTCATATATTAGCAATAGTAAATTTAACCGAGAGAAGATATATGTCAAAACTAGGTCGTCTTTAATTGTGGGAATTTATGCCTACAAATCCTTCACCGGAAATCATCTAAAACACAACCCAACTAATAAGAAATTTACCATCGCCATATTAGATGATTCCATGTATGCAGTAGTATAGGGAAACGAATCCTCTACAGTGACATGCGTTTAGTTATGCAGCCATTGGATCACGAATCAAAGGCTATGAATGTCAGTAGACTGCACGAGCACTGTTCGAACTGTAGCATTCACGCTTCAGCGCGGCAGATATTTTTACTGTAGCATCCGATCTCAGGCGTCCCTGCTGATCGGACGGTGGGGACATGGCCCTAATGAAGAGAGCTATAGCACTCTGCATTTGGCTCTTGAATGCAGAGGATCCCTTTCCGTAGGATAGCCAAGGGTTTGTAGAGTATGGCGAATTCGCATCTATGTACATGCCTTAAATTTGAGACGAGGCAATGGCAAGCCCTTCTTTTCTACTTCACCCTTTGTCGGTGGTGCCAGTGGATACCGGTAAGAGCTTATATAATCAACAACGTTGTCTTAACATAATTTAAGACTGCACCATGATACCGACCAGTTACAAACTAGCCTCGAGCACCAAAGTAATAAGTACTCTCTCCGGCTAAATTTATAAGACGTATTTTTAAAATAGTATTGTTTATAAATATAGAACGTATTCTATATTCCAATATAAAATTAGTGTGATGTTCTCTTTATACTCTTAATAAATATATAGCTTTATTTACTATTCTCTGTATATATATATTGCAATAGTACTTAGATATAATAATTAGAGATAATATAGCCATGCCACTGTCCTTTTGGTATATATGACAAGAAAAATACGTTTCTAAACTTAAACTTGAAAGGAGGTAGTAACATACCTGCACTCAAAGCGCTCGCCAACGTACATGTACACAAGTCGGGTCGGCGTCACGGGCGCACGTAAACAAAAGCGCCATCGCCATCCCGACCCGAGGCATCATCGTCGTCTCGGCCGGGCAATCGAACAGAACGGATAGATCGCGGACGGAGGGATGGCAAGCTTGACGTGTGACCTCTGATGCCGACGTTTTAACTGACCCTGAGACGAATGAAATCCTCTGCTCCTACCGCTACCCGTTCTGCCTGCCACCGTTGCTCCCTCTCCGGCGATGAAAATATCAATGTCACTGCCGCGGAGTAATGGCGTGGATTGGACGGGCCATGTCACGGATTCCCTGGGACTCTTGCATCTTTATGCTCGAGTCAAGTTGGGTGCGTCGGTATTTCCGGCACTACCGTGTGTCTGTACGATGGGAGCCTGTGGGGTGAAGCTTGCTGTAGCTTACCGAGAGATCAAAACCAGGATCAAGTAGGGAGAAGAAACTTGTTTGGCGATCCCTTGTGCTCGCCCATCTTTTAGCCTTTAATCCGTTCGTTGTGATGCTTGCTTTTGCACAAGCAGTGGCGAAGCCAATTGAGATGTTGCCGCGAGGAGAAAAGCAAGCAAAAATAGGATAGATGATATATATGTCAGGGCTGGCCACGTCCAACCACAAACCAGACATGAAGCAAAGTTAGTGCGCCAGTTAATACTAGTAGCTATATTTTTGCCTAGAGAGGAAATGAAAAGGAAAGAAGATAACAAAAGCAACTAAATAAGCAACACATGAAACTTAGTTTACTGTACAACATGATGCGCATGTCCCCATTTGACCCTGGAGAAGCGCCGCCCCTGTACACAAGCGGGCCAGCTGGTCAGCGTCTTACCACCAATGAATCTTACAAAATCTCCGCAGCTTCAATCGGGGGCTCGCAGTGCGGGAATATGGGTAAAGCTACCAGTTGGTGTCAAGAGAGTATCCATGCTCAATGTTCCTAAATCCTAATCCGAAGCAAAAGGAAAAAAAAAATTATTGTGGTGCGGGATGGTCTCTAGAGCTGAGCTCCCTCGGCGGCTAATCCCTATCTAGGATCCATCGCAGTTCCTCCGTGGTGACCTGGCCCAAGCATACGTTCCCGAACTGTTTACACAAAATGATAGTATACCTATATTTTTTTAAAAATTAACCTCCAGCTAACTGTTTTTATAAATATAATCCCCTCCTCGAATTCAGTAGTTATGATAGGTAACACATATCACCTGCTGTGATACAATAACTCAGCAGATCCTGAGCTCAGCAGGACCTGCCAAGCAACCGCAACACGGCAGGTTGAGAAGCTGCACAGCGGCAGGGGATTAGGGGCAGGATTAATATTAATTAATCAATATATTGCATTGATTAACACTAATTAAATCATGATTAACACTATTTAGTATTGTGTGGCCCACCGATGCGCAGCCGAGTACAAAGAGAGAGCTAAATTTATAAAAACCGACATCAAAGGCTATTTTTTAAAAAATACTTATGATGCCATTTGTACAAAAAGTTCAACGTTCCAGCGACAAACAGTGGGACTGTACACGATAACAGCGGCATGTAGGCATGACGGAGCGGTGCAACACTTGGCGGCCCGTCGCAAATGCACCACGAAGGACGGCGCCGGGCGTGGCAATGTACGCGCGGGCCTGGTGGCTAGGCCATAGTCAGCGCAACGCGCGCGGATGGCCGTTGCGATGCGCGGCGCGGGTGTGGCGCGAGGGACGCGAGCGCCGCGTGGGATGGTGTGCGCGTGCGGTGTCCAAGACGGACGGACCGGGCTATGCAACATTAGCAGCGCACGGCCGCGGTGTGGCAAGGCCGGCCGCCAACGCTGGCCATCCACTGGAAGTGGCGCTGCACGGAGTGGGTCGCCACGTACGCACGACCGCACGGGGCGTTGCATTGGTGAAAGAAGGTACTTACACTGTGGCACTACTAAAGAAAATAAAAATAAAAATTATATACAATGGTGCGATTCTACTGTCTATAAATTTTATCACGTAGGACACGAGATGCTGTGAAGGAGAGATGGGGAGCATAGAGAATTGCGTCTTCTCCTATGCAGTAGTCGACTGTAACACGATAAACAAGACACATTGTGTCATGAAAAAGCTGTGTATAGATATATGCATAAAGATAATATATTATATATGTTATCTTTATTGTCGTTTATAAATGACATAAAGAATATTATAGATAATAATTATTTATATCGTTATACATGTCCTAACGTGGAGTAGTTACTGTTCTGTTTTTGGTGTGAGTGTATATGGTCATCTCATAACTGCAGACGTCTACGGATGGTCGGATGGATAGTGCCACCGAATGTTGTTGCGCCGTCCCATTTTGGCATCGGCTGAGCATGAAAGTTTTGCGTCTTTGTTATCTGAACGCAGAGCAAATCTGGCAGCTCACATGGTATTATCGAGATTATACTACTAATGCCGGGTCCCCCGCACACAGCAAAGGTAATAAATACCGCGTCGTTTTCTTCAGCAATACCGTGAAGCATCAAAGCATCTCAAGTTCTCAAACAGAATTCAGAGCTAAACTACTCCGGTACTTATTTAAATGATATTTATAGGTACCATTTGTGCATCTTTTTGGTAGGGCACCGAACAAAAGGGGCGAATTCCTTGTCAACATGATGAGCGATCGTGCAGCGGCCCACAGAAAAATGGCTATGCAAGATAAGCTGGCTGCAAAAGCCAGCGGCCCCAGCACACAGGCATGAAACAATGAATAGACCTACTGTTAACTTTATTAAGAAAAAACATATGTATAGCAAATAAATTGAGAGAATACAAGAAAATTTTTGAATTTCCCTATTCTCTTACTTGCTCCCCTTTTTCTTTACTTTTGTTCTTCAAAACTGGTTACAAGCTTTCTCAATATATATGCTAATAATCTTCTACTAGTATATGTATTCGGACTTCAGGTTGGACACAACTTCAGCTTAAGTTACACACGAAGAGACTCTACTACGTCTTGAACTCTAAGTCAAAATTATTTCTAACAATCTCCCCCTAATCTTGACTTAACATACTCTAGTTTTAGTCTCAATGCATTATGAACTACCAGTCATGCCTCCACATGAAGCGTTCTACATGCACGCTACATGTAGGGACTCAACTCAACTGGTACGGGTCCATCCAGATGCAAAGATTCTAAAACATTGAAGCAGTCGGACTCAACTACGGCTTACTAAACTCATACTTGACACAGAACGATGACGCATCTCCTCAACGTTCTGATTTCTTTCCATCTTACTTAAGTTTGGACGACGATACATTTTCTTAATGTCCCTGACTCAACTCGTCATCAAAGCATTGTTGATTCATCATCGCTGAGCACTTTAGCAAGAAATGCTTTCTTCATCCTCGGCTTAGGGTTTTCTCTCTTAGCACAGGAATTGTGCTTCGCCTTAGGAGCACTGTTGCCTGTCTCGTGCACCGACCGAGATCCGAAAAAAAGCCTGGTGCTGCTGCTTGACTTTCTCTGGACCAAGAAAACAGAAGAACGTGCCGCACACGTCTTTTTCCCGGGAGAGCTGCGCGAAGACGAGCGACGTGCGCCTCAGGAGCGCCGCGTGAGACGCACTGAAACGGAATCGCCAAGACAATTTTTTCCAACGACTCAATTCTTGGCTAAGCTCTGATACCACTTGTTAATTTTTTCAGGAGAAAACGCACACATCGCAAAAATAACTGAGATAATATATGAGAATTTCTGAATTTCTCTATTCTCTTACTTGCTCCCCTTTTTTCCTTTACTCCTGTTCTTCAAAAATAGCTACAAGCCTTCTCAATATATAGGCTAATAATATCCTATTAGTATACGTATTCGGACTTTAAATTAGACATAACTTTAACTTGAGTTATACATAAAAATAGACTCTACTATATTTTAAACCCTAAGTCAAAATTATTTCTAACGCCTACCTCATCAAATAAAGGTAATAAGCACATCAAAGGACACTGACACCTTGTCCGTTATCTAGCGTTAGGGCAGGCCGGCCCTACGTTCGATCCCATCGTCTGCACTGCACCGTGTCCATTTCGATGGCCTAGACTGGATGCGATCCGCTCTGTCGCGTTCCAAGTTCCCGCGCATCGTCTTCTATCGGATGCAAGCTTCCAGAGTCCTTTTTCCTGGTACACACCATCGAGTATACAGAGCCGCCACTGGGTGTGCCATAATTTATCCACATGAAAAGGAGTCTGCAGTAGTATTGTTGTCTTATGCCCCACATATTTTCTCCTTTTTTTTTTTTGGTCAAGCTATGCCCCATTCCTTTTCTTTCTTGTTTGGAAGGAATTTTTGAGAGCCTATAAATGTTGCACGCATACATTGCATGAACCAGCATATTGCTCTAAGAAATGTTGTTCGAAAAGTCAAGACCTGATAATTATTGCCATCAGACATGAAATGAGCATATTGTTTTATCCCCTCGATTTCTTAGTGTGCTGAAATATCAGGCATGCATTAGGTAAAAAACATAAAGATAATTTATACACTACAAAATTTTAAATGCTACACTTTCCGAATGCAGAAGGGAGATTAGATCATATACCCTCCCTTTAGTTGGGAAATTGAGGATTTACCCTCCGCATCTCAATGACATGTAGGGTCATCATAAATCACTGACTCGTGGACCAGAAGGGTAAATCCTCAATTTCCATCTAAATAGAGGGTATATGATCAATTTTTTCAATGCAGAATGCCTGAGGCTTTTCATTTTCTAGCACCCTTTAGTTACGATACATCATTCCGGGTATGGCAGTGCAAATTTTGCAAGATAATCACCACAAATTGCAAACTTTGCAGGATAATCACCACAAATTTACTCCAAAACATTGGGGCGATCCATCTTTCCTAAAAACAAATTGCTGTTACATTAGGGGATAGCTAACGTGGCCGGACAAAATCGAATTAACTGCCCCCTGCGAGCAATTAAAATCCCAGGACCAGAGGAGGATATATCATCTTCTAGAAAACCTCGGTTGCCTTCGGGCACCAAGAGAAGCTCCACTCTCCATGTACCCACTTGTTCTTTTCTCGTCTTCATCTTCACTAGACTCATCAGACCTCCACCTTGACCCACCTTTCCCAGCTGCTGCTTCACCAATTGAAGATTTCTTATCCAAGCTACAGATAGATAAAAAAAGACATGGTTACTTTTTTTTAAAAAAAAGCATTTCATTCACTATAGCATAATATGTCATCCACTTGGGGGTTCAGGTAACCACAAGTGAAGGGCAAATCTGCCACCAGTGACGAGCCATACCAGCTGGGGCCAGTATCCACTATTACCATTAGAACTAGAATTCTACCGTGATAAGAGTTAGGTACTTTGGGAATCTATGGATGATTTACATCAACTAAGGCCAAGTTCTGTATTACTCTTCCAATGTAAACATTTTCATTTTTGCTTCAAATAAGGCCAGCAATTCGTTGATTCCCTTAAAAATTTCCAGGATAATACTGGACTAGCAGGTACGGCCAACATGACAGATGGGAGAGAACTAGTACAGACCAGGGACAAAAATCAGCACCAGGAACAAGCCATCGCGGTCAGCTCCAGGATAGTTAAAACCAGTGTTGCCCGCAATATGGATATGGCGATACGGATACGGTAATACAGTATTTTTGTAAGTATATATTAGGATCTACCCATACTATCTCTACCGTTCACGGTGCATCAAGACCTGTGATGTTGCATTTCTTCTCTCCGACTGGGACCCACCACTTGTCTCAGCATCATCAAAGCACCGCACCCAGCAACCCACCAACGACACAGATCTCGGCCTCTCGCCCACCTCCACCTCCACCTCTCCCGACCTATTGAGGTGGTCAAGCGACGGACGAGGCCGAGGCGCGCCGCCGGCGACAGATGGCAGCGGCGACGTTGGACCCCGACTCAACTCCTCCCTACGCTAGGTACTTCCGTGCTTCCCTTCTCCTCCCTCCCGACGGCCCCTCCCCTTCTCGCCCGCCACCGCCTCCCTTCTCCCGTCACCACCCACCCCTTCTCCTTGCTTGCCGCCATGCCCCTTCTCCTCCCCGCCCCCTCCCTTTTCCAGCCACCGCCAAGCCCCTTCTCCCCGCCCATCGACCCCCTTCTCCCCAGCCGCCAAAGCTCTCTCGAGAAGTATCGGAGGAGTAACGGATTTTTTTATTTATTTTTGAATCATAATTTTCCCGATACTTGCCGATACCATATCACGACGTATCGCCTGCGTAGCCCGTATCGGATACGTATCGCATACGGAACGGTAGTTGGGCGACATATAGGGGTATCATAGGTTAAAACTACCCGAATATTTTAAATTTTAAAATTCAAACCAACAAACAATAAAACTTGGCGGTGGCAGCCATTTCCTTGTGTCAATGAAAATTTTATGCAGCACTCTCACCCATGAGCCGGGATTTTCTTGAAACAGTTTTTTTTTAAATCCCTGGAATAGACTACCCAGTGGTTGTTACGTGCGCGGTACTGTAGCACGCGAGCAACGTTCATATGGTTACTGTAGCAACCACGACGCACACTGGTCACACGGGTACTGTAGCAACCACGGCGTGCACTGGTCACACAGGTACTGTAGCAACACCGATTAGTTTCCTTTATTAGGGATTAAATTGATTTGGTTAATTTGAAAGCTTATCTTTAGTTAGCTTGTTTCTTTAAATTAAAGATTGTTTTTTAGGAGTCAAGTGCCTACCCCAACTTGTTTAGGACAAAAGGCTTTGTTGTTGTTGTTGTTCTTAGGAGTCAAGTCAAGTTATCCCTATAAAAGAGATGTCATTGTATCATCTTGAATCAAACAAATATGAATAAACGAGTCACTGATCCCTAAAGTCCAACCATGGTCGTTTCCGCTATTCTAGATCTATTTCTCCCTCAATCGGTGCCCTCTTTACCTAGCGTCGTTCTACTTCAAGTCGTCGCCGTTCGACCTCTCTTTAACGGATGATTACCCCTTTACTGTGCTAGTTCACAACAATTGGTATCAGAGCCAATACCATAACTTTTGCTGCCAAGTTATCCCTACTAGACAACCAAATGGAGCAGATGATAATGATGTTGAAGATCATGAACCAACAAATTCACCCACCCCTTTGTTGTGCTAGTTCACAACAATTGGTATCAGAACCAACACCATGGCTTCTGTTGTCGAGTTATCCCTACTAGACAACCTAATGGAGCAGATGATGATAAAGATAAAGATCATGCACCAACAGATTCAGCCACCCCTATCGAAGAAGTTTGTCGCCCTATGTTACAGCTCGAAGACAAGCTGTTTCACCGGGAGAGGTGTAATGTTACGCGCACGGTACTATAGCGCACGAACATTGTTCATATGGTTGCTGTAGCAGCGTGGCGCGCACTGCTTACGCGGTTACTGTAGCAACCGCGATTAGCTTCCTTTATTAAGGATTAGATTGATTTAGTTAGTTTGGAAGTTTATCTTCAGTTAGTTTGTTTTTTTAAATTAGATATTGTTTCTTAGGGGTCAAGTTATCACTATAAAAGAGATGTCATTGTATCTTCTTAAATCCATTCTAGATGTATTCCTCCCTCAATCGGTGCCCTCTTCACCTAGCGCTATTCTACTTCAAGTCGTCGCCGTCCGACCTCTCTCCGACAAATGATTACCCCTTTGTTGTGCTAGTTCACAACAGTGGTACCCAGTCAACTAGTCAAGTACCAGTTACTCTAAACCCTTGGTCTATGGAACTTTGCTTTTAAATCATATTGGGCCATTAAGGATGAGTGCAGTCTTTGGTGTATGGCAGGGGCTTCTAAGCTTGGTCACTTGGTCGCTAACTCTAGCACTTTAGGTTTTGGGGTGTGATGGTGTGAGTTTGTTCTTAGGCTAGATTTCTTTTCCTCAGCCCTTTGTACTTTTGTTCTTCCTTATTGAAATGACAACGCAGCTCTCCTGCGTCGTTCGAGAAAAAAAATCATATTGGGCCTCAGAAGCTACAATGTCATTTAGTAATAACTAACTAAGCACCATCAAGTACCAATATAACATATTGCCACAGTACAAGATCATGATTACCTCAAAACGTTCTCTTTAGTTGGTACTTTTGTTTTCTGCATATGAACCTCGTGAAAACCAGTATTCTCAGATACCTTTGAATGGCCATTTAGACCAACACCTGTGCCACTTAAGATGAAAGGCATCTCAGCACGTGAACCGAAGTCAAACTCTCCCATTCTGACAGAATCTTTTCTTTGAAAGAAAGCGGTTTTGTTAACCTCAGTCTTCAACAAACTTGTTTGGTAGTCTTTCATAGGTGTATCACCAGAACCCAAGTTAAAATACTTAGGAAGTGAATCATGATCAGCAGGTTTGGTCTCTTTTTTAAAATCGGGCACTCCTTTCATAAAGCCCAGTTCTTTAGTCCCCTTTAAATATGGATTCTCACTAGTTTGGCCCACAGAGGAGAATATACCCCCTGCAGTCGATCTCTTATTGGACATAGGTGTCCCCTGGGGAACCGGTCTGCACTGGAGAATAGATGGAACCTTTCTACCAAACTCTGAACGGGCACTACTGATAAGGCCACCAGAATAAGTGGATGCATTGATATTTCTTGAGTGGAGAGGGCTTGACTTCTTCTGAAGAACAGGGGTGAAGGACGGACTCAATCCAGCGGCAGGATTTGGTGATTTTACCAAATGATTAACTGGAGATGACATTTGCACAGTTCGGATAGCAAATTGGCTTTGGTCCCCACTGCTGATGGCTCTCACCTCCTCCCTCTGGACCTCAGGAAGCATCTCAAGGCATTTAGCCTGTAAAGACATATACAACAATATTTAAGTGTTGCATATATATCTCAAAAGAATCATGCAGTAGAGCACATTATGTGTAGAAGAAAACAGGCTTCTTCTGGCCTGTTCTTTTTGGCTGTGGCTTGTGGCTTTTGGCTGCGGCTTGTGTCTTTTGGTCTGTTTGTATGAGAGAGTAACAGAAACTCATGTGCGGTTTTTGCCGATATAAATGGAGTCAACAAAGTATGTACTACAATTAACTAGTAGACCCTATCTTCAAAAAATACTCCGTTTAAAAGCTAGTTACTGTAGAAAAGCCGAAAAGCAGCTTTTAGAAGCTGAAAAGAACAGGGCCTTCTATTGGTCCAAAATGAAAGTATATAGTTTATTAGTTGCAGTATATCATGTTTGGAGGTCCATGCAATGACCAGATAGAATTATTGAGAGCTCCAGCAGCTCCTAACTACATCTAATAAACAAGGCATGGCAGTTTGACTTCTCAAAAGGAAAGGCTGGAACTGGAAATGCAAAGAAAAAGTTGAAAGCAAAGTCAAAGCCCCATCTGTCCACATATATCATGGAGAACAGGCAGCTGGGCACACCCCAGAGCAAGTCAGCTTATCAGGGTTCTGGGGAGGAGCCAGTAAGTAATTAAAGGGACTGGTTGTATACTAGCAAAACCATTAGTTCACTGGGCTTGTATTTGGTAACGATACAAATACTGTTAAGTCTTAGTAAAAATACTAGCATCCACATTTTTATGCTCACAATTAAAAATATTTTTTAAGACTTGGGTAGCAAAATTGTGCAACTAGTAACTATTACTTCTTTCACACCCAAAGCTCAAAAACTATATTAGAATTATATGATGTTCCTCCTAACATCAATTCTCAACTACCGCTGAATATATTATGAAGAGAACAAATCGCAAATCCTTTACTGACAGAATAAAGCATAATAAGAACTAGGCATACATATTGAAAGAAAACAAAAGTATGGAAGTACTTACAACCAAACTTTCTCTCCACTGAGCAATTGTTCTGATTTTGGATGCAACCTCTTCACTAGCAGTTTCCATTGTGCGTTGCTCAAAGCTCTGAAGACTACGATCAACCTCATATGCTTCCAAGTACCGATAACGCTAACAGAACAGGCAGAAAAACAGAAATTCCTCAGCTAATTAGCTTACAGCATGATTCCTTATGATGAAAAGTTGGAATCTTATGCAAACATCAGTAGCTCATGGCAATAATTTAAATTGAACTGACAAAGGCACCGTCTAATCATCTATTAATCCAGATTCCATTAGACTACAGCAATTAGAAGAATTGAGTAAATTTGACGAATAATGGTTGGACCACATGCAACACAAAAAAAAAATCCAAAGGGAAGGCCATCTATAGAGACCAAGACATCAAAATTATAATTGAACATTTTGTTTAAGATTTAACAAAATGGATATTGTTTTAAAATTTACGTACTAAATGTGAAGATATCCACCATGAAGCATGATAACAACACCGCCGTATGTGGTAAGAAAAGTCTTCTACAGACCAACACACATTGGGGGCGAACTTCCTTTTTATCACTTCTTTTAATAGCACCATAAAACGCACTGATTAATCTTTTACTCAGTCTATTATTTAGATATGCATACTATTTCTACATGTACAAACTTGCAAACATCTGTACATTAATAATATAGTGGAACTTCTTCTGCATGCATGGAAAAATGCTGCCGTAGCTAGGCTTTACCACTTTGGATTCTAACTGTTGTATTTATACCTTCGAGATCTGAAAAATGTGCATGGCAACATACTTTGGATTCTAACTGTTAAACGACAATTGTGTGACACCAAGATATTGTAGAGTTAAGAGTTCCGATTAAGCATGCCCCTGGGAACCTCATATACTCAAATGATGAGAAAAACTCAGGAATACAGAACATTTACCTGGAGGTAGAAAACGACAAGCAGACTACCGCATGGCTCCGTGGGCATTTCACGAGCACAATCAAAGAGAGACTTGTGAAGATGTTTCTCTTCCTCAGAATCCCAAGGAAGATCAATCATTTTATCAACAATGTTCCTCTCAATGCAGATATTACAAAACTCAGTCATCATCACCTCAATATGATACATCCAAGAGCTTCTGTGAGCATCTTCAGCATGTGCCATATCCGCTAATCTTTGCTCTTTTACCCTAGAGCAGTAGCTCCTATGGAACATAAATGCTTCTGTTAAATGGCCGTATTCAATTCTTACCCAGACTGCAGTCACTGCCTCACTGAGAGATGACATGCCACCTTTCACAATGTTTGCAGTAGCAGAGACGCTATCACGCCCTGTGCACTTGAGCACAACTAGTGCCACATCAGGTTTGTGACGTTCCAGAAGAACTTGTGCTATCTTTGGATGTGTTTCCTTGCTAGAAATCTTAGGAAGAAGAGAGCATGCCTCCTGTGCAGAGAGTAGAGGAGCATCACAATGTAAGATAATAAAAGACAGAGTGAATGAAAAGAGAATAGCTTGTTAACTTTGTTCCAGGAGAAAACACACACATCGCAAATAAACTGAGAGAACACAGAAGAATTTCTAAATTTATCTATTCTCTTATTTGCTCCCCTTTCTTCTTGCTTCTGTTCTTACAAAACTGGCTACAAGTCTCTTTAATATATAGGCTAACACTCTCCTACTAGCATACGTATTCGGACTTCAAGTTGAACATAACTTCAACTTGAGTTACACACGGTGACAACTCTATTACGTCTTGGACTCTAAGTCAAGATTATTTCTAACAATCTCCCCCTTAATCTTGACTTGACATACTCTAGTTTTAGTCTCAATGCATTATGAACTACCAGCTACACCTCCACATGAAGCGTTCTACATGTCAGCTACATGTAGAAACTCAACTCAATTAGTACAGGTCCATCCAGATGTAAAGATTCTAAATCATTGAGGCAGTCGGTCTCAACTATGACTTACTAAACTCATACTTGACACAGAACGGTGACACATCTCCTCGACGTTCCGATTTCTTTTTACCTTACTTGAGTTTGGATCGCGACACATCTTCTCAACATCTTTGACTCAACTCATCATCAGAGCAGTGGTGGTTTATCATCGCTAAGCGCTTCACCGTCTTGGAGATAGACGGACAGACGGAGACTTCGCTTTTCCACTGTCGCTGCACAGACAGAAGAACCGAAGGACAAAACGCCTGGCGCCTGCCTCTTGCTGCTTCGGAACGCGCTAGAACCGAAGGACCGAGCGAAGACGTACTTGTCCTCTGCGCTTCGGAGACGGCGAAACGCGACGGGAGAACACGTCGGAACAGGGGGCGCCGAGACTGCGTGCGATACCTCAGGAGAGCTGTCCGAGATGCGCTGAAACGGAATCACTGAGACGATTTTTTTCAGCGACTCGGTTCTCGCCTGATCACCTAGGCTCTGATACCACTTGTTAACTTTGTTCCAGGAGAAAACGCATACATCGCAAATAAACTGAGAGAACACAGAAGAATTTCTAATTTTCTCTATTCTCTTATTTGCTCTCCTTTCTTCTTGCTTCTGTTCTTGCAAAACTGATTACAAGCCTCCTCAATATATAGGCTAAGACTCTCCTACTAGCATATGTATTCGGACTTCAATTTGGACATAACTTCAACTTGAGTTACATACGGAGACGGAATCTACTACACTTGGACTCTTTAAGTCAAGATTATTTCTAACAATAAGCAGGCCTATGGTTGAATATATAAATAAGATTCAAGCTCTAATGTCAGTGATAACACAAATGGGAAAAGAGAGACTACACTGGATTTTGAAAAATTATTGCTCTACAGCAACACATAACATAAACTACATTAATACATTTCAAATATGTAGCGGTAAGTGAAACACAGCAGGTAAAGGAAAAGTTGCAACACAACACACTTTACTTTAGTGGAGTCATGCTATTTTATTTAGTTGTGCTTTCAAGTAAAAAATTTGGTCTCATTACATATATACACGTAATAGTTCTATTTTACCTCGGCATTAAGAGAAGATCACCCCACCCCCAACACACACACACAAAGAAGTTTTTCATATCAAATTTGCAGCAATGTCAATTCATCTAAAATTAGCCCATGAAAGAGGTACTTGACCTTGGAAGATATAGGTTGGGTTCTTTGGGCTGATGGCTTAAATATTTCAATTCTGACTGTTCGCGAGAGATAATACACAGAGGAAAATAGTCGCATGCGATTTTGACCGATACAGCTAAACTCAGTACATTTTTACTATAATTTTTCTATTGACCCTGCCTTAAAAAACGCATTGTTTAAAAGCTAGTTACTATAGACAGTACAAGCATAAGCCGACTTTAAGCCCAAAAGAACCCAGCCATAATGTGTATAACGCTGGTCAAACAATGAGGGAAGGCAGATGATTCTTAAAGAGGCACTCAAGTAGCTATCAAATGTCACAAGCACAATAGAAAAAGATAGCTGGGAGCCAAGACAATATTTAAGCAATCAGAAATTTGCATGATATGCACAGCAACAACAACAATAACAACAAAGCATTTTGTCATAAACAAATTAAGGTAGACTAGGAATGAAACCTCCTTAAAGTCAAAGAAACGAAAGTCATATAATAAAACCTACAAGGCTAAAACCCTAAACCCTACATCCTGCTATTTGAACCGAGAGCCTAAAACATCGTCCATAAATCTTCTTATGGCATGGCTTTAGTACGTGAATTGCCAACTTCCATGCGCTCATATCCAAAGTCAACTCTTTGGATACATTCCAATCCCTCAAATATCTTTTAATTGCTTTCTCCTACGTTAGTTTTGGTCGACCTCTGCCTCATCTTATATTTTTGGTACATCTTAAAATTCAACTGCGTACCAGTGCCTCAGAAGGCCTTCGTTGGAGATATCCAAACCATCTCAAGCAATGTTGAACAAGCTTCTCTTCAATTGGTGCTACCCCAACCCTATCACATACATCATCATTACGACTTCAATCTCGCCTTGTATGACCATAGATCCACCGCATCATCCTCATCTCCACTACACTCATCTTCTACATATGTTGTCTTTTAGTCATCCAGTATTCCACTCTATATAACATCGCAGGTATAATTGCCGTCATATAGAACTTACGTTTTAACTTTTGAGAGTTTTTTATCACACAGGACGCTCGATGCTTGGCACCATTTCACCAACCCTGCTCTTATCTTGTGGCTCAGATCTTCATCAATTCACTGTCCCACTGTAGCATCGATCCCAAACATCGAATAGTGTCCTTCCAAGGCACTACTTGTTCGTCCAAACTCTCCATTATCTTCCCTAGCAACGCTGAAATCACACATCTTATACTCAGTTTTAGTCCTACTAAGTCTAAGCCCTTCAATTCTAAACTCTTCCTCCAAACTCCAGTTTCCTATCGACATTTATCCTACCCTCATCAACTAGTACTACATCATCAACGAAAAACAAACACCCAAGCGACATCTCCCTGTATGTCCCACGTGTGTAACACCCCGGCCCATCCCCTGAGCTCGGAATGTTACCACTACTCCAAAACTATACCATTTACGCACTATTAAGCAGAAAGGCATCAGCCACATAATATGAAGCAGTTGTAATGAGACACAATTTTATTGCTAACTGTTAAAATCCGACATTATGGAATTTTAAGACGTACTGAAATTGAAAGAAGAGGCAGAGGTCGACCAAAACTGACGTGGGAGGAAGCAGTTAAAAGAGACTTGAGGGATTGGAATGTATCTAAAGACTTAGGGGCAGTGTTTAGGCTCTTGGCTCAGATAGCAGGTTGTACGGTTTAGGGTTTTACATTGTAGGTTTTATTTCAAGACTTATATCTCTTTGATCTTGAAAATGTTTCATTCCTAGCCTATCCCAACTTGTTTGGGATAAAAGGCTTTGTTGTTGTTGTTGTTAAAATCCGACATTAAAGTGTGAACATGATATCTATAGGTGATATGTGAATTACTGTTGCACGTGGGAATATATGTGTGCTACTCCCACACATGCATGTCGCCTTCACCATACGCCTAAAAAAACAACAAAGCAAGGGTGAGTCAAAGACGCAGCAAGCACACAATAAAACAGTAACATCACTTTAGCAATTCAATCAATTCTATAACTATAATATGTAAATCAAATCTATGACTGTAGATTGTAAACTGTAAATCAAATCCATGACTGTAAATTGTAAATCAATTCCATGACTATGAATTGTACATCAATAAATCTCTGTAGCTGTGTCACTTTCGTGCAATGCAATGCAATACATCTGTAACTGTACCTTATACCGGTATAGCGGAGGGTATACCCGTCAATGACACTCTCTTCCTTCATCCCGTGGAGGTACCTACCTCTGTAGGTCTTATTCAAGAGCACTCCGGACTAGTCATATGACTTTCTCACCGACCTGACTCTTATGCATTTTGCATGATGCAACATATCATAATCATGAACATCCAACTTTATTCAAATTTCACTCCCATGAAATGTCTACCGAAGTAGGTCGCTTGTATGGGTGTGCTGCACGACACAATACTTTTTCAACATTATCAGTCAACCATAAGCAACTCTCATCATTACACAATCAACAGGCAAGTAGGGATATCATTTCACAAAATGTTGTAAAATTTAACACGGAAGAACAAATATCAAGCATTCATTACAATCCACTATTCTATCATGCACTTGTCTGTTTATCCATGTGGGCGATGCGTGAATGGCACCAAACCCAAGCCTCCACCTGAACAAGCATCAACCCACCTTAACGCATCATAGAAATACATGTACACATACAGATGGCGTCGTTCCTACATGTAAAGCCAACACATGCCCCTCTTTCACGAGATATCATCCCGCTGTTTCGGGTGCTCGAACAACCGTGTCTTTCAAATCCGAAACATAACATAGCAAATATTCCGGGTTCAGTAATCTACCCAACTTACTATCATAGGCCTAACTGTCACAATTTACAGACTATATCAATTAAACCATTGTTTTCAGTCCCGACGACAGGGTTATCCCATATCGGCTACGGCCGTCTCGAAGACATACTTCCAAAACCATACCACTGAACTCGGCATTCCAGCCTTCTATAGAGCTGTAGTAAGAGCCTGTGTTAATTAGTCCACACTAATTAACCCATACTACTTAATCCATAGTAATCATTCACTCTCCTCAACGACCACAAACTCTAATTACTTGCTTACTCTAATCATTCACTAATTAGCCTGGTACTAATTAGCGATTCACTAACCACTCACTAAACACTGGTCGGTCATGTATGCACCAACACATCATCACACGGCCATCGCACTTCGCTAGCTCTACACGTACATGGCCACAACACCACCGCACTACACATAAGATCCAACGACAAGCCATGTTCTAACCATTCTATACATTCGTCTCGCTAATCGACAATTCGATCTCTACAAAACTCAATAACCAAGCAAGGAGAAGGAATCGAGGCATTAACCTAGCTCCGATTAACTGCATCGGGGCTCCTTCTTCCTTGTTTTGGCCGGATCAGGCGTCGGATCAACCTTCCCTTCTTTTTCTTCCTTTCCCTTTTCTTTTCCTCACTTGGTCGGCTGGCTTCCCCTATTCTCTTTTCCTTCCCCTCACAGCCGGCCTCCCTTCTTCTTTTCTTTCCCTTCCCTTCCTTTCTTTCCTCACGGCAGCCCCTTTTCTTCTCCTCTATCCTCCCCTTCCTCTCCTCTTCTCCTCAGTCGGCTGGCTCTTCCCTACCCTCTCCTCGGTTGGCCGGCCCCTCTCCCCTCACAACTAGCTCCCGACCCCCCTTGCCTCCTTGCGCGGCGAGCGGCCGGGCGAAGCAAGGGAGTAGCGGCAAGCTGCAGGGCGGAGGAAGGCAGGGCCGCATTCCAAAAGTTCCGGCAAAATGAGCGATACGTTTTTTCTAGAGAGCACCATTAGAATCATATTTGTCTCTCGGGAAAACGGAAGTTCCGAAGTTTTAACGGCGGAACCGCAACTCTTGAGCGGAACTACCGGAACTCGAAAGCTCCGAAAATCCGAACGGTACATTTTTCCAGAGAGCGCCAACTTTTGGCCCCAAGACAATTGGAAGTACCACGCCAGAATTCGGAACTAACAAAGTTCAGAATTACAGCGCTTATAACGATGGTAGTACCGCGCCGACTTTTAATGACTAGTTCAGAAGCTCTGAAATAACCGTTACTGTTGTGTAAGAACAGGTGTGGTAGTACCGGTCGATGAACAACGGTACTTCCGCTCGCCCTAGTTTTTTCAGGGATTGCCTTGTAACGGCTAGATTTGGTTGGTGGGGGTATAAATACTCCCCCACCAGCTCAAGGGCAGAGTAAGACACTTCATTGCAACATCCTTGAGGATAGAGCATTCACTCCACACCTCAATTTCACATTGTGCATTTATTTGAGGTTGTTGAGTCAAGTCAAATGCATTTCATTCCTAGATTGATCCTTGGCACTTGATCGTCGTCAAGCGAAGCATAGTTTATTACTCTTGGTGCTTGCCGGCACCTAGACGACTTGACGAGAGCTTGCGAGGTGACTTCTTCAAAAAAGTTGTGAAGAATCCCGGCGTCATCTTATGAGTGGTTTGGTGTCCACCGTCTCTGGAGCGAAGGAAGGACAACCACTAGTGAATTGAAAAGCTGAGACCTAATTCGTTGAGCCGGTCCAAGTTGCTTGGACTTTCATCAACGTGGATTAGGGGAAACCGGCAAGTTTCCAAACATCACGGTAAAACATCATGTGTCAATTGGTTACTTCTTTCTCTTCTTTCCGCACTTGTATTTCTAGCATATTGTGATTACTGTGATTGTCTTATTTACTTGTGCTGGAGATATATTTGTAGAGACTATTGCTTGTGGTGCCTTAGACTTACTAGAATTATGTAGGTTTACATTGCTTTGAATTTTTGCCTAGCTATAAATTGTGTTAATTAGTTTTAGAAGGCAAGAATTTTTAGAACCTCCTATTCACCCCCTCTAGTCGGTTATCCTTGATTCTACACTAGGCCAAATCCAGCCCAGGTGTTGCATTGTGACCTCGTCCATCGCTAAGGCAAAAATGTATGGAGCTATAGGCTCAACACTGAGACTTGGTTTAGTCCTATTTTAATAGAAAAGTCATTAGTATCGCTATCACATGCTCTAATGTTAGTCACATCTTCATACGTGATTAGGGTAACGTACTTTGATGGGATTTTTTCCTTTGAAGCGCCCACCACAAGACCTTTCTTGACAATTTGTCATAGGCTTTCTTCAAGTCGATAAACACCATGTAAAGATCTTTCTTTTGCTCCCTATACCTCTCCATCAACTGTCATGTCAAGAAAATCACCTCTGCAATCGACCTCTCGGACATAAAACCAAATTAGTTTTTCATCACGCTAGTCACTCTTCTTAATCACTCGTTCCCAAAGCTTCATTGTGCGGCTCATGAGCTTCATTCCTCTATAATTAGTACAACTTTAAATGTCTCCTTTATTTTGAAAATTGGTACTAATATACTTCTCTGCCACTCACTAGGCATCTTGTTCGACCTAAAAATGCTATTGAACAAATTAGTTAGCCAAATAATCGCCACGTCTCTAAGGCATTTCCACACCTTAGTATGAATGCTATCAGGCCCCAATGTCTTACCCACTTTCATCCTTTTTAAGGCCTCTTTTACTTCCGCCAGCTGAATTCTTCGAAAAAACCACCAATCGGTGTCATCAAAAGCATCATCCAGTTCAATCATGCTATCCTCATTGTCCCCATTGAACAACTTATCGAAGTAATCTCTCCACCTATCCTTAATCTCGTCGTCTTTCACCAAAAGTCTATTGGTTTCGTCTTTGATGCATTTAACTTAGTTGAAATCTCTCGTCTTCCTTTCGCGAAGTTTAGCCATCTTATAGACATCCTTCCCGCCCTTCTTTGTGCTTAGCTTCTGATAAAGTTCCCCATAGGCCTTACTCTATGACTCACTCACCGCTTTCTTTGCATTTTTGCTGATTTGTACTTATATACGTTGTGGTCGCTCTTATCATGTTGCATGTGCTTGTAGCATGTCTTCTTCTCCTCGATAGCCTATTGCACTTCCTCGTTCCACCATATGCACCAATATACAATATTCAATGTCCATAAAAGACAGGTAAGGATCAGTTACCTCCAAAGCCAGTGAAGAATGATCATCCAAAAGACAAAATACTAGGCATTCAAGCAATGTTCTACTAGAGATCCCAAAGGTCGCAGCACAATCATCCACCAGATACCTCCATTCTGAATCTGGTCTAGTCCAATGGCGATCAAATAGATAATACAAGAACTAAAGAATGTCAAGGAAATATAAAGGAAGTAATATGTTTGTGTGAAACCATGTACATGCTTGGTTCACTATCAGATAACAAAAACAAAGCCCAAAGGATACAATTGCTTGCTTTGAAATCAGCATGTCAGATGCTCCATGCAGAAAGAGTATGTCAACTGCCTCACGCAAGTTTTTAAAAGGGTAACTATTGACACCAAACTGATCAATTGTGGAATAGAATATAGATGACGATTGTTCATTCTGCAAACAGGTGATATCCACCTCTTCCGCGTTATTGCTATAACTTTGTTGAATCCCAAGGTTTTGTAGTGCCTGCTCGATGAAAAGTATACCCTGATTGCCTTCATTGTCACCTGATAATTTATCAGAAAATTCAGGCCATTGTCGCTCTTTTGCATGTGCTTTTCTTTTAATCACGTCCGAACTCCAAGATGCAAAATTAGCGTGCCGTGAGCAAATGTCCTCAAGAAATTTATGCCTGGTGCACCAAATCATGGCTTCCAAATGCTGTAGGAAAAGCTCCAAAATGAACATTTCACAAAGAAATAATGATAGTGTAAGAAACATCTGATTACTTCTTTTTTCAAGCATTTCAGTGTAAAACAAGTGATGGCGGACAGATATGAACAACAGATATAGCGAAACAAAAAGGGAAAGAGAATATAAAGAGGACAATATTGTAGTTGTTCTTCGTGTTGTGTATGTATTCCAGTCTTACGGCTTAAGTATCCCAATCATCTTGGCCAAACACCAAAAATTGAACCTAAGTGGTCTGGTGAATTGACATCCCCCAGTATAATAATCTTATAGCAATGCCCACTTTCCAGTAATGCATGGGCACATTGTGGTGCCTAGATTACTTTATTACTTAGTTTGTTGGGAGTGACATAAAATCCCTAGCAGCAGTGGAGTTAAGAAACAAGACCTGCTTTGCCTTCAATGTGCTCTCAATGAGTTGATGCAGGTCATTAACATGAGCTGAAACTGCTTCTCTGAAAGATGCGATCATAACTTCAACAACACTGGAAATTCCTGCCAACTGCACTACAAACTTTTGCAGCTGGGATAACTTAGACTTCATCATTTCTAACCCAGATCTATCTAAGCTATGGTTAAGGTGTAATTTAACAATATAACCATACCTCTCGCTCAACATGTGTGTCTGTGCTTGTATGAAGAGATGAAAGGCTAATAAAAATAAATAGAATTCTTTAATTGGACCTAGAATCAATTAAACATTGTTGGATACAAATCATGCCTATCTCAGATATGAGCGCATTAGCAGCCCTCTTGCACCAGTCCTTGATGACCACCTCATCCAAAAGAAAAGCCAGAAGTGGATCACTTGACACAGCATTCTCATTCAAACAAACATCTGCGATATCTAGTCTAAATGTCAAGGCAACAACAGAAAAAAAGGAGGCGCTATATAAAAAATGAAGATGAAACTGTATTTATCAGCCTAAAGCGAACTTAACTTTCTGAAGAGGATACAGTGGCATATCAAGGAGGTCAGGTTGTTCTGAAGCGCAACATCAAACAAGGAATGCAGCCGCTGCACGTCCATGTTAACAGGATTATCATGGTCTTCCTTTTCCTGAAACCTTTCATCGTGCTGCTTAGAGATAAGGCCAGCTTCCAGGCACCTGTAGTAAAGGCGGAGTCGCACCCTATTTCCATTGTATGGTATTGGACTTCTGCAAACTGGACAGACATCGCATCTCTGGCTGCACTCAGCACATAACGAGGCATGCCCACATGAGTTAAGCACATGCTGCACATAGTGGCCGCAACTACTCAAGTCTCTAGTTGCATGGCAGTGCTCAATTCTAGCCTCCTTGCATAGCTCAATGAGATCAATGGATGCCAGCTGCTCCAAAGCATTCTGCCAACATAAACTTTATTTTTCAGCAACTAGGCACAACACTTTACTGCATTGAAAGGCACCTTGATTTCATCAAGCCTATATGGGGCTCACTCAAAAAGACAACATAAACAGCAAGACTTGATATTTCTAATCACTTAACCAATTTTCACCATGCAAATTACTAGATGAGCATTATGGGAAATATAAAAAAACTAAAATGGAATGTTGCAGTCACATATGCACCCAAGTGGTTAGAGCACCTGATCATAAAAAAAGGTCATGAATTTGAATATCGGCCTCCTATATTTTCAAGTCTGTGCATGGTGGGGGTCCAGTGTTGGCAACTTGGCATGTGTGTGGGCCTGTGGGGTGGGGTGGGATTGTGTATTGTTGCTAACAAAACAGAAACTATCCCGCTTGAAATAGAGTTCCCTAAAAAATTAAATGCTGAAAGACACTTGCTGCGATTCAAACAAGTTATTCCCCTTGTACCAACTGGTCAGACAAAAAATGAGCTTAGTAGTTGCTGTATCTAAGACACCCTAAAGCAATTCTGTTCAGGTCTGAGGGCACTGCTACACTAGTTAAATAAAAATGTGATTGCAAAGGAGGATGTGCTCTGCAACTTTACCAATATATTTGTACGTTTCCAGTTGAGAAATAGAAAATTTTTACAACTGGAAAAATTTTCCACTTCAAATGTTACACCCCTTAATCGATAAGCGCCTCAAGAGCGGAGTGCACCCATTATCTATCTCAGCAAGTGAATAAACCTAACAACGCCAGGGAATCCAACCTGAGCGAGTGTCTCCGAGGTCCGCTGGTTCGCAGCTGCCCATATGTCCATCTGCATCACAAACCACGGCATACCATACCATGGTTAGATAGAACAGACTAGGCTACTCGTTTCGAACAAAAGCAAGGAAAGAAAGGATCGGGGTGGGTCACCAGATCGTGCGGCTGGGTCGAGCCCTCGGTGAATACCACCAGATGCCCACCACCTGACTGAAGTGGGTGGGATGCTACAATACTATGGGAGCGTCTGGACGCGAGGAGGAGGAGCGGATGGGAGCGCGGCGGCGGCGAGCGCCGGGGTGCGGGCGACGCAAGGTGAGGTGGGGAGGTTCTGGGGTTGGGGAACACAAGTACAGAACGCGACGAGTGTGTTATGCTCTCGAGTCGTGTGTGTCCCGGAAACTGCAAGGGGTGAGAAGAGCTTGGGCCAATACACGAAGAGATCAGGGCTGAAAGTGGAATGGCCCGAAGGTTCTGTTTGACGCGCGAAACGGGTTGGCCCAGTATCATCTCGGGCCAATATGGGCCGGCCGCATTGCGATGTAACCGAGAATTTATAAACGGAGAACTTGTTTGTTAATATTGTTATAATTATTTTACACGAATAATTGAATGCGAAAAGACGAGAAAATACGCTTGTCCGAATTAAAATAGACTTCATAGTAATGTTGGAAGTAACATGACGCGTAGGGTTTGGTTACATGCATAAGAAAGAGCATCATGCATGATGAAACAAACTAAACTACTCCTACGATATATATGCGCCTTTTTAAAATGGAACTAAATTTGACCTTCAGGGGACAAGTTAGTGCGGGACGAGCCGACTTACTACGTGGACCGGGGCCATTTTCTCTTCCTTGCGAGCTCGGCGTTGAACTCCTCAGCGACCTCTTTTGCCTTGGCCACCATTTCCCTCTTTTTCTTGTGCTCCCTCTCACGAGCCTCGCGCTCCCTGTGCATGCACGCCTGGAGATGAGCTTTCGTCTCCCGATGTATACACTCAGATCATTACGGTGCTCCTCCTCCAGAATCTCGCAGGCCCTTTTGACATCCCACTCCCCGAAGTCGAGAGCCCACTGATCATGCGGGTGGATCTCTAGGCCAATCCACTTGCAGTAGCCACATAGCGGTTCCGGAGATTGTGGTTAGATGAGAGAGGTTGTTAGTGCGTACGTTAAAAGAAAAATAGTAGGAGGAATACACTGTAACTGGTCTTTACCAACTGCCGATAGTTGCTCGTGTCTCGACAACGGTCGGGATAGTCATAGGAGTAGTTTGCGCAACTTCAATAATGCATGCCTAGGTTGAGCCGTTGCTTAGACTTAAAAACTTGCATGGGTCCTTGCACCAACAGAGGGGTGATGTCTCTCCCTCGGGCGGGTGTTGCGGCGAACACTATCCCGACGTAGCGATCATGGATTACGCACATACCAGGACGAGCGCCGACAACTCCAACCCTCACATGTCTAAGGAATCATAACCACCTATCGTAATTCTCACTTTCCACGAATGCAATGGCTAGGGGCATAATTTGATTATTGCCATCAACGCTAACGGCCGTAAGGATCTGGCCCTTGTATTTGCAGGTCAAAAAGGTCCCGTCAACTGAGATCACGGGAAGCATATGCCTAAATGCCTCGATGCATGCACCGAAAGCTAAGAAGGCCCTCTGCAACACCCCAAAACCTGGTAGCCTTATAGATGGTTTGTCCTTCACAGTAATATATGTGTCTGAGTTCTTGTCCTGCAGCACCTGAAGCATACGAGGAAGATTGTCGTACGCTGCCTCGAAAAACTCGAACTATTTTTCCAAAGCCTTCTGCTTTGCACGCCACGCCTTTATGTAGCTAATCTTATACTTGAATTTCTTCTCGATAGCTACCATGATATGCGTGGCCTTCATGTCCTTTTTCTCCACTATCTCTCCATACATCAGATTGGCTATTAAGACGAACGTTAGGTTACGATACCTCGGCAAAACACTATTGAGAATGCAGGAGTACAACTCCACCTTCGACACAATCCAGTGAGTCTCATACTTTGGTCTACGTGCGTGTACCTTTCAAGGGCAACCGCCCTGCTCGCACTTCACGCTGTACTGCTCCTGGCTAGATTTCACAACCTGAAAAGTTCGCTGCATGGATAGGGCCCACAGCTTGATGGAATTCTGCAATGATGCCTTGTCAGCAAATATTGAATGCAACCGAACCTCTATACCATGATACTCCTATGGTGATTCGTGCTCGTCATGTGCATCAACACTCTCAACATCAAACTGATTCCATTCCTGCGGGATGGGAGTTTCGTCCTCATCCGAACTGTTCTCGTCGTCCTTCTGTACAGCTTCCTCTTCAGCCCAAGTCATCCGATCGTCACTCTCTATTTGATGCACTTGTACTCCATATGCTCCCCTTCATCAGTTGTCCTGTAGCCTCACCATGACGTGACCATTCTTCCTCTCCTCCATGTACCGTATCGGCCTCGTCATGAGCAACTTCCTTCTCTTAACTAACATACTGGACGCTTGAGCTGCTCGCACCTCCCGGATGATAGCTGTCGGTATGACCTTGTACAACTTCTTTTGGGCATGGTTACACAAGCATCATTCACTCGTATCCACGGCACTGACACCCTTGCACAAACTCCTTCCACGCAACAGTGTGCATCAATGTTCTCAACTCTTATCTAATGTCTGTAGGAGACCTGCTCCAAAGCCCTTATATGACGATGCTGCACACCTCAGGGTCCAAAGAGAAACTGCGTGTGAGCTAGTACATCACATCTGCGATTCGAGCAGTCTCGCCATCCGGGTATACCAGAGTAGCTTGCGCAAAACCGCTCAAGTCAACACCGTTCGGATCTTCACGAACGGTGCCGATACTATAATACACTTTCAATGTAGTGGGTATTGGCATTACTGATATCTACCCACACATATTTTTAATGTTGCAACTAGTCAAATCGCATCGCACATTATGGAAGTACTGATGTATTGTAATTTACATTTCAACGACCGTTCGTCTATCATAACCAACTACACTGCCTTCATAGCATTTACTCCCTGTCGGCAGACCGTGCATCGACGCCGCTCTTATCTCGCTGCTCGAGCTCTCTCCTATTGTAAATAATTCCTAATGGGTTTCGATAATTTACACGACATATTGATTTAAATGCCAATGTACCAACGACATTACATTCATCCGTAATTAATCATAAATATTACGTATTATTGTTTGTACAAAGCAAACTATTTAATTCGTACAAAAGTATTGACTGAATTTTGAATAACTATAAATTTCTACGGATGCTTAATTTGTACATAATATAGACTAAATTTTCTACAACTATAATTTTGTACGGATGTTAATTTGCTACGAATGCTAATTTTCTACAACTATGTTCACTAATTTTTTTACAACTACATGTTTCTACGGCTGCTAATTTTCTATAACTACATTTATTAAATTTTCTATACCAAAGTTACACTATTCTTTTCTACAACGACAATTTTCTACGGATACTAATTATACACTAAATAAACTATTTATTTTATACAAAAATATTGACTACAACATACAAAAAATTTACTTAACGAAAGTAACGGAATCTCTCCTTCTTGCTCTCCCTCTCTTCTCCTCCTCCCTCTCCCTCTCCCTCTCCCTCTCATCTCCTCTCTTTTTCTTCCCTCTCCTCTTGTCTTCTTTCTTTCCCTTTTGCCTTCTCTTCACTGCACGGCATGGCGGAAGAAATGCAGGGGCTCGGCCGATTTATATGCGCTTCCAATCGCCGAAGGGTTGGACGACTGAAAGCAGTCGCTTCGGCGACTGCAATTATGTCGCCCAACGCCCCACGGATTGCTTGTGCGTCGCGTGGTTGTTGGGCGATAGGATTCAGTCGTCCAAAAGTTTGGTGACTAGAGGCCATTTGTGTAAAGAATGTTTGTGCGAGTATATTTCTCTTATTTTGAATAAAATATAGATTATTTATAAAATAATTTTTGAAAAGAACAACGCTTGCATTTTTTCATGCCCTGGGAATACCGAATACCACAGAGCTGGGCGCGCAAAATTCCACATAATAAAGGGAAACTTCCCACATAGACCCCTCGATTTTCTGCACTGCGATTCGCTCCAACCTCCGATCTCCCCGGCGTCCAAGGCTCCAAGCTCCTCTCCAAACCCCGACGCGAAAGCCGCGCCGACATGGCGACCGCCGGTGGCGCCCCGCCGCCGGCAATGGACGAGAAGGCGCGGCGCACACGCGACCTCCTCGCCAGCTTCTACAACACCGACCCCTCGGCAGCCGGCGCCGGCGCAGCCCCCGCCTCCCCGGCGCGGCCCGCTTCCACCGCCGCCTCCGCGTCGCCACTCGGCTCCATCAACTCCACCTCCTTCGATCCCGACATCTACATGAACGTCCTGGTTCGCGCATCTGATCCTCGCTCCCTCTCTACATGGTCTCTCAGATCCAGCTCTCTGTGTCTCGGTCGGATCTTATGGTTGGGCACATTTTGGATATAATTTGAACGAATATGGTTAACTGTGAAATGCAATGACTCCTAACTGTTAAGCTCTGGTTAGAATTTACCTAATTGATGCACATTGCATTGTTGCATTTTGTCTGGAGGAGGGCGGTTGCTTTTAACATATAAAGGGCCGTAGTAGTAGAGTTGGTTGTGTAATATGTGTATATACTTATAAACTGGTTATGTTAGGCGTAGGCAACTAGTCAGTTTTTGAATGAAATTGGTTCTGGATTATGCTGTTATGATTATGATTGCCCTTAGGAGATGGGGCTCTGGAGAGATGAAATCTGAGATGGAGAGTTATGTAGATGACATGAATAATGTCAATTCCACCAGTAAAGCTGAAATTGGAATTTCAAATTGGACTGTTTCTAGTATGGACTCCTTTAACAGAGTGCCTTTTGTATAACTATTTTGTTGAATGTTGCATGTGAATGGAGAATGTGTATTCCAATTCATTGAAAAAATCAATTGAATTTATCTAGAAGCTTATTCTCGAGTTTGGGGTCTAGGTACATGGATGGCGTTCATTGTTCAACACAAAGATCAAATTTGTTGCCATGTTACTTGTGCACTTTCTGTTCTGTAGCGTAGATTGGTTTCATTCTGATCATTACAGCTTCAGTATAAGCTACTGTATTTGAACTGGTGAACACTATCCTGTCTCCATTTAACTGCTGCATACCTTGCCATTTTCAGTTGAAGTTATCCACACAATTTCATGCAGTTTTGGCTAGCTGTGAATGGTTTTATATGAAAGCGGAAATGGTTTTGAGTATTTTTCTAGATGAACTTAGTCTGCTATTGCTAGTGATTATTGAAAAAGTAGGGCAGTGGGACACATGAAATCGGAGTTTAGTTTGTTAGTTCTGATATTTAAGAGGAGAATGGTTAGGCTGACTTCCCTTGTGTGGCTTTTAGGTGCAACAATCAAATCTGGAAGGGCTTCTACAGAGGCATGTGAAGATGGCCGCCGAGATCAAGAACCTGGACACAGACTTACAGATGCTAGTATATGAGAATTATAACAAGTTTATCTGTGCAACTGACACTATAAAAAGGTGATGCTATTTCCTTGACTGTGATAGCTTACAGTTCTCCTTCTATTAATGAGTTTGAGGTGCTAGGCTATTGTTTGCTATAGTTGTAATGTGTATCTGTATGTATCTATGTTTTTGCCACAGGATGAAGACTAACATTGTTGGAATGGAAGCAAACATGGAGCAGTTACTTACAAAGGTATGCATTATCTTGTTATGGATGTATGATATATTGTCAATCTTTTTGACATAGTTGAACCAATATGTGTTTGCTTTTTGCCAGATAACATCAGTGCAATCAAGAAGTGACACAGTGAATACATCTCTTTTCGACAAAAGGGAAAACATAGAGAAATTACACCGTACACGCAATCTCCTCCGAAAAGTTCAAGTAAATCCTGTTCTGTTTGTGTTATTCTCTTCAAGAACTAATGATTTATACTGTTCTGTTTGTGTTATTGTCCTCAGCAACTAATGATTTATACAGACAAATTAAGTTGTGCCAGGTGCCAGTAGTCTCTGTGTGTATGTGTTTCTGTCGGGGGTTAGTAGTCCTATGTTTGGAGTTGAATGTGGTGTGTAGTGGCATAAAAATCCAAGGTAAAGTATAGCAACTTTGAGTTATGTCTTGTGTGAAGTGAGGGCAACAAAGCACGTGGGTTGTTGCACATGTGTAGTTTATCCTGTTTTGGAGTTGGCTGTAGCGTATTTGGACCATTATGCCTTAGAGCATTAGTTTCGATCACATGTGTGTTTGTCACTTTGTCAACATGATTGCATTTCTTCCATTCTTCCATCCTAAAATGACCATTCACAAATTTTTTGAAAACATTTTACCATACATGAAACACATAGAAACCACATTGTGCTTGACCACCATGATTTTTTGTTTCTGTTTAGTTAAGACATGCCAGAAGATGTTTGTTCTAGACCGCTCTTTCAAATATTTACCCTGTGTAGTTTTTCTTTAATATCTATACAGAGTAGTAGCACTACCAGTGAGTTCTAAGTGCTGAAGAAATGTTGAGGCCAAAAAAACATGAGCACTTTTGATAATGTCAATTTCCATCTATTTTTTTTGCAGTTCATATATGATCTGCCAACTCGACTTAACAAATGCATCAAGACAGAAGCATATGCGGACGCAGTCAGTTTTTTTACTGGTGCAAAACCTATTTTTGAGGTTGGTTTGAGCTTATTTACTCATCTTGAAACTTCCTCCAACATCTTTTTAGTTTTACCTTTCTCTTATCTTTCTTATCTACGGTAGGCCTATGGTGATACGTCCTTTCAAGACTGTAAAAAAGCATCTGAGGAGGCAATGGATTTAGTTATACAACACCTTCAGGTAATTGTGTGCATTTTGACTCAGATTTGTATGGAAGAGCTCAGTATTAGTGATTGAAATCATAATTCAAGACTTAAGGGTGTGTTTATTTCCCTTGCCACAGGGCATGCTATTATGCAATTCCTATTTTTGATTCATTAAATAATTGTATTATCCTAATTGTATCTTCATTTTTACTACTATCTAGCATTTACTTATTTCCTGTAACTTTGCAGGCAAAGTTATACTCAGATTCTGAACCTATTGAAGCAAGAGCAGAAGCTGTGGTGCTTCTTAAACAACTTGACTTTCCGGTATGTATTTTTATCTATCTCTTCATTCTTCGCATGCAGTTTTTGTTCTGTAATCCCATCTTACTAATTTATTTTCTACCTCTCAACAGGTGGACAACCTAAAATCAAATGTACTCGAGAAGTTAGAAGATTGCCTCTTAAATTTCCAGAACGAGCCCACACAGGTATATATCAGAAATGTTAGAATGAATTTTAACTAACATTTTATTTTGGGTGAAAGTTCCATAAACTGGGACTTGCACAACTTGTGTTGCCTGTGTTGTGACATAGTATGCATAATTTGTGGCATTCAATATTGTTCGTGCCGTAAAATCTAGTCTATTTGCAACACTCATTTTACGATCCTCTTTGACAACTACAATGTCTATAAATCATCTAATACTCTCTCGTATAATTTTTCTTAGGCTTCAATTGGCGATATTTCAAAGACTTTTCGTGCTTATCTCGTAATATTTCCTGATTCAGAAAGGCGTCTCATTGAACTTGCACAGGCTTTGTTCTCAAAGTAAGTTGCGTTTACATCTTGGGCTATTTTACTATCAGACCATCAGCTATTTTTAGATCATGAATAACTACATGCTGTCCAAATTACTTGCCGTTTTAGCTCCCAGAATACAAACCGAGGCAATTACTAATGTAAAAATACATGAAATGACAGTCCTCATTAATAAATGGCCATATCTCTGGATGGTGGTGGGAAACTGGGAATGACAAACAATTGAAGTAATTAGTCTGGTGCCATTGTAGGAAGAAACCAGCTAGGAAATGTCAAATAACAAGTATTTGCACAAGTAATTTGAATGGTTGAACCAGAAGTAGTAACTCATAGTATACTACATCTCAACACACATTCATCATGTTTATTCTGTTTGTTGCTTCTTTATGTTGGTTGATGATCAAAGCCTCTGTCTCTCTATGAAAATGTAGTGAATTAGTGATCGCTCCTTTTATTTTGGGAAGAGGCCTTTCTTTCAACAACTGGTCATTTCAACATCCTAGTCGAGCCTTTTTTTTGGCACAAGTGTTCTCATTGCATTATCCCCTTTTTGCATGGGAAGCCATTAAACAATCCAAGCTCATGCATTTAGAAGAAATTGAGATCAAAATGCTACAACACATCACAAAACTAAGACCATACAAAAGGTCTGTTTGCACTATTGTTTAGGGGATCAAATTCCTAATTCTGAAAGAAAACCATATAGCTTGAAATGATCAAAATCTTTCCTTTCCTCAAAACATTTATTTCTTGAGATGATCGGAGCAGCTTGGGGTGGGTATCAAAGTTGCTCTTCCTTCTAGTGATCAATAGTTATAGTGAGTGAACAAAACAAAGGGGCATACTTTCTTGTTTCTTTGGCAGCATTTCACCTTTCCTTATTGTTAGTTTTGTTCCAGGAGAAAACGCACACATCGCAAATAAACCGAGAGAACACAGGAGAATTTCTGAATTTCTCTATTCTCTTACTTGCTCCCTTTAATTAAACTGGTTACAAGTCTTCTCAATATATAGGCTAATACTCTTCAATTAGCATACGTATTCGGACTTCAAGTTGGACATAATTTCAACTTGAGTTAACACGGAGACGAACTCTACTACGCCTTAGACTCGAAGTCAAGATTATTTCTAACAATTTCCCCCTTAATCTTGACATGACATACTCTAATTTTAGTCTCAATGCATTATGAACTACCAGCCACGCCTCCACATGAAGCGTTCTACATGCAAGTTACACATAGGGACTCAACTCAACCGGTACAGGCCATCCAGATGCAAAGATTCTAAAACATTGAGGTAGTCGGTCTCAACTACGACTTACTAAACTCATACTTGATACAGACCGGTAACATATCTCCTCAACGTTCCGATTCCTTTTCACCTTACTTGAGTTTGGACGGCGACACATCTTCTCAACGTCCTTGACTCAACTCATCATCAGAGCACTATTGATTCATCATCGCTGAGCGCTTCAGCAAGAAACGCTTTCTTCATCCTCGGCTTGGGGCATTCTGAAGCAAAGTGCCCATAATCGTTACAATTATAACACCTCACTTTTGTCTTATCAAACTTCCGATTCTGATGGCCTTGGCCACTACCCCTGGAAGTGTTCTTGCTTTCACGCTTCGATGATCGGATCTCCCACTCAGCGCGAGTCAATCAGACTTGTCCGTCGCCGTTGTTATTATTATCGCGGATGCGTTCCTCATATGCCTTAAGACGACCGATGACCTCCTCCATAGTCATTGTCTTTAGGTCTCCAAATTGCTCTATGGCCGAAGCAATTCGAAAAAACTATGAGGGAACAACACGAAGGAATTTCTTCACTACGTACAACTTTTCCACCTTCTCGCCAAGGGCCCGAATCTTGTTGATGATGATCGTCAACTGGACAACGAAGTCATTGATCGACTCCGTTTCCTTCATACGCAACACCTCGAACTCGGTCTTGAGAATTTGTACCTTTACTTTCTTCACACGATCGACGCCAAGATGCATCGTCTTCAACG
Source organism: Bonia amplexicaulis (assembly GCA_036346245.1). Taxonomy (NCBI): domain Eukaryota; kingdom Viridiplantae; phylum Streptophyta; class Magnoliopsida; order Poales; family Poaceae; genus Bonia; species Bonia amplexicaulis. Next base: position 3,801,131 of record CM070743.1, on the reverse strand, counting down.
CCTCCCACGTGGCTTTGGTCGTCTCCTTTTCGGCTAGTAGGAAGAACGTCTCATCTGGGATGCCCTGATAGATGGCTGCCAATGCCATCTGATCCTTGCATACATCGACGTTGCCATTCTCGTTCGCGTCCCACACTCCTTGAGCTTTCATGTACACCTTCATCTTGATTGCGTAAGCTGCATGATTGCTCGTCATGAGCATCGGATAATGCAACGAGATAGCGGAACTCTCCTTCGCCATCATACTGGATGATGCTTCGTTACCGGTGACACCACTTTCCGGAGAACACGACATGATCTTGAGCACGGATCAAGAACTCGGGCTACTTTGAAGTGGCTCTTGGACCGAGAGAACCTGAGAAAAAAATATGCTTTGCAACTCTGTGCTACTGCGCTTCGCCTTGTGTAGAACAAGAATCGAAGAGCTGCTCGTTGGCCTTTTCTTCGCGAACTGGCGAAAGAATCTGAAGCTGCTTTGCCTCGCGTGCTCTGTTGCCGTGATTGCCGCTTGGACTGAGCTCTCCACGTGGCTTTCTTTTATTGCTGCGCCGGGACGTGATTCCGCCTCGGAGATGACACTGCCGTCGACTCGGTCACGATCTACCACAATTGAGCTTTTTGTGTGGTCGTCAACGAAAAAACGAACTGCACGATGGCATTTGCATGGCTGGAAGCCACCCTATGCGAGGCTGCGTCATGCTGTCGTCATGAATTGTGCTTTGCTATCTCTCTGACACATGCTCTGACCTGCTCGCTTTCTCGTGCCGTTCGCTGGGTCTTTGCCTAGGGAGAGCTGCGTGAAGACGGGTTGAGACCGAGTGATGTGCGCCTCAGGAGCGTTGCGTGAGACGAGCGCGAAACGGAATCGCTGAGATGATTTTTCCAGCGACTCGATTCTTGCATAGGCTCTGATACCACTTGTTAGCTTTGTTTCAGGAGAAAACACACACATCGCAAATAAACTAAGAGAACACGGAGAATTTATGAATTTCTCTATTCTCTTACTTGCTCCCCTAATTAAACTGGTTACAAGTCTTCTCAATATATAGGCTAATACTCTTCTATTAGCATATGTATTCGGACTTCAAGTTAGACACAACTTCAACTTGAGTTATACGCGGAGACGGACTCTACTACGTCTTGGACTCGAAGTCAAGATTATTTCTAGCTATTATGTTGGATTTTTAGCGGGCTGTTACATATTCCATGCTGTGCAATGGGGATACAGAATATTACTCCAATCTGAGGTGCTGTTAGATGAACTGAAACTAGCATTTCATTTAGGCTCACCACATGGGTTTTGCTTCTTGTTTTATCTTACATTTCTACTACTAGAAATTCATCATATATCAATTTCTTACTTTTTTCGTATTATTTTGCATGAAGCCGTTATGAAACAGTCAGAGAAAATCTGAGGAAAAGAATTCCATCAACAGATCTATTGGCAATGCTACGTAAGAACTTTATCTATGCTATATTACCATCGTAACTGTACTTCCAATATATTTGGAACTATAGTGTAAACCTCTATGGGCAAACACCAATATATTCCTTCTTTTTCTTGCAAAGACACAAATATCTATGTTCTTTTTAGATCTCATTAGTCATGATATGAAAGATATTTTACCCAAGACTTTCATATTGATCTGCTTCATGATGCAAGGATACTTTTCCCAAGCATTTTATAATGATTTGCTTTCTTTCCATATTATTTATGTATTGTGTGTAGTAAAAGAATGACTGCAAAGTGAACCTCAAATTCAGGATCAAGTTTGGTTGAGTTTTGAAGAAAATGACTATTGGAATTTGAATTTGTATCACTTCAAAAGTTGATATTCACTCCTAACTTGAGAAAGATCATATGTTTCATCTATAGTTGGAGTCCTTAATGTTAATATTCTTGTCATTGAAAGGGTCAGTTATGTTTTTACCTTCAATGGTCATGCTTAATAAGTTGATATTACTGTAGGTTGTAAGATCATTGCATTTCTTTTTATTTAATCCTGCTTTGCTTTGATGATCACAGGAGCCTTATGGGAGGATGCAACCGCAATCGATGAAGTTATACCAGAGGCTGCACTACCAGCTTTTTCTTTGGAGGTTTGACCTGCACCTTGTAACAGTTCCATTCGTGGTTTCAAATTATAATATTATAATCTACTAAGACAAGAATTATCTGTTTTGCTATGTGATTAAGCTATAAGATTTCATGTGATGTCTTTCTCTCTTCACTATGTTAATTTGTTCTGCCTAGAATCAAGTAGAGTCTACCTGGCTGAATGTGCATAATATACTTCATTTGTTGGTGTGATGTTGGTCCTCCTTGGTCATTTCTTACTTTGGAATATTGGTTGAAACTGTACTGCCTTTCCTGGCTGGTGTGTTGTTAGGTCTCATCACATACCACAAAGGGCATATGGTGTTGGGGTGAGGGATGATGCTGGTGGAGGCAGAACATGTTAGCAGATAATGCTGTCCCAGTTCTTGGAGACAGTGGCTAAGGCATAGGAGTGGACTAGTCCTAGTCCACCATTGGTACAGTTAGTTTTAGCTGTGGTGAATGGATTCACTTCCTATTTGATAATCCTAATTACCCACATTCATTTTATGATGGACCGGAAACAGAAGCTTGGCTAGTAAGTAGTAACCACTGGTTACCCTTCTCAGCTTCATCTCAGGTCTTTGTTTTTGGTAGTGTTGAGGACTATCGAGCACTGGTTTGCTAGGGGAGTATTATACATGAGATTTCTTATCTCGAAAACTCATTTATGAGTTTACAAATGAGCAAAAAGCTGTTTGGTAATCATATGTTCAATTGAGGATTGTTCGTTAATATACTTTTGCAGTATAGTGTATAGGTTATGTGACAAGATCTTTGGGTGCGACTAGATTTAAGTTTCTTTTTCCTTTTTTCTTATTCAGGGATAAACTGAGTATAATTCAATACCATTCTATAGTTGCTTTTTGGATATCCTCCATGTCCACAGATCTGTGTATATTTCTTGATAGTGATTTCACATATGCCAATGTCTTTGCTGTGTCAGACTACTCGAGACATTATTAGGCAACACATTGCAACTGCCTTTCTTCATCTTCAAAGTGAAATATCAGGTTGCTCCCAGTCCCATCCCACCACAATTTGTTTTAATTTGCAATTTTGTGCAAAGGTACTGCAGAACTGATTGTGCCCTTGGACTGCAGTTTAGATTTGATTTTGCAATAGCTTATTTTGTTTTATCTTGTAATAGTACAAACAGAGTTGAAAATGAGAAAGTATGTACTAGAAAAACTTACATATATGCATGGGTGAGCAGATGCACTGGTCAGAACACACTCAACATCTAACAAGAAATTAGAAGACTCACAGCTGCAAACTGCCATGGAAACAAGCAAAATTAAAGTATCCCAAGGATGCATAGATCTCCTGCAGGTAAATATTAGGAAGCTTTAAAAAGCATGTGATCATCCATCTGTTTTGTTACTTGTCAAATAATGTTAACTTGTTTTACACGATCTACTAATTGGCTCATGCTTGCATTAGAGCATCCTTATACTCTATTTCAATGTTCTCATTTTGACTATGTTGCTTTTAGGAATTTCATCATCTTATAGATGGCAATACAGGGTTGCTTGTAAAGCTGAGAGATTTGATTATTGATTGGGTACAAGAAGGTTTTCAAGATTTCTTTGAGAAACTTGATGGGCATTTTCATCTGCTTTCTGGAAGAAGCAAGAGTTTCTCTCAAGAGTCGAGTGCTACAGATTCTGTGCAAATCGACAAGGTTCCAATGGTGTTGGTGCTTGCACAACTTTGTGTTTTCATAGAACAAACAACAATTCCTAAAGTGACAGAGGTACATTGCTAATTTCACTTGTTGACTGCCCAATTTTACAAGTTCTGTAATCGGAATTGAGTGAATGTGTGATGAAGTGATTCTGATTTTGTTACCATTTTTAGGAGTTGGCTGCTTCTTTTTCTGGAGGTGGCGCACGTAGCTATGAATATGGACCACCTTTTGTACCTGGAGAGATATGTCGACTATATCGTTCATCTGGGGAGAAATTCTTACACCATGTAGGCGAACTTTTTCTGTATCTTTATTTCTTTTTCATTCTGTTATTTGATTTGTTAGTTGGTATTGGGATTTTTCTGAGCAGCGGCATGGTATCTTTGTGCCATGCTGTGATTTTTCTTTGCTTCTTTTCAACTGCTGTATGATCTAAATAACTATATATTAAAAAGAAAGAAGGCTAATATGGCATATTAGGGTTTTCAGAAAGAAGGCTAATATGGCATACTAGGGTTTTCTCTCTTTTTTTTGGATCTTTATTTTAGAAAAGCAGTCCTCGCTATTATAATTAAGGAACATGGGGTGGGTGTACACTATTTTAGTCCATTCCAATTTTTCTGTTAATTTTATTACCTATTATATTGTAGGTACTTACAGCTCTGAAAGCAATGTAACTCCTGCAGAATATTTTAGCATGTGAAACTAGCTTTGAAAAATAGCACCATGAGCTCTATTGCTCAAGGAGCTTAGAATAGCCTTGTGTCATGAAAGATTGCAGCCATAATATCATTACTTTGTCTAGAATTTTCGTTTCAAAAGCAGTACTAACTTCAGTTTCAAAACTACCAAGTCACACTTCACATGTGGGGAACAATATCCCATGTCATGAGAGCAAAATCGGGAACAGATGTAATTCTGCTGTTTGTAATCTGAAAGTGGTTGCTTTTTCTCTCCCCTCTTTAGAAGTACATTTTTTTATCTGGCAATGCCAATAATTAAATATTGTCTTCCTTGGAGCAGTACATAAATTTGAAGACTCAGAAGATCTCCAAGCTTCTCAATAAGCGATTTACAACACCGGTCTGGATAAAGGTTAGCTTGCTATTCAACAAGAAATATTTTTAATCATTAATGGCTTTTGCTATTTCTGTTTTTTTGCTCACGTTTGTACCACTTCTTCTGTGTATATTTGACGAAAATAGCACAAGGAACCACGGGAAGTTAACATGCTTGTTGATCTACTTCTCCTAGAGGTTTGTTTAGTTCCCTATACTATTGCATATTTTCCGTGTCTCTCTGCTTCTGATCCTAGTGCATTTGTTAATTTATAATTGAGCATGCATTACCATGCCAATTTAGTTGTCGGAGTCTTGAAAATAATGCTTATGTTTCATCCTCACTAGTCACTACTGCATATGATTACCACCTGCTTTTGAAAAACATGAGGTCATGCTGGAAATTTTATTCTTAAGGTTTTCTCTAACACAGTAATCTCTCTTTCTTTCCCTGCAGTTCAATGGTGTGGTATCTGAAGTCAAGCAGATCTTACCAGGTTTAATTCGGCGACATCGACATTCTGATAGCACTGGCAGCACCACTTCCTCTAGAAGCAATCCAGTGCGAGAAGACATGTTGAACCGAACAAACACACACCGTGCTAGAAGTCAGTTTTTAGAAAACCACCTAGCAAAATTATTTGAGCAGAAAATGGAAATATTCACCAAAGTTGAATACACACAGGTGGAGATCTGTTTCACTTTCCTGTTATCTCCTGGAATTACCTATTTCCCTTTCCCTTTAAGAAACAATGGAATACCTTCTAGGATGTTTTGCGCTAGTTTTCATCATGAGGCCAATGAGCCAGTATATATACACGTACAAGTATAGCATATATGCAAATAACCCTTTATACAACAGGGAAAATACATAAGTAGTATAGTACACATCTAACACTTGCTAGTGTAAAAATACTGATTTGATTTGATTTGATTTGATTTCATTGATCTTTCGTAGTGTTAAATATTTGTATTGGGGGCACCACACTGCATCCATCACCAGAATGGGCTTTTCTAGTACTAGAGTTAGCGCAGAAGTTCCCACATTTAAATCCATTTAGGTTTTGTTTGTTTTGAATGAAAATAAAATCATCCTTATTGGTCTGATAGGTTCACCCTTGCCAGATTATTTTCAAGTGTGTTGCATAGGAAATAAGTTATTTCGTGCCAGTTAGGACAAAATAAATGGGCTGAAAGTGGCAAGGGATTTTTTGTGCCCTTGTGATAAGATAAATATAATATAGTTATACTATAGACAAAGGTCTGATCTTTGATTAGGAAAAAAGAAAAATCCGAAGGATCCCCAATCAATTGGCTTATGAAAACAGCCTTCTTCTTTGAAAGACATATCCCGTGTCTGGTACAGGTACTGCATTGTTCCACTATGCAAGAAGTCTGAATCAGCACCTTCTCCTTTTCATGACAAATATGCCAGAAATAATTAGAATAAATAGCAACTGTTATCCATTGGAAACTTGCTACAGGATCAGCTGTTAAGGGTGATTATTGTACTGTATAATTTGATCACTTGGTGGATTGCTTAATATTAACATTCTGTGCCTTTATCTCCTCTTATGGAAGTTCCACTATTTGATTCCTGTTTTGGTTTTAAGAGTACTACTTTTGTGTTTCTTTAATTTTTTACTTAGGCTTCAGGAGTATACTCAACTAAGGCTATGTCTTGCATTGCTGTGCTATGCTGTGGGATTTACTGATCCTCGCAAAATATCTCCGTTGACATTCAAAACAGGGGGTTACAAATTAGTTAATACCATCTAAAAATAGTACTTCTTCCAGTCACATGAACTTGTCACGATGGGAAGCTCATGATCAAATCTTTTAGTCTTTGACCAACAGTATCTTTTTGGATATCTAGATTGGTCATGGGAAAATGATATGAGTAGGTATTACTAGGTTCATCATAAAATCATGCTTTCATAATGTTAATACTTTTATAACTTTTGGAAATATATTGTGACAGAAATTAATGGCCAAAGTTGCATCTTGTAGAAAGCGAAAAATAAAAATACCAAGAATTTTTCACAGGAACACAATAGGACTGCTTTTACCAAGCCACTGCAATGCCAAATGCAGCCTATGCCATACAATATCTTCTGACTGAGGTCATATAGCAGTTTGTCGATTGAATTTGCAGATGCTTGTTGCAGCAGAGATGCTATAATTCAAATTCTGGGTTAACTTGCTTGGTGATCAAGTAGAATTTTCTTTCAATTACAGGAACGTAATATATCCAATTTTGATAGTAATTCCTTGCATTCTGAGTAAATTTCAGGAATCTGTAATTTCTACTGTTCTCAAGCTTTGCCTGAAAAGCTCGCAAGAATTTGTCCGGCTTCAGACTTTCAACAGAAGTGGATTTCAGCAGATTCAGCTGGATATGGAATTTCTCAAGAGCTCCCTTAAGGATTTTATTGATGATGAAGCGGCTATAAGCTTTTTACTTAAAGAGGTTAGATAACTGCCACCTAACATTCACCTTAGCACTGGCTTCTGCCAGAAACCAATCAATACAAATTTTGGTAGTTAAATTTGTTCCATATTATACCTGCTTGTAACTCAGTCTTCTTTATGTAAGCACTAGGATTGACTGCGTGAGTATCTGCACACAGCACATTTTAATAAGAGTTAGGGTCTTTTGTGTGAAAAGAAACTGTGGTCCCGTTCTTTTTCAGCTTTTTAGCCGGCTTTTGACTTCGACTTCTTTCCACAATCACTATTCATTAGACTAATAAGCTGCAGTCAAAAGTTATAAGTGGTAGCCCAAAAGAACGCCCCCTGTATCGCTTATTTAATTTCCTCTTGCCAGCCTGTCTCTGAAAGATATTTGAACATTGCTTGTTTTCCTCTCCTCTGCAGGTGAACAATGCTGCCCACGAGAGATGTCTTGACCCGATCCCTCTTGAGCCCCCAATATTGGATAAGCTTATAAATGCAAAACAAGCAAAAATTAAAGAGCAAAACCCAAATATGCAGTAGTTAATAGCTATGCACAGATTGGTATCGTTTACTAGCATTCAGTTTCATCGATTTTAATACACACTATTCAAACCTGTGTGCATATAGTTCCGGGCTTGTAGCATGTCATCATTTGTAAATCTGGAGTTAAACATTCGAACTGAATCAACACAGCCTGAAATGATACTTTTTTCAGCTCTCAGCATCCCCTTGCACTTGCTTTTCAAGCAACCATCAAAATATTCTGCCGTCTTGCCTTGAGCTTGACTGTAGAGTTCAGGTGAATTATTAGTAACCTAGGACCGGAAGGAGAGTTGTGTTCTTGAATTTAATCAAATGGGCATTTTGAAGCTGTCGAATGCACAAATACAATTTTGAGGGCTTAGCACAGGTAAAATTTAAAAGGTAAGCATTCTACAAACTACTTCCCATGCTAACTTATGTATTTGGAATTGATAATTCGTGGAGGAGCGTAATGGCAATCGTTTTTGCACCCAATTGACAGGCTAGCTTACTATGATCAAGCAATGAGGGCCGCCATACACTTCAAGAGCCTCTCCTTTTGCAAAGCGAGAATGACTAATATGATTCTGGATTCAGGCTTGAATTTTGCATGTCCGGATTGTGATTTTCCTTCAACATTCCCATTATGTTGTTTACCCTTGTGTTGTAGCATTTGCGTTTCCCAGCTATAATTATTCCATCTTGAAAAAAAAAGAAATAATCTGCCCCTGATTCCATTCAATTTTGCATTTTGATCATGAGTTACATTACTCACGCTTTATATATCCCACTCATGAGTAACTGGTCCTCACGCTGTGCCATTCCGAAGTTTTGTCTACTTAGTAGCTGCAGGTCACTTCCATTGAAAAATGGATAACACCCAAAACTGCTCATTCAAGAAATCTCATGTGTCCAACTCCAATATGATCCCCATCTTCAACCGAATTTGTTGCTCCTCGGCATGCCATGAATCTGTGGACATGAATGTTACATGTCCAGCCATCTAAATTCATGTCCAGCCATGAATTTAGATGGCTGGACAGTATTTAGCTTTCTCCTGCACTGACTTCCGATGTGGGAGATCATCCTGCTTGTCAGCGAGAGCATTTTGTATAGCTGCTGCATGGGCTTCAGCAACATCCGAGATTCCTACAAATACAGTAGGGTGGGTTTTCATGTATTAAAGTTTACACGACACGTCCTACATTCAATGCACATGAGAAAATTAAACCATTTCATGTACCTGTAGCAAAACTAGTGGAGACCTTTTCAATATCCACAGAGATGGATTGCCCCTTCCATCTGATGATTTTAGCTTTTGAAATGGGATCTTCAGGCCAATCAATTTTCATATCATTTTCATTCTTCGGTTTATTAGCGGCAGAAATAACTGATCTCCCTAGTACCAGAAGCTGAGAAACTGCAAGGCAGCACATCTCTGACAATCTCTGCAAGAAGAAAATTTCTCAAAGCAATACCTATAGTTTTAAGAGCAAGAACATTATATACCATGGACATACATGAACACCCTCTGAGTGAATGGTCTCTAGCCTATCCGTAGTTCGTTTGATAATCTCATACAGAGAGTCCACCCAAGGCAGTCGTGAACCTGACAAGGTGATAATGTAATCATAGAAGCTTTTAAAGAAATGAATGTCCAAGTTTGGAGTTCAAATGATTTCCTTAACATGTAATTGCTGCTTTGTTAGCATGTCTTAGCAAGCATTAATATATTTGCATCAAAATATTGTGTAATCCTTCCTAGTGATTTTTGAGTAATCCTCGATAAGCTCAAGTGAGGCTACAATTGAACATGGACTACACATTATACTTCAAAAAATATGAAAGGAAAAATAGTATCAAAATCGATTGAACGAGCGAGGGCTTGATGAAGAACAAGAAGTAGCGTAGGTTTGATGCAGTGCAGAATGTGGATGACACAGTGAAGCGATCGGTCGCACAGATGTACGCTGCCTAGAAACATTATTCCTGCCCTCGTACAGGTCTTCACGGCAGCAACGGTTCGGAGGTACCGCTCCCCTTCTTCACGGTGCACGCCGAGAAGAAGAGTTGACAAGGTTTAGATGGCGCAGCATAACAACACAAGTTCACATAGAAGAAAGTAAAGGAAGAATGGAGGTGAAAATCTCTCTATTTCTTCCTGGATGTCTCCATGCCCTTTTAAGGGCGCTGCAGTTATTCACTAGTAAATGCTGCGTTTAAGCAGAATTATTCACTGGTAACTGCCTCATCAAATCACAGATTAAGCAGTGTTAACTCACTGGTAACTGTCTCATCAAATCACATTATGATATTTATGCAATATTATGACCAATTAAAATGTGAGAGATGATGCACGGTTTAGCAAAAATAAGGTGGACTTGGTTTACCAATTGACACGCCACATCACGACGCGGTAGCGCATCACAAGTCACAGGTCACGCGATTTTCACACGAAAATACGTGAATACGCACGCGCGCGTGTATGTGATTAGTCATAGCTTTCCTCATGACATCTTCATCCATATGTCACATGATTCAAAGAGTGGTAAGGGCTTCACCTTATAATTTGGTCTTCTGAATTCTGCCAAAATGGTATTCATTTTGAAATATTCGCATTATCAAGACTCAAAACTAAGTAAAAGATTCTGCACCGTAATTTATATACAGAGATCTTGATGGGTTCTTCTCAGATCACTTTTTCCTAATGCTATTGATGAGAAGGCTTTCTATCATTGCTTTTGGTGTGATACATTCTTGAATGCTTCTGAGCTCTTTGTTTCGCCACAGGTATAATATCTTCAATCTCATTCTCTCCTCACAATGGGATGCTTGCTGTTGGCTCATACAGCCAGACAACAGCTATTTATGCAGAGAAAAACATGGAGCCTTTATATGTCTTGCATGGCCAGCTCGGGGGTGTTACACAGGTTAGTGAAGCACCCATATACATTTAGCTTGTACTGCATAAACAAAAGATAACATTGACGAAAAATTCAGGCACTTTTTTTCAAAAGATGGAAACTATTTGTATACTGGAGGGCGAAGGTAACTAAAGAACCTTATTTTCTCAACAACTCACAAGTTCGCATAGAAGAAAGTAAAGGAAGAATGGAGGTGAAAATCTCTATTTCTTCCGGATGTCTCCATGCCCTTTTAAGGCGCCGCAGCTTATTCACTATTAAATGCTGCGTTTAAGCAGAATTATTCACTGGTAACTGCCTTATCAAATCACAGATTAAGCAGTGTTAACTCACTGGTAACTGTCTCATCAAATCACATTATGATATTTATGCAATATTATGACCAATTAAAATGTGAGAGATGATGCACGGTTTAGCAAAAATAAGGTGGACTTGGTCTGCCAATTGACACGCCACATCATGACGCGGTAGCGCATCACAAGTCACAGGCCACGCGGTTTTCACACGAAAATACGTGAATACGCACGCGCGCGTGTATGTGATTAGTCATAGCTTTCCTCATGCCATCTTCATCCATATGTCACATGATTCAAAGAGTAGTAAGGGCTTCACCTTATAATTTGGTCTTCTCCACTTTGCCTTAGCAATATGGTACTAAACCATGTGATGCGCGCATTAAATATTGTCAGGTGAATTTATTTCTTAAAGAGTTTCTTTTAATTGATGATGAACTTGGAATCCTACATCATGCTATTATTTTATGTATCTTAGATATGATTCATGTGAAGACTTAGAAGAGCAAAAGGGAGGAGTACAAGGACTTAAACTACAAGTTTTGGATAAGATTTTCAAGCCAAATTCGGATCTCACACGTGCTCAATCCAATTCAAACTCGGATTCAACTAAGAATTCAATTCGGATTCGGTTCGGGACAGCCTGACAGACAGTTACTAAAAAGGCCATAACTTTCACAAACGGAGTCCGATTCAGGTGTTTTTGTACTCGTTGCAAAGATAATTTCAAGGGCTACGCAATGGATCCAGCCCCACCTTCAAATTCATCACGGATTAAAAGTTATGACCGAAATATTGTGACAACTTAATTTTAGTTTTTTCCTTTTGTGTAAGTTTATTTCCAAATACATGTAGAGATGAGTTGGAGTTGTTTTAGGACCTCTTAGTCAGCCATAAGGTGGACAAGAAACTATATATTAAGGGTTAGACCCCCATTGTAAGTGAGACCACTTTTGATAATAAAATACCCTTGTTCTTTCTGTTGGCCAAACCAACTTGAGGGAATAATTGAGAGTTTGCTAAAATCAAGATCGTTCAACATTTCCATTGGGAATTGGGAGCGCGATGAAACTTCATCGGTGGTCGTGAAGTTCAGCACGTGTGGTTGAGCGAATTATAGAGTGCTAACTCTTGCATTGACAACGGAAGATCACTACGGTTCGTCGAATCCTCGTGAGTATCTTAATCCTACGTCGAGAAGATCGGGCGACCCCGTATCACCATGCAAGTTTTGGAATTATATGAAATGGACCTCACTAATATGGGCCTATTTCTTACAGTTGATCAAGCAATTGCATCATTGATGAAAGAGTTGGAGCTATTGAAATCTCTGCATGAGTGTTAGATCGATCCTAACTGCATGCCTAGGTTCAATCATGTTTACTCCCCGGGTCCCATGTCCAAACGGGCTGAACACAACTAAGCTCACAGGCTGCCACATGCATGCCCTAAATCAATAGCCTTATAAATGCTATTGGTTCTTCTCTCCCAAAATACTAGTCCTATGGGTGAGGTCTCTCACACTTATAATTTGTGTTTTTCTTCTTTCTACAATTGATGTGGACTATTCCCAATATTCTCGCCCTTACACATTGGGTGTACACTCCTGCCTCGACAACCATGAAGTTCAAGCAGATATTAGGCACATAGGCTCTGATACCAATTGTTAGATCGGACTCTGGCCGGCTTGCCTAGGTCCAACCAAGTTTATTCCTCGGGCTCTAGGTCCAAACGGGCTGAACATAACTAAACCCACGGGCTGCCGCACACATGCCTTAAAGCAACAGTTTTATAAATGCTATTGGGCTTTCTCCCTCCAAAAACTAGTTCTATGAATGCGATCTCCTTCACACTTATAAGTTATGCTTTTTCCTTCTCACAACCGATGTGAGACTATTCCTAACAATGAGAAGGTGCAAGCAAGCCACCCTGATATCCAGAGTCTTTTTTACATGGTAACAATGGAACACAAGGCAAGTCAAACTCAGGTGCACACTCTTCGATAGTCATCCAAATTTGTTGTTTTACCAGTTTTATTGATCTCCTGTCATTCTTTTCAGGTCCTTGAAGATTTCCGAGCAAGTTGACTATCTTCTTAAGCTGGCGACAAGCATCGACAATTTGTGCAATATGTATGAGGGGTGGACACCTTGGATATGATTCAAAGATATGACTTTCTTCAATGTGCTTTGTCCAGGTATTAACCAAATATTCTGCCCAAGCCCTCCAATAGTAACTGCTTTTTATTCATCTCGCTTTATGGTCTTTAAATCGTAAGGTTTCCCTGTAGATGACTATATGATGTTACGAGCTCATTTCTCAACTGTTTCTTTGGTGACCTTCTCGAGATAGGAGGAATTGTTCAAACAGTGAAATTTTCTGATGAAACCTAAATTGACTTGCTCATCATGGGCTAACTGGTAAAAAACAACACTCAAATGAAATAAGTCAGTGTATTAGTAGATTCAACAACATTCCTCCAAACAAATACATACCTAACTGTTCATGCTTGTAGAAGAGTAAAGTACACTTGACATAGGTCCCTAAACATGTGGCGCCATGTCACTTAAAATTTTCATTTGGATCATTCCAGCTTTCATTGAGCCTTAAGTACTGAAGTGGTGGTGAAATAAAGACTCCAAGTCAACATGGATCATTATGTGATCTGCAAATCGCAGCATTGATCATCCATCTAAATGATTGGCAATTTGGCATAAAGCTCACTCCTCCATTCAACTGCCTCATCTTCACTTGAACTTAGTAAGTTGCAATACTCCAAAACTGCCACATGGATCATCCAACTAAATGTTCTATATCAGTTATGCATCCCTATTTTCTTGCCAGGTCAGCAATTTTAGCAAAATAAGAAGTTTTAGTGACCTACTTGACACAATGCAAGTTTGAGGATCTGCCCATTTAATTTGAAAGGACTCAAGTGGCATTCGCTACAAGTTGAAGGACCTTGGATGGAATTTTGTTTGCTCTTTAGTTTCAGCAAAGGTGTGGTCATCTTATCTATTACATTAAGAGGTCAACAGCAGGGTTCCAATACTTTTCAGGAAGATGTAAAACCTTTCCATAGTACACTATTGCCAGAAATTCAGAATTAGTGTTTAGATTCAAAACCAGAAAGAAAAGTATTTCAACAGTTTCTCATCATTTGCAGGATCAGCTGACGTGACCTCAATGGATATGAAGTATTTTGATATTCACTTATGCTTGCCTAGTAAGTATACAACCTTTTCTCTGAGTTGATTTCTCCAATTCCTGTTTTAGTTCGGAGTTAATTTTAACATTTGTATATATTTCTGACAGAAATACAGAATATTAGTCAATTTACTGCCAATTAGGGCTGTAAACGAGCCGAGCTCGAGTGAGCTTGGCCTTTTAGGCTCGAGCTCGGTCGAGCCAAGTTTGAGCCGCGCTTGAGTTGGGGCCCGAGGTTGGACCTGGGCTCGAGCTCGACTCGGCCTAAGCTCGAGTAGGCTCAAGATCGGCTCGTTGAAGCTCGATAACAATTAAAATAATTTATTATGCACTGTTTTTCAATAATAAGAAAATTTTAAATTCGAGCTTGGCTCTAGTAAACTCGATAACAGTCAAAATAATTCAAACATACATGGAAATGCTTGTATTGCAACCCATTCACACTCTTTTCATATGTTCACCTCTTTTTCCATGGGAAATTCCCATTTGTGTTCATTTGTCAATCTTAATCTTCCGGCTTATTTAGAATTAGCACTCAAATATAAGTAGTTTACTAAAAAAATTGGTCTCATTTTCAGAGTTTGGACAGAAGACAATCCATGGCAAAAGCAGGATTACCGTAGCATGTCAAGCAAAATGCATGGTTGCTGTGGACGATGCTGAACCAAGTTTAAGAGGTTTGGCTGCTGAGGTTACCTGTTTAAGCATTCAATATAAGAGGGTTTGAATTTGATCCAGCTCTGCAGGTATCACCTTTTTATAATCCAGAGAGGCTCAAGTTCTCAGTAGTGCGTTATGAATGGCTATGAACGGCTCCAAGCAGACTAAGGAGCATTACTTGCAGCACTGCTGGCCTCTTCATGTTGGTGTAAATAGAAATGTTTTACATCGTGCGGATGCTGATCCCTAACCATATTCCAAAGATCACAGTATTTTACTTGATGTAACTAGAATATGAATCCAGCGATATTCCATATTACAAGAACTGCAAATATGATCAGTTATACTCGAATGAGTTATCTTGCAGTTACGACGTCCACTCTTTTTTTTTTTGCTTTCTACATTTGTTTTTATTTGGGGACGGCTTGATGGGAAATCTCCAGGTAGTCTTGCAGGGTGACACGTTAATGGTGTCTCCCGTTCTTTTGGCCGGGGTGAAACGAATTCACCAAGATGACCAAAAAAAAAAAAAACCCGTGCTTATCTTCATTCGTTTTTGTTTATTTGAGACACAGATTGATCGCTTTATCTGCATTCGGGTAAGAACTCGTGTTCAGTTTTTGTGCTGTGGCTCACTTGTGGTCATGGAAAAGATAGGGCTTGGGTGGCCTGGGTCCTCTCGTGTGTTCAGACAATTTTTTTGTCGTGTTATTATCTCATGCAGTTAAATTTTATTCATGCATTTCATATGGCACAACAAGCCGCGCCTTAGCAAGTATATTGTTAGTGGAGTGCAGTTTTTTTTGGAAAAAATATATTAGAATAATATTTTATCGATGTAAAAAAGACATTTGTGATGAACATATTTTCCTTTCTTTCGTTTTATTTATTTCTTTTTTTTAAAGAAATGTGATGTCGCTTTCCGAGTGTAAGGTGATGGATGGCAAGGTGTTGGGATATGTATATGTAAGTTGAGTGGTCGAGCTGCTATTTCCTTTGCGATTTTGGTATCCTGCTTTCCGATTAGTAGGGCAACATATCTATTGCACTTAAATTTAAGATATACGCAAACTAAAAAAGTTATAAAAAATTTTGAGAAAATTTCTATATGTTTTTCATGGTTTACTCCAGCTATGTATAAAATTTCAATTTCAAATTTATTCTATGTTACAAGCAGCAAAAAAATATAAAATTTTGATAAATTTAGTTTTTTTTCTTTTTTGTTACGGTTAACATATAATGAATTTGAACTTAAAATTTTATTCATAGTTAAAGTAAATTTAGAAGTATTTGTAGAATTTTTTTAGAATTTTTTTAGAATTTTTCTGATTTTTTTAGTTAGGATATATCATTAATACACCTCTTAAATATATAGAATACGACGAGGATATGTCGCCGAGTGGTAACCACATCATGTCTATCCTCACTGGGCACAAGATCATTGTTTGGTTCGATACATTTTCTCTTGCCTGCTTGGGTTGGTGGCGATCGTGAAAGTTTAAGAATACTTTAGGGTATCCATAGTGTATATGACCCAAGAGGTCTTAAGGTGGGTCCCATCTAAATCTCAAGGCCAATGCTGTAATGTATATAACCCACTAGGCCTTAAGATGGTCTCACTTGTCAGATAAAGAAAAAAATGTATTTTAATGCTTATGGCTAGGTCTTTAGCTTGAGACCTGGTCTTAAGGTTTTTTTGCTATATGCGCTTAAGGTCACCCTCAGAATGTATAAGGTCGACCTTAAGGTGGCTTAAGACCTCCTATTTTTACACACTGTGGATGCCCTTAAAGCTAACAAGCCCATAAACTAGAGTGAATGACAGGGCACCTGACCCCCACCCAACATCCCCAGTCAGTTCTTTCCATTGCCGTTAGACATGAGAATCTAAGGTGGTGATCATTTAGGCTTATTTTTGGTGATTTATGGCTGAAAAACACTATAGCTGGCTAAAAAACTACTGTAGCTGACAGAGGTTTATTTAACATAATTAAATTTAAAAAAATTAAAAAATATAAAAAATATGTTAGCCCATCACGCATAACGCAAACGAATACGGAAAAAAGAACGGACAAAAAGCTCAAAAAGCCAAAATTCGAAAAAGACGAATTTATGAAGAGGAAAATAAGCCGAAGTCGAACTCGCTCAAACGATCACAGCCTAATATGGATGTGTAAATCTCGCTATTTTGTGAAACTTATTGTCAAATCTCACAATCAACGAGGCAAGTACAGGAACATCCGGTGCTATTTACACTATAAAAATCAAATTTTTTTTTATCTAAATGCAATGGAAGCCATAAAAAAATCCCGCTATCAAACAATAGAAAACGTTGCTAAAAAAAACAGAATGACATAAAACGTTGAGAAATGCTATAGAACATTTGACTATTTTTGAAGTCCAAAACAGTCAGATGATCAAGGGACGTTGGATCTCTATCCAACGATCCACTCATATAAGCACCCCCTTCAAAAAAAATCGAATATAAGCACCCCCTCCAAAAAAAGATCTGGAGCGTTGGATCACCATCCAACGTCATAAAATCTGACTATTTTTGCATCCAAAAATAGTCACATGTTGTATAGACACTCCCTAAAACGTTATGGCCGCTGTGCTAGTGGCCAAAAAAAATAACAAGAAAATAAAACAATTTATTTGCGTTTCTAAAACTGAAGAGAAAAAACAAAAGGGAAAAAAAAGAAAGGAAATGGAGTAAGAAATTAACGAGGGGTTGGTGATGCTGATGCGTCTGGTGTGGTGGGTACTGATCACCGCGGCTCTGGCCACACCCATCGCCAGGCCAGCTAAAATAACCCGATAAAAACACGAGCCATTCCACTACCTCCCAACCTCCGGACTCCCAACGCCGGAAGTCGGACGCGCCCCCACCACCACCCACCATGGCCATGGCGACGGCGCTCCGCAAGCTCTCCTCCAACGCCCTCTGCCGCCAGCCGCTCTCCCGCATCACGCCGCTCTACTCCATGGTACGCCGCCGCCGGTTCTTTTTTTCCTTGATTTTTTTCATGGACACCTTGTTCTTGTTTTATTCCTACCCGCCCTGCAAAAGAATCATGTCTCTTTCCCTCAAAAAAGAGAGAAAAGAATCATGGCTCGGTGTTAAATTTATTTTTATTTGATTTGGCGTTGTGCGTGCGTAGGCGTCCCTGCCGGCGACGGAGGAGAGATCCGGAGTCACCGTATGTTCTCCTTATGCTGTGTTGATATGTTCGTTGCTTCCTGTCCGTTTCTTGCCGTTGTTTATCTTGTTTTCTTGGCGTTGGGTGCAGTGGCCGAAGCAGTTGAACGCGCCGCTCGAGGAGGTCGATCCCGAGATTGCCGACATTATCGAGCTCGAGAAGGCCCGCCAATGGAAGGTCTCTGGCTTTTTCAGTCATCAGCGATCACGGCAATGTTTGATTGTATTATGTTCGGTTTTTCAAGACATTATTGAATTGCGTCAATCTGTTCGATGCAGGGGCTGGAGCTCATCCCGTCGGAAAATTTCACGTCGGTGTCAGTGATGCAGGCGGTGGGATCCGTCATGACCAACAAGTACAGCGAGGGATACCCCGGCGCAAGATACTACGGTGGAAATGAGTACGTTGTGCCCTATCAGTTGTCGTTCTCTGGATTATTTGGATGAAATGATGCATGATTGAAAGAGCAATTAAGCGGCTGTTGAAGTGAATAATGTGAATTGGTGGTTGTTCTCGTTTTGCTTGCCTGCAGATACATTGATATGGCTGAGTCATTGTGTCAGAAACGTGCTTTGGAGGCTTTCCGCTTGGACCCAGAAAAGTGGGGAGGTAAAATCTTGTGTAGTCTATTAATGGTCCTTACTATTGTTGCCTTGTCATGTTTTCTCCAATTGTACTTAATATTTTTGTAGAACATTTCTCTATAAATTCTAGCCTTCATGTGCACCTATAGCCTATAGTTCTTTTCCCCCCTGCATTTGGTGGTGCAAATGAGAGAATAGGTTGAGAAAAAGGATTGTTTTGAATATGAAAAGGTGTTTTGATTCGAGGCAATTTTGTAGATGTTTCATTTTTCAGAGTGCTTGATGGGAAATATAGTCATCTAAACTAGTCAAATCATAAAGCTCATGGGATAAGTTCTAGGTTCTAAATTTGCTTAAGAAATTTCTCTTTGGTATATGTATGCATCGCACCGTTTACAAACTAATCCATCAGTCAATTTCAAAACCTACATTCGGTACACGACTGGGCTTGTGCATTATTTAGATATCTTTTTCAATAGGAATAAATCTACTTTATCCTCATGAACTATCATGTTTATTTAATTTTTAAATTCCAAATGTGAAACTGGGCATTCAACACCTCTCAACTATGAAAACCTTCTACTTTACTCCCTCGAGACCAAAACCACCCCGGTTTTGCTAAAGTGGCATCTACACGGACAAGTTTTAATAATATAGCATCCACATCATCCTCCACGTCATAGTCCACATCCTCCTCCTCCTTCCTCCCACTACCGCCCACCTTGTGCGCGCACTACCTGGATCCCGGCGCCCTCCGTCGCTGATGTCCCTCTCTGGCTTCAGCCAGTCTTTCCTCGGTGACGAAGAGGAGGTGTACCTCTAGCCGGTGGGTGGCGGAGAAGGACACTGGAAAGGAGTAGTACACGGCGGCGGGGACGGAGAGGAGGTGTACCTCTATCCGGTGTATAAATCTTAGGTGTCTCTTAATTGGATGGAAATTTACTAATTTATGGTTAAAATTATATTATATCTAGCTAAAATATAACATGGTGATGATAACTTATTTGAAACTAAATTAAAAGATTTAAAAATAGAAAAACATGTTAACCCATCACGAATAATGCAAAACTGATGATAGTTTATTTGACGTAACTAAATTAAAAAAAGTAAAAAAAAATAGATTAACTCATCACTGACAATACAAACGAATATGAGAAAAGAGAATCAACAAAAAAACTAAAAGAAAATAAAAACTTTAAGAAAAAATAAAATTTATAAATAATAAAAAAATAAACTAAAAATCAAAAACTCAAATCGAAATAAGCAGAAACTTAAAACACTCACCAATTAACAAGTAGCATCAATTCATTTTTAAAAGTACTTTGAGCATAGAATCACCTGGCAGGATTCCATGGGTTGATAGCGTCGAGGCGCCTAGATTCGTTTTCACGATCGGGGGCGTGATGGACTGATGGGTGCTGCTCTACACGGCGTGTCATCAGTACAGTGACGTGTCTGGCTAACAAATTCGATCAAGTGGATTAATAGCTGGGATGTTGTAGATAAGTACAATAGTGCGAACAGTGCGCTTGCGCTTTATTCGTGATTCCGACGACCGTACGTCTTACCGTAGCTTAGTCACGTCCTGATCCAGCTTTCCTTTGCGAAAACAAGTTCAGCTAGCATGCAGTATTTGTCGGAATACATTCCAATTCCATTTTCCACGGCCGGCTCGAGACACTTAGTTTTGCGTGGACTTGACAACTCGAATCTCGCAGGCTAGCAAGCACACAGAATAAGCTTTTTTGGTTTTTTTTACTTACACTACAGTAGTTTACTTTTAAATGATATATTTTTAAGACGAGATTTACTAGTTGATTATAATAACATTGTATCTACCTCAGCTATATAGTTAACATCACATACGACCATCTCCCTTTTCATAATCTCTCTCGCGAACATCCAGAACTCAAAAGCTAAAAACCGTAATTTAAAAGAATCCACCCAGATTAAATTCTGAGAAATCCACAGGAAAAATAGAACCCGTTGAAGCTAGCCAAGCTAAGCATCACAACAGATTATTCTCAGTTTCTAAATATATGTCATTCTAGCTACACATTATTCTACAATTTTGAAGTACCTTTTTTACTATTTTTTCCATATCTCTCTCATTCATCATTCTTAAGATCATTTACTATTAAGGAGGTGTTTGCATATTTTTCTCAATAGTGATTTACATAATTATTAAAGTATGATAAATGGTAGATAGATACTACTTATATCTTTATTTACTTTGAGATTAGTGCTACTCTTGTTAAAGAAATAAAAAAAAGCATAAAAGGACTGCTCTTACTGTTATAAAATAGAGTAACGTACGGCGTCTAAGAGCAACAAGTGAGATAATGAATACGGCAAAATGATAGAATGACATCTATGGAGAAAGACTGCAGTGGTAGTGTTAAGATGATTGGAGCAGAGAGAGATGGAGTAGTGTACCATTTTCATCATTGACCTATATGTACGATTCCAAACCCACACCGCTAGCTAGACATGACTGAATTATCGACACATTTTCTGACTGATACCCAGCGCATGCAACGACAAGGAGTTGGCACTGATGCGCTTAGCGAGGTAAAGATCGACCGGGCTGGCCAGGAAGAAGATTAAGGCGTCAGTTAATGGTGGACAGGGAATTAAGCTGAGGTTAAACTTGATAAAACGGCGTCGTGTTGGGTGGCGATGAACCGGTCGTGTATAGAGGAATCTCTGACTCTGACCCGAACGGCCCAACCAAACCCACCCAATCTCGATCACTCGGGACCGTGCAGTGCATGAACTCGACATGCATGTGGCGTGCCGAGGTATCGCCCATGCCGTCGCGTGGTATTTGCGAAACTGCCACTCGGTTGGGCAGCGACAAGGACTCCCCCGTAATCCGGCCGGCCTAATTGATTCGAATCTGTTTTGCAATGCAAAGTTGATGTTTTTTTCCCCTCTTGAGGACCAGGCAAAGCTGATGGTTCTCTCTCTTGCATGGCGCAACTTGGAGGCCGTGTCGACGCATTCACTGTCTAGGCAGGCATCGACGAGGACGTGGGATGCGGACGTGGACATGGTGGCACAGCTGGACGTGACAGCTCAGCCCAGAGGCGCCTCCAAAATCCGAATGCCATCCAAATTGAGGAGTATATGCACTGGTCATGGTTTTGTAGAGTAGTACTCCTAGTATGGGTTGCCTTTGAAAGGGCTTAGACCTTTAACTTTTGTACAGTGCTACACTAATGTGTTTTAAACAGTACATCCTTTTAAGGTATGATTTACAACTTGGTTATAGTAGATATTATACTGACTTTATCTGTATCGATCAAAATCATATACGACCGTGGTCATGTCAAACAACGTGAGAAGGAACGGGTTGCTGGTCCCTGTTCATCCATTGGATCGTCTTTTGTCCCCTCACGAGAATCGGTGCATGAAATCGGGAATGCGGAAGGAATTCAACGTCGAGACCAGCGGCCGGCTGGCGTCTCCTCGGCCAGCTCTTTGCGAACTGGCACCCAACTCACCGCAATCACCTCGATTTCCTGCGATCCGGTGACTGTTTGTTTGTACTGCACATCCACGCAGCACTGTGCAGCTGCATCCGGCAGTACGCTTTGACAAACTTTTCCACGTATTTTTAGCCCTTTCTAGTTTCCCATTTTGCCACCGCACCGGAAGCAGTCCTCGCCCGACCGACGGCACCATCCGTTGCTGTCAAAACGAGGTGGTACGCGGGCATGCGCCATCCATCTTCTCCGCCGCGTCTCTTCATTAGACGCACGGGCGATCGACGCTGACCTCCCACGCCGATCGATCCATCACTTGTACGGCGGCGCGCTGGAAAATGACCTTGCTCTCGCGCTCAAAAACGCCAGTGGCCTCACTGCTGCTCATCGATCGATCGATTGGCACGCACGCGCATACGCCAGAAACCGTTTCAGGTTTCCTGCGCAGTAGTACATTTTTTCATCGTAATTGATAGCCACAAACCGAAACATCCTTAATCGGGTTAGATCAACCGTCCTTTTCGGTTAGCAGAGCGACAGAGAAGATCGTGGCATAATGCGCTACGGCACATCGACGTTAATCGCTTCGTCGCTGCGCCGTGCGGGCGAGCATACTGTACGTGCGTCGTCCTAGCTAGCAAGTGATGGACAGCGTTGCAGACGTTGACCGGATCGATCCGCGCGCTCCGCAGAGAAATGATGAACGAATCTGACGTAGTTCGGGTGGCTAGCTGTCCCCTGCTCCGGTCGTAAGATTTACTAGTAATTTTACTACTACCCTCTTCAGGCAAATCACCAGTGAGTGTAATACAGTAGTACAGGCAGGCAGGCAGGCAGGATTTGATTGGTGGATGGCGCACCAACGTAGTTTTCGTTGCATGCACTTGTGTATGGCGTATTCTGGTCAATCTCAAGGTTGCGGTTTCTAGATTGGATCTTTTATTCTGATTAGTCACCATAAATAGTTTCTGTTGGGATCTATACGCCCTGATTAGAAATTACTTATTCAGATCCACTGGTTATTAAAATAAATAGCTAGTGGATTTGTAATGGCATTTGCTCCAGTAGTCGGTACTTCCAGTACTACTTGTTTCTCTGTACATGCAGAGCTTTCTGTTTTACAATGACTATGGGGCTTTGGTGGAACAGGTTTGCTGTTTTTACTGAATATTCAGCACCTTTATTTATGCCAATTTTTCCCATCTAGTTCGTATGGTTAATCGTTGTTCTAATGGTGCATTCAGTTAATTAGTCATGAAAGGGAATTGATGTGCTTTGCGTCTTCGCACGATGACACCTTTTCTGTACAGCATATAGCTTACTGCTTTTATGTATGCACTTGCTTTTAATAAAAAAAGGTCATCGCACAATTTTATGAATACTGTTCAATAGCCATATTGTTAGCTATAAGGATCCATGGACTTCTAGAGCAAGCCAAAGCAGTAATAGTTGTTAACCTATGTGAGTAGGGTGCAAATGGAGCGAATATTTTTCGACCGTCCATTCGTCCGTTTTAATTCGGAGCAAATTTTCGGATATCCGAAGTTTTTGTCGGATACGAAAATGGAGTCAGATATTTTTTGTCGGATATGGAAACGGATTCGGAAAAAGCATTATCCGACGGATACAGAACTATCCAGGTATTTTTCCGGATAATTACCGGATACGGAAACAGATAGTTACCGTATAATTTCTCCTTTACACTCTACGCTTGTTCAGTAAGAAATAGAATACTTTCTGATTGAAAATATATGTTAAGCAATAAGCATATAGTTATTACTGGGACTGTGACTTGCACTGGAGAAGTTGAGCCTGCTAAGAAGAAGCAGAAGAAGTATTTCTCGAAGCTTTGGAACTACTATATTAAATACATGGTGATTGTTGACACAAAAAATGGTGGAAAGAAGAAACAACTTTGGGTGCAATACAATAAATGTCCTCACAAAACTCGATGTGAGACCTTAAGGGGCACGAAGGTTTTATGGAATCGTTTGCTAAATGTAATGAAGTTAAATGAACTACTGATGTACTTGACTATTTGACTATGGGCAAATTGTATTTTTGAACCATGTGACATTAATGTGAGATTTGATGAGAATATAAGTACACTCTAATTATTACGTTATTATGTTCTCTTAGTATATCCTTATTGATAAGTGAGAGATTTCACAGAGTACTCGTAAGTCTTTCTACGATCACTTAGTCGTAAGCCTTTCTACGACCACCACATAGTCATAAGCTTTTCTACGACCACATGGTTGTAAGTTTTTCTACGACCACATAGTTGTAAGTCTTTCTTCGATCATATAGTCATAGTCATTCTACGACAACGTAGTCGTAAACCCTTTTACGACCATGTAGTCGTAAGTCTTTCTACGGTTATCACATGGTCTTAAGTTCTTCTATGACAACATAATCGTAAGTTTTTCTACAACCACCTCGTAGTCGTGAGCCTTCCTGCCACTACTCAATCTTCAACTGGCCCGTCTACAATTATCTATTGCACGATAGGTCTATCTGACGAGACAGTTAGAACGCGCGCTTACTCTTAATAACCGCATACGATCTCTTTTTGACAACAACCGTTGCACGACGAACAGGCCACCACTAGGAGAAGGCCCGAATCTGTATAAAAATTCTTGTATTTCTACTCTGCATGTTCATACACCGAGTATTCTAGATTTTTCCTGAATTCAAACAAATCATACGTAAGATCGATATTAAAATATCGACAGTTAGCGCCGCCATGGGAAAGTTCTTCCAAGACTCTGGTGATTTTCTTTTCGACAAGTTCTCTTTCTTCTGATGTCCTCATGGCAAGGGAGTGGAATGAGGAGAAAAGGTTCAACTTTGTCAATTATGCAGATCTTGACATTGATGCCTGCTACCGCTACGAGCAGATGATGTTTGCTTCTGATGGTGAGGCTGTCCCTGGAGATCCATCCTGAGATCTCAAAGACTCCACCGTGGGAAAGGTTAAGGAGGGATCCATATCCTCCGGAGCAATACGCCGGACGGAGGAACCAATTTCCCTAAATTGCAAGGGTCAATTCGACTATGAACATGACTCGCAACATGACGGGGGACCTGCCCCCAAGTGTTCGAGTCCCCCGCGATCGCTCCAGCAGTTTCAGCAAGCCCTAGAGTCCGGGATTCCAGGAATTCATCACCAACTGGTGGTCGTAACTCTCCAGTTGTCCATACAAAGAGCATGGGTGGGCTCTCTGCGAGTCCGTACACACTCTCGTATGGTTCAACTCCAACAAGAGATGGTTATAACACAGAATTCCCCTACCTGGCAGGGGTTACTCCAGGCTGCGATGTGCCTTTGCTGAGTATGAGTTTAGTAAGTCGTAGTTGAGTCCGACTGTCTCAATATTTTAGAATCTTTGCATCTGGATGAAGATGATATAATCGAGACTTTCATGTCCTTTAGAAAGCGTAGGCTAAAAAAGTCAGACAAGTAGTATTGTAAGTCTCTTTTATGTATATTTGAGATTATTAATATGATGTTTGAACTATTTATATTGTAATTTGTGCAAGTTTCTACCTTAATCCTTGAATTTAAGACATATCATATTATTTAGTGCATGTATACCGAATTACGGTGCAAATTTTACAATTATTTACCGAATTGGTAAATGATTTTACCGAATTGCATATGAAAATTTTGGTGCGGTATACCCTTTGGTAAAATACTGGGTCTGCCACTGGATATATATGGTCAGAAGTATGATAAGTAGTTCTTATCTCCCGTTATTTTTGTGGAGCGAGGAACTGAAGACCACCCTTTACATATTAAACCGGCTTCCTATTGAAGTTGTCCCTAAGGTGGTGATATGGTTGCAGGAAACCTAATGTAAGGCTTATGGTAAAACTATCATGTAGGCAACAGTGTACAAACAAATAAAGAAATGGATGAGACAATTTCATGTTGCTTATTCAACATAATTAAATTTAAAAAATTGAAACATATAAAAATTTGTTAGCCCATCACGGAATCAAAGAAAACCTACAACGCCTTCGAATACAGTACGGATTCCACTTTCAGTAGAAAAAGTGATGTGTGGAATCACAGAATGCTCCACTAGAAGAAGCGAAAAAAGTTCCACATCAGGAAAAAGCGAAATTATGAATAGTGCAAAATAAACTAGAACCGTGTAGATCAATTTGCGTACAGTCCCTCCTCTCCTCTGGTCGTAAGATTTACTAGTAATTTTACTACTACCCTCTTTTGGCAAATCACCGGTGAGATAGTAGTACAGGGTCATACATATAGGCTATAGCTGCAGTTAGGCTATATTAGCTGATGCCTTATACTTATAGCTTAGTAGTATAATAAATAATGATTACTAAGAAAAGTTAAAAGTTAAAAACTACTGAAAAGTTAAAAGAATAGAGCCAATACTTGTACTGCCTACGAACTCTGCTCTACGGTATCTAACTTTCAAACAAAATATTTTCTCAATACAGAATCTACAAGTTAATTGTAATACATATTAAAAGCTCAATATTTGTATCAGTCAAAATCACAAACGAGTATCTCTTTCTCCATAATATCTATCATAAACAGCCAAAATTTAAATATTTCAACAAAAAACTATAACCTACAGTCATAAAGAACAAACCTTTAGGTAAAACCAGTAAACTACCGTGCCGGACTGGAAAGGGATTGAGGGGTCGAAGATCCCGACGTACGGCCCAGCTGGATCGATTAATGCACGGTCGGTACCGTACTGGTAGTAGCTAGGTGGATCGACCGAATACGTGCATGTATTGGTCTTCGTATTTGCTTTGATACCGTACTGTGTTCCAGATATTCCTTTGAACAAGGCTGGGCTTGTGAAAAGTAAAATTATTGGACTTGGGCCGTTGGCCACATCAGATATTTTCTTTCCCAAATAAGGCCGAAACGAGCGTCCACTCAACACACAAGAAGAAAAAGAAGGGACATAAAGGGGAGCCGCGGGGACCCTGGTTTTCTACTTTTGTGAGGGGGAAAAAGTAGTTGTGAAGCTCGTATCTCGCGGCGGCGGCGGCGGCTCGGGCTGCAGAGCTTCGCCGGAGATGGCCGGCGCAGGTGGCATCAGAGCCGGCGTCGGAGGCCTCGACATGGACGCGTTGGAGGGCGTGCGCGCCATCATGCTGAAGCCGTCGGAGTTCCTCGACGAGGCGCGGTTCACGAGGATCTCCGGCGCCGACTTCAACGATGCCGGCCTCGGCCTCGATGGGCTGCTCGGGTCGCTCGTCTCCACTGGTTTCCAGGCCTCCAACCTCGGCGACGCCGTCGACGTCGTCAACCAGATGGTACTTCACGATCCCCTTTTCCCTTCCCAGGTTGTGAATGAGGCGAAGCATTTGGTGCACAGTAGTTCGAGATTGCTGTATTTCTAGATTCATGGAATTTTCGAGGATGTACAGTTTAGATAGTGGGAATTTCCGTGGAGTGTGTAGTGAGTTGACTAGGAGGTGAAGTGATGTACCAAGTGAATTTCTACTGATTTTGTTAAGAAATTTGTTCGTTTTCAGAATTTCTACTGATTTTGCTACTCGCCTTTAAGCGGTTCTTATATTTGCTAACTCTTTCTTCTCTGTGCTTAAATGCACTAAAGTTAGATTGGAGGCTGTCCCATGAGAAACCAAGCGAGGACTCTGATGAAGCTGTGCTTGACCCTAAATATAGAGAATCTGTGAAGTGCAAGATATTTCTGGGATTCACTTCAAACCTTGTCTCTTCTGGCATTCGGGATGTAATCCGGTTTCTAGTCCAGCATCACATGGTGAATACTCCAAATTTTGCATCATGTAACTTGAAATGAAAAGGTTTAAATATCCCTTTTATGAGTTGTTTAGTTGAAGTATGCCTAGACATGTTTATCGTAGTGACAGACTAACATTACTAAAAGCATTGAGATCTCATTTCCTAATATGTAGCTAATTTCCCTGCATAAAAATGTGTTCTTTAGGTGGATGTTATTGTTACAACTGCTGGAGGTATAGAGGAGGATCTCATCAAATGCCTCGCACCAACGTACAGAGGTGAATTTTCTTTACCTGGTGCGCTACTGCGGTCAAAAGGACTGAACCGGATAGGAAATCTACTGGTGCCTAATGATAACTATTGCAAGTTTGAGAACTGGATCATGCCACTTTTTGACCAAATGCTACTAGAACAATCCACTGAGGTAACCATCTCTTTTGGGTCTTAAGCTATAAAATTTATCTTCTGGTTGAAACACTGTTAGCTGCAACAATCTGTTTGATTCCATATAATATACGTGTGCTTATGATGCAGTGATCAGCTGTGAAGTGGAGTAATTGCATACGGTGCATGAATTGCAGTGGAAAATAAAACTACATAAGATTAATCTAGCAGTCTTAGATTTTGAGTTCTAGGGATAATGAGAATCTAAGAAGAGTAGGCCTGGCTACAATATTTAGATACCCCCTTATAGAAGGGTACAAAAATGGTTTCAACTCAAACACTAAAAATAAGAAACAAGAGAGAAAAACCTAAACAGAAAAGAGCTAAAATAGAGAGAAAAAGTACTTCAAGGTAATAGACTGAAACATGTCAAAGTAAAGATTCTAAAACAATTAAAAAAATCAATGAACTTTATTTGATCTGGCCTCCATCACCTCCCTTTCATATTGATTTGTATGCATCAGCATTTCCCAGAACCATATAGCTATAATCTTTTCTAGCAAGACATGCATAAATTTGAATAGCACTGAATTATGAAGCTATGAAGCTATATGTTTCTGCACAATTGCTGATAATCAGTAGAGAGAAGGTTGCATCCTGGTAGATAATTGATGTTTTTAATTAATGAGCTTTTTCTGCATTTGAATTCATAGTAAGTTTTACTGCTATGCTCTTGTAGTCTTGTGCAGTGACGCATCCTCTTCATGTGGAGACAAATATTCAATCATTTTGTAAGTTTTTTTATCTTCATGAATCTCAATAATTTCTTCTTACTTGCAGAATGTTTGGACACCATCAAAGGTGATTGCTCGTCTTGGCAAAGAAATAAATGATGAAAGCTCCTATCTTTATTGGGCATATAAGGTAACGTGTTTTTTTTACTGCACCTGCATATTCTTACAAAGTGCAAAAGAACAGCAGAAGTAGTAAAACATTGATTCTATTTATAAAGTCCATGCATCACTATCTTGATTCTTGAGTAAACAATGCTATAGGCTAGTTGAAAATTTTGTTTAGTTATTTAAGTCTGTTATTCATGTTGTCTTACTGAATTCTTTTCAATAATGCAGTAGGGGTCAAGGATCGAAAAACCGGAACCGGGCCAAATCCCGGCCGCCGGCCGGTTACCGGAAAACCCAGTTAAAAACCAGTTAAAATTTGGCAAATGAAAATTTGGGGGGAAGCAGGAGGGGACCGGTAACCGGTAGAAAACTGGTGGAAAAACCAGATAAACCGGTGGAAACTGGGTTAATGTTAGTTAGATAGTTGAGTAATGGAAATATTAAATGAAAAATATTTAATGAAGTATGAAGACCTCAAGTTGTACATAACCAAGGAAGACTCGGTTAATGGAAACCTTTGCTGCTGCTTTGCTGCTGCTGTGCTGCTTCGCTGCTTTGCTGCTGCTGCTTTCTCCTCTCCCTCCTGCTTTGCTGCTGCTCTCAATTATGTGCTGCACTGCTGCTGGCTCATACTTTTTCTCCCCCCACATGCAGAGGACCCCTCCCTTCACATGCAACAAGCAAAAAGCACCCCTTTACCATGCCCCATGGACCCTACATGCTCCCAACCAGATGATTAAGCAATGCCCTCTGGAAGCCCACTCTTCCCATTCAAACATCTACAAATTCAAATTTTCGAATTTTAAATTTCGGTCGGTTTTTTTAATCCCGGACCCCGCCGGGTTTTCCGGTTACCGGCCGGTAACTGCCGGGAAACCGAATCCTGGTAGGGGTCATATCTTTTACCCAAGAACTAGTACATCGTCAGCTTGCTTATTGTGGCACTAATTTAATCCAGCGTACTTAGTATCCATATTTAAACCTTTGTTTTGCCTGAAGTCAGTCATAGTTGAGTGGATGCGAACAACATACAGTAGATGTTTCTCTTGATGTTAGAATAGATGATGTGCCTTTAATTTCTATGGAGAATATGATTCAGAAATCTGCATTGAGTTTCTTGTTTTTATCGGGTTTAAATTCTTACCTTCAAGTGCTTTTGTGTGATTTACAACTCAAAAGACTGAGGCCAGACAACACTGACTCCCCCTAACTTGATCAGAACAATATTCCTGTATACTGCCCAGCGCTGACTGATGGATCACTTGGAGACATGCTGTTCTGTCATGCAGTCCGCAATCCTGGTCTAATTATTGACATTGTACAAGGCAAGTTCCACTGTGCTTGCTTTTGTTGATTTTGCTTTCTTTTTTATTTCTTATATTTTGGTTGAAATCTTTGCAGATATACGATTGATGAATGGGGAAGCCATTCATGCAACCCCAAGGAAGACAGGGATCATAATTCTTGGTGGAGGCCTTCCAAAGCATCATATATGCAATGCCAATATGTTTCGCAATGGTGCAGATTATGCAGTCTATATCAACACAGCTCAAGAGTTTGATGGTAGTGATTCTGGAGCACAGCCTGATGAAGCAGTTTCATGGGGAAAGATTAAGGGTTCAGCAAAACCTGTCAAGGTATATGTACCTTGAGCTAGTTTCACCCTCTAGATATTTAAAGGTGCCTTTGCTAAAGATCATGATGCACGCACAAGCACTTTTCGTTGCTTTCTCTTGCAATGAGATATGTCAAAGAAATTGGATGCATTATCTTGAACTGGAATCTAATTTCTGAACCGTCTTATTTTGTCTGTCCGTGTGTAAAGCCTTTTCACTTTTTAATATTATAGCAATGCATTTTAGCCTGGAAACTTGTAGTCATTTTTTAGTTCAGGGGGTGGATTAGATGCACCCCCAAAGTTAAGAGGTAAATTAGACTTATCCCTTGTTTTAATAATTGTGCTTTCTCTGCTAATAGGAATGTATGAAGTCATAAACCATATTTGATTACTACTGTAATCTAATAGTCCCAACTTTTGGAAATGCAGGTGCATTGCGATGCGACTATCGCTTTCCCGTTTCTTGTAGCTGCAACATTTGCACGCAAGTTTCATGGCGCAAAGTCAGCCAACTGAATTTCTGGCGGTGAACGATGGACCTCTGATCGATTTTTACTGAACTCTCCAAATGATTGTTTGGAGCACAGCCTGTGCTTCACCCAACAGGGGTGTAAAGCGGAAGGTTTCGTTGACTCCACATCACCATTCTTGATTCTCTTCGTTGTACACCTGGTGTTGTAGTAGCATTTGTATGTTACAATGAATTGTTTATGGGAGTACCGGCATGCAATTAGTTCATTTTGTGATCAGATGATGGCTACAAGTGTTCGAAATCCACTAGTAATTTGTTTTCTAAGCAAGTAAGTTCAGTGATAATTAGGCTTCTTTACGGCTTCTAAAAGCGGTTTTTTGTCTTTTGCTACAGTACCTAACTTTTAAATAGGTTATTTTCTCAAGATAGGGTCTACAAGTTAATTATAGTATACGTTAAAAGCTTAATATCTGTATCAACTAAAATCATAAGTGAGTATCTCTATCTATAATCTACATCATAACATTAAAATTCAAAATTTTTAACAAAAATAAACCGCACTCGTATCAAACATGCCCTTATTGGACCACGACGAAAAAGCTCCAGCTTTCTAAGGTCCCATTTGGAACTGCAGATTTCCTTAATTTCTGCAGAATTTGAACTTGTGTTTTCCTCGAAACTCCTGCTCTATGGCAAAGCAATGCAGTCATTACAGGGAACTCTTCAACCGACTCGGATCCAGACCTGGCCGAATGTGCGGGGCAAACCATGCTAGCACCCGAGACATGTACTGTTGGTCTGATTCATCTACGGTATGGTACAAATAGTAAACCGGACTGTCGGTCTAACCTAACCAAGCGTGTCGCGCTTGGATCGGCATCTCTGCATAGCGGGTTAATTTGGCACGGCACGCATAGCCTGACACGCCATTTAACTCCAACCTCATATGAGGTCAGGTTTGCTTAGAAGAGTGCAATAACTTTCATGTAATAGTGCAGTAAATTTGCTTGTGAAATGCAATAAAATTACTTATGTTAGGGTTACCTAATTCTTTTAAGCGTAGATGGATGATTTAGCAGTAAAATTACTTACGATTACAGCAAGATTACTTGGTGATTGGTAATAGAAATACTTGCCAGTGGCCTTCCTTGGCCCTTGCCCAATTGCCCCTTCTCCTTGGCCTCGCGACCCAGCCACCGTTGCACCGCCATATGCGGCAACAACACCGGGAGTGCCACCGTTGGGGGCGGAGACAGTTGCCCCCCATCGCCTTCTTCCTCACCGCCCTGCCCGTCGACACCTCCTAGTCTCCTCCCTTCCCAGTCGCCGCCTCCATCCTCCCTGCCGATCGCTGCCTCCCCCGTCCCCGGCCACGACGACCAACACCTCTTCTCTTCATCTCTTCCTCTCGTCAACCTCCCTCCTCGCCAACCACCGCCTTCAACATTCTCCTCTCGCGAGGACAGCAATGGCGGCATGGTGCCTACAGGCGGGGCACTACCAAATCGGGCTACCATGCTCAATGGGCCATCGATGCCTTGTTGTGCTAAGCGTGTCTAGCCCAATATGGTTCGACCCCTCTCCGTGTTGTACCTAGATTGGAGGACAGACATGTGGGCCGACATGGCATGACACGTTAATTTATTTGTGCCAGCTGTACTTAGCATAATCAGATCATGTTTTATCCGAACCTATGTCATATTGTGCTGGGCGGTCTATTTGATTAGGTCTGCTCATATTCACGTTGGATCGATTGGGAAAATATAAAGTACCACCTGCTTATTTCAACTTTCGAAGAAGGCGAACAGGGCCGGCAAAGCCCAAACACGTCCTGCCCGACGGCTCGACCCACCACGGCGGGCGATCTCGAACCCAATCCGCCGTCTCCTCTCCTTCCCCGAAACCCTCGTCGCCGTCCCCATGCTCTACGGCGCCAGGTTCATACCTCGCTAGCAGATCCTATCCGTACGTTCACTTCACTCCTTCTCTCTTTCTCTATCTCTCTCCATTTCCCTTCTCAACCTCCTCACCAAATCTCCCTAATTGTTCCAGAAGGGCGGAAGCGACGAAGGCTCGGGCTCCGATGACTCCGACGGAAAGAGGCTGGCCAAGCGGAGCAGGAAGGGGAGAGATAAGGAGGAGAGGAGGAGGCGAAGGCAGCGACGGAGGGGCAGGTACAGCTCGGACGACTCAAGGAGGGCGAACAGCGAGGATTCCATCGACGAGGAGGAGGAGGAGGTTGAGTCGGAGAAAGCGCCAGAGGAATCACTGGAAGACGCGGCACAACTTCTCCGATGACGAGGAATCCAATGGTGAATCTGACAAGGGAAGAGGTAAAAATTTTGAATTTGGTTAGAACGGTGCTTTTCTTACAGGTTGTGGCAAAGCAAGCGGAGAGGCTCTGTAGGTGATGATGAGGAGGAGGATGGGGAAGGGAATTGGAGGTGAGGGGTTAAGGGCGAGTGAGGTGGTCAGGAGGGAGATGGGCCTTGAATGGATGCTGGCAAGCAGTCGCTGGGCTGAGAGCAGCTGTGCACAGAGGGTTGATAATAAAAAGGTTGAGGCTGCACATGAAGAGGTATTAGGATGACCACTTCTTTAAAAAGATATGCTATGATTCAATGCTTGTGTCCGAGTAACCACACTTCACCATAGAGCTACAATGCACCCAGCTGACTGTAATTTCTTTGAGGGACCGGCTAACTGCTGCTTGAGATGGTAGTAGAGGTGGGAGTCGGGCCGTGCTTTTTTGGGCGGTCGAGGCCCGGCCAGCCTGACACGGCCCAAGCACGGTACGGGTCCGACACGTGGAGGGTCGGGCTGGCACGACGGTGGGCAGGCGGGCACGGAAAGCCGGCGCTTAGGTGGCACGATGATCGTGTCCTCCGTCGACCGATGGCGATCTTGGGCGGGACAACACGACCAAGAGCAAGAGAGCTAGGCATATCTGCCGCGAATGGTTTCGGCGCTCACCGGCGGCGGTGGAGCCTCCTCGCCCGCCGCATCGGCTTCAGGGTGCGTTGGTGGTGGCCGGCCTCGAGCAAAACGTTGGCGACGCTCCTCTCACCGGTCGTGGTCATGGGCTTGTCCGATCTCATGGACGACATCCTTGACGGTTTGCTCAACGGCTCCTCGTCGCCTTGTCGGCTCTTCGCCTCCCATGGTTGCTTCACCAGCTCCCGCCTCGGGTCTCGACGCATCCTACCTCGGTGATCAGCGGCCATTAACGTTGAAGGGAAGGACAGCGTAGATGGAGAGAGCGATTGATGGGGCCGCCGGTACCGAAGGTGAGAAGGTTGGGGGAGGAGAGGAAGCAGATCGGAGGAGGGAGGCGCAAGGAGGCAGGTGGAGCTGGGGATGGATCGCCGGCGTTTGTTGGATGGCGGCGGCAGTAGGGCGGCAGTGTGGTGGCGTTGGCGCGAGGTAGGTACTGCGGCCGGTGGGTGATGGTGAAGGAGGAAGGAGGAAGGAGCGAGGCGGCGGCACCGTCGAGTCGGCTTGGCCTCGCCGGTCTTGGGTCGTGGAGAAGATGGCAGTGGGAGGAAGAGAAATAGAGGGCTAAGGAAGAAATGAACCGGGCTCGAGTCCCCCGGTCTGCGGCGAAGGGATTTTAAGGATTGGGTATTTGGTCATTTTTGCGATTTAGCCCTCCAGGTTTTCTAAAATCTATAAATAGGTCATTGTCCATTTTGATTTCTTCTATACTAGCCCTCAGAAACTCTGATTTCATCGCAGAAAGATCCTACACATCCGTTGTGACATGTACATCTGTATGAAGCAGTCTCTAGAATGCCAAATTTGAAGATTGAGTTAAAGGTTTTGGAGAATCCAGCTACCATGCTCAATGGGCAGTGGTGCCTTGTTGTGCTAAGCGTGTCTAGCCCAATATGGTTCGATCCTCTTCGACTCGTGCTCGGATTGGAGGACAGACATGTGGGCCGACATGACATGCCATGTTAATTTATTTGGGCCAGCTGTACTTAGCATAATCAGATCGTGTCTTATCTGAACCTATGTCATATTGTGCTGGGCGGTCTATTTGATTAGGTCTGCTCATATTCACGTTGGATCAATTGGGAAATATAAAGTACCACCTGCTTATTTCAACTTTCGAAGAAGGCGAACAGGGCCGGCAAAGCCCAAACACGTCCTGCCCGACGGCTCAACCCACCACGGCGGGCGATCTCGAACCCAATCCGCCGTCTCCTCTCCTTCCCCGAAACCCTCGTCGCCGTCCCCATGCTCTACGGCGCCAGGTTCATACCTCGCTAGCAGATCCTATCCGTACGTTCACTTCACTCCTTCTTACTCTTTCTCTCTCTCTCTCTCGATTTCCCTTCTCAACGTCCTCACCAAATCTCCCTAATTGTTCCAGAAGGGTGGAAGCGACAAAGGCTCAGGCTCCGATGACTTCGACGGAAAGAGGCGGGCCAAGCGGAGCAGGAAGGGGAGAGACAAGGAAAGGAGGAGGCGAAGGCAGCGACGGAGGGGCAGGTACAGCTCGGACGACTCCAAGGAGGGGCGAACAGCGAGGATTCCATCGACGAGGAGGAGGAGGAGGAGTTGAGTCGGAGAAAGCGCCAGAGGAATCACTGGAAGACGCGGCACAACTTCTCCGATGACGAGGAATCCAATGGTGAATCTGACAAGGGAAGAGGTAAAAAATTTTGAATTTGGTTAGAACGGTGCTTTTCTTACAGGTTGTGGCAAAGCAAGGAGAGGCTCTGTAGGTGATGATGAGGAGGAGGATGGGAAGGAATTGGAGGTGAGGGGTTAAGGGCAGTGAGGTGGTCAGGAGGGAGATGGGCCTTGAATGGATGCTGGCAAGCAGTTGCTGGGCTGAGAGCAGCCATGCGCAGAGGGTTGATAATGGGAAGGCTGAGGCTGCACATGCAGAGGTATTAGGATAACCACTTCTTTAAAAAGATATGCTATGATTCAATGCTTGTGTCCGAGTAACCACACTTCACCATAGAGCTACAATGCACCCAGCTGACTGTAATTTCTTTGAGGGACCGGCTAACTGCTGCTTGAGATGGTAGTAGAGGTGGGAGTGGGGCCGTTTTTGGGCCGCCCGAGGCCTCGCCACCTGACACGGCCCAAGCACGTGCAGACGGTCCGACACGTGGAGGGTCGGGCTGGCACGACGGTGGGCCGGGCTGGGCCTGGAAAGCCGGCCAGTTAGGTGGCACGATGATCGTGTCCTCCGTCGACCAGTGGCGATGCTGGAGCAGGACAACACGACCAAGAGCAAGAGAGCTAGGCATATGCGCCGCGAATGGTTTCGGCGCTCACCGGCGGCGGTGGAGCCTCCTCGCCGCCGCGGACGGCCAGTGGTGCGTTGATGTGGATGCGTGATGTATATATATGAGATGAGGAGAAAGATGAGGATGGTTAGATCTTAATCTAATGGCTAAAAAAGTGACTGAGATATGCTATGATTTAGGCCGAGTTTATTTTTGCACTTGTGATGTGATGTGTCTTTTGTTGTTCTTTCTTAAAAAACATTATCATACAAAAATAATGAGTATTTTCAACGTTGCTCCTCCTTAGGTCACCACCACTGAACCCTAGGTCGCATCCTCACAGCTCTCTTGCTTCTTCACGTAAAACTAGTAGGGTTGGATTCTTGGAGAAGATAAAATAAATCAACATATTCGACATATATTTATAATTTTACAACATAGCTCACCCATTGTGATTTTATTTTATGGAAGCAAATTACTACTACATGCACTTCTAATTCTAATTCTAACAAATCAACACATTCTAACATAGCAAATTACTACAACATAGCTCATCTCCAGATATGCATGTCTTTGGACTAAATGGCCAAGTTCAGATATGGAATAGCACGAGATAATAGTATGAAATTTCAACTAAGTTTTTAACGAGACAAGACATGAGAGGAATGAAAACAGCGACCGCCACCACCATCGTCGTCGTCGCCTCCGCCATCTATAGATACTTTGGGTTGGGCTTGGGCGCGCAGTACGAACACCGACAAAACAGGCTTTGGGCCGTGTCTGGGCCTGGCCGTAGGCGAGGTGGGCCGGCACGGTGGGGTGATCGAGCCGAGCCGGCATGGAACGATGCGGCCTGAAACACGGTGGGCCCAATGCCCACCTCTAGATGGCAGTATAGATCTAAATTTCCTTAGTTAAGCTAGGTGGTGTATTTATATTTTTGATATGATTCGCTGTTTTGCACCGTAATGTCATGTTTGAAATCAAGTAGATGAAGGATATGTATCTGCTATTGGCTGGTTATCAAGTACCATCCGCAAAGCTGCATCTCCAGATGCAGAATAAGCCCTCCTTTGCAGTGGCCCATGCTCATTTTCTTCGTGATCGGCTCAATGTTCAGTTCAGAAGAAGCTGAAAACTCTCTGCAGCCATGGTATTTATCTCATAGTTCATTCAAAACAACTAGTGTCTAGCACTGCAAAATCCCAACATGCGTACCTGCTCAAGAGAATGGACATCTGCCTGCCTACCTTTGTTGCACCCTTGGTTACTTGCAGATAACACGAAGCTCACAGGATCGTTGTGTCAGTTCCATGAGTCATGTGGAATGAAGCCTGGTCCGAAACCACAAGCGCGGAGGGCTCTAATCCCGGCCGTGTCCCACCGGAATCACTGGAAGACACGGCACAACTCCTCCAACGACGGCGAGGAATCCAGTGGTGAATCGACAAGGAAGAGGTAAACAATTTTGAATTTGGTTAGAACGGTGCTTTTCTTACGGTAGTGGCAAAGTAAGCGGAGGCTCAGAGGTGATGATGATGAGGAGGATGGGGAGGAGAGGGAAATTGGAGGTGAGGGGTTAGGGTGAGTGAGGTGGTCGGGAGGAGATGGGCCTTGAATGGATGTTGGCAAGCGCTTCTTTGGTGAGGCGACCATGCGCAGAGGGTTGATAATGGAAGGCCGAGGTCGCACATGCAGGTATTAGGATAACCACTTCTTTAAAAGATATGCTATGATTCAATGCTTGTGTCCGAGTAACCACACTTCACCATAGAGTCGCAATGCACCCGCTGATTGTAATTTCTTTGAGGACCGGTGTGACGCCGCTTGAGATGGTAGTAGAGGTGGGAGTCGGTAGTGCTTTTCAGGTCGGTCGAGGCCGGCCACCGACACGGCTCAAGCACGATCTGGGTCCGACACGTGGCGTGGCCGGTGGCATGGCGGTGGAACGGGCTGGGCTTGAAAAGCCGGCCCGACGGCATGGCGAGCGCGCCGGGCACGATGACCAGACCGTCGACCGATGGCGACCTTTGGAGCGAGGACAACATGACCAAGAGCTAGTCGTAATGCCTAATGGTAATGGAGACTTATGGTTTGGTTGGACTAGTGGGCTGGTGGCATGGGAGATGAGAGAGGCTGGCTTAGGCTAGGCGATGTTGGGCTGAAATTTTAGATATCTGATTCGTATTATCCGGATAATCCGTATTCGTCGGATATCGAGCCCATCTTGTATTGTATCCGTTTCGACAAAAATCGGTTTGTTTCGATCCGAGAATTATCCAAGAAAATCCGATCCGACACAATACATATTCGTTTTCATCCGGATCGGTTGAAAACTATCCGATTTATTTTCATCCCTAATCAAGATGGGATAACTCAAGCTAATGGTTCAGCACCCAACCCAACCCATTAAAAAAGGGGGATTTGCTCATGTGCCCCAAAGTTTAATGGCGTTTGCTCAAATGCCCATGATGTTTCACCGACATGTAGGCCCCGGACCCGCATGTCGTTGAGACATCATGAAGCATTTGGAGCAAGACGCTAAAACCTGCGGGAAAAACCATTTTTCCATAAAAATTAGCCACCTTCAGAACCAAACCAATCCAGCCCGCACACACTGTCCACCGTCCCCACCCCAACCCATTTCACCAATTCGATTTCCAGACCATTACACAATTCGGTTTCAGACCATTTCACCAACTGGTTTCCAACTGTAGCAAGGGCCAGCCCACTGAGTAGCCTCTCAGTCCTGTAGGAGCACTGGGATTCTGTATGTGTTAATCTGCTTGCTATCCGGATAACGGATGTCAAATCAGAAAATTCGGTAAGAAAAATTCACGAAAATATATGAAAAATTTCACTAAAATGTGGAAAACTCACGACATTCAATTTACCAAAATGCACACGCAAATTTCATTTAACATATCCATCCATCAAACCAAACCAAAATGCATGCGACATAGACGAACTAAAATGATTAAGATGTTGCTGCATTATCAATCCAGACAAAAAAGAAGCGAGCAATTCACTATTTCTCGATTCAGGAATGAAGAAGAAGAGCTTCTCAATGTCTACAGCTTCTCAATTCAGACAAAAGGAAAGGCCTTCCGAGTCTTAACAAATTCTTTGCTGGTCACTTGTCAGAAGCTAAGTTTCACAATGTCGACGTACAAAGCCAATCAGAGAACAATGGCAGAGCAGTATCATCTCCTGCCAATCGACTTCAACCAACTGCTCCCTTCCTTGTAACATTCCACCTGACAATTTGTCATAGAACAAATTTGGTAATTAGCCAGATTATTTGCCAATCAAAAAATAAAGTACTGCTACATGTCCATTTGAGAAATGGAACACCACCATTGGCTTGTTTACCCTTTGACGCTTATGTTTAACCCATTTATGCAAAATTATCGTCTATTGATAATTGAAACTGACTTAAAAATCAAACATATAACTGAAGTACTGAATCTTCACTGCTACTAGTTAAA
Source organism: Bonia amplexicaulis (assembly GCA_036346245.1). NCBI lineage: Eukaryota > Viridiplantae > Streptophyta > Magnoliopsida > Poales > Poaceae > Bonia > Bonia amplexicaulis. The sequence goes on along the minus strand of CM070743.1, from coordinate 3,761,079 downwards.
AGGAGCATGTTTCAGAGACAGCGGATCAGAAACCAACCCACACAAAGCACGAAAATTCACAAGCATCGATCGAGCACCCCACTTAACCTCCCGATCGAACAATGTATCTTCCACGGCCTCAAATTGGGAAAATAAATGTCACGAAGCAAAGATACAATCATCTGGCCCCATTGCTCTTTAGCAGTAATATCAACCAAGAAGACGGCCGCACGAGTGTGGTGCGTAACCAAAGAAGAGAGGCGCACCTGGCATAGGGCGAAGGAGATCCAAGAGTGGGGGCACGCGACGGCCAGCGGTGTCAGAGATTGGGGGAGGAGGAAGGAGTCGATGGCGATAGAAGAATAGGGGCACGCAGTGTTGCGTGTAGAGTTGGATGAGAAGGGTTCTTGGCGATAGAGATGCAGGGGAGGAGATTCGGGGCGGAGGCACGTGGCGGCCGACTGCGATGGAGATCGGGGGAGGAGGGACTCGACGACGCGGTGGTTATGGAACCCTTGCCCCTCACCAACTCACCCTCTGCACCTATTCCAAGTTTCCAACCCACACAGGCCAAATTAGAGTGGCTAAATGGGCCAGGCTAACCGTGCCAATCTGAAGCATAGTACTGCCATACTATTGGTCCAACCTAGGGATGGCATGGCTTAGAACTAAAAGGATTGTGTTGGCCCAGCCCGATGAGGTGTGCCATGCTTGGGTCGCTACCTAAGTCTAGTGGGCCGGGCAGGACGGCACACACAATATCGTGTCATGCTAGGCACGAGTGAGCACAGCACAGCTCGGCTTGGCCGTTGCCTCCTCCCTTCTTGGATCCTTGGCACCTCCCTCGCCAATGCCTGCTCCCTCTCACGCTCCACTGCTCGGTCGTCCCCTCCTCCCTCCTCAGCCCCTTCGCCGTATCCTTACCTCTTCCCTCCCCGCCAAGGCGTCGCCTACTCTTTCGCGGCCTCCTTCCTCCCCGTCGCCTCCTCTCCACACTCTCCCTCTCACCAGCGTCGGCATCGGCGACGGTGATGAGGCACCAGGGAACGCGCGATTGAGGATGAGCCAGTGAGGTGTAACATACCTTGATACCTAGACTCTCGCATAATTTCTAAAAATTTATGATTATACTACTATGAACACCAAATCGTGTAATCATAGTTTTTGTGATGAACTTCTTGGCGGCTTCAGTTGTTATTTTAACAACTGGCTCAATTTCTATCTATTTTGTGAATGTATCCATCATTACAAAAAGGAAATAAAATCCCCCAAGTGCTCTTGGAAAAGGTCCCAGAATGTCTAAACCCCAGGGTGAGAAAGGCCAAGAAATTGATATTGTTTGGAAAGCTTATGTATGTTGATGTACTTGTTGGCTATGAAACTAAAGTTGTACACATTTGAACACAAGTTTTTTTACATCATGGAGGGCAATTGGGCAATAATATCCTTGTTAGAAGGTTTTATCGACCCGAGTTTTGTATTTTGGACATTAATTTCAAACAATCTTTTTGAGATATACATCTCATTAACACTCTATGAGTTCCTTATTTGTAGATGGTACATTCGATCAGAGTATATGATTGGCTTTTTGAGATGTACGATCAGTCTCTACGTCATCTTCAGGAAGTGTACCATATTGAAGATATTTATAGATTGATGCCATCCAATCATTGTTGTGATCGATCTGAGCGACTGTAAGATCGAGGAGGCCGGCTAAAGAGGGTGAATAGGAGGTTTTTTTAAAAAAACTTTCTTTTATTTCTATTTGGATAAAACCAAGTATATAATGCGGAATGGTAAATCAATTTAGTTTAGCACAAATAAAGCCCAAATCAACTAGATTCACCTAAGCGCACCAACATTCTAAGTCTATATCAAAGGGTTGTAATCCTAGGATGACAAGCAATCAATTTAATTCTATGAATGTAAATTACTTGAATGTAAAGTGAGAACAAGAGAATAAATCACAATTGGCATGGTTTTTTACCGTGGTATTCAGAGACATGCTTGTCTCTCCTAGTTCACGTTAAGGTAAGCCCAAACTAATTGAACCGGCTCCACGAATTAAACCAATCGCCTCAAATTCATTAGTGGTAGCTTTTTCCTGCTCTGGGTAGGCGAACTCCAACCTTCATAACTCGTCGGGTCTTCTCACAATTTTCTTTGAGAAGATCACCGCATACGACACCTTCAACGCCGTCTAAGAGTCTGCAAACTCCAAGAGTAAAAAGTCATGCCTCTTGCTTCACTCTCACCACGTGCAATGAATGCACAAGCGCAAACACATCCATCTCTAGATGCAACACATGAAATCTAGAACTTTTCTCCTTGCTCAAAAGGTGCAGCACATATACAATTGAAAGGGGAGCCTTACACTAGCTCAAGGGAATGAAATGGAGTGCCAAAGGTTGTCTCCCAACTGGCTAAGGGGGTATTTATAGCCCACACCACAAAAACTAGCCGTTGGAAGAAAAACCCCTGAAAAATCAGGAATTTTGGTAGTACTGCCGTTATAATGATGGTACTACCGCTCCCCCCGCAACGGTCAGAAAACTAGCCATTATTCAGTAAAATCGGAAGTATCACCGCACAAAGTCCATTACTACCGCTGAGCAGTAGTACCGCTCCACACATTGCAGAACTACCATTTTCCAAGGGAGGAGAAATCCTTCCAACAGGTGTCTCTCTGGAAAAAAAATGTACCACGGATAAATCAGTACTTCTGTCGGTGTAAGATCGAGGAGGCCGACTAGAGAGGGGTGAATAGGCGGTCTAAAAATTCTCTACAAATTATTACTAATAATTTAAGATATTTTCTATTTTTCTAAATCAAGTATATAATGCGGAAGCTTAAATCAGTTTGATTTAGCTTAAATAGCGCATACAACAAATAAATTCGTCTAAGTGCACTAAATTCTAGCCTAGGTCAAGGTTTGTAATCCTAGGTATACAAGCAATCAAATTAATTCAATGAATGTAAATTGCTTGAATTAAATAAAGCACAAGGAAACAAACCACAAATGACACGGTTTCTTTTTACCGTAGTGTTCTGAGACTTGCCGGTCTCTCCTAGTCCACGTTGAGATAAGACTGAACTAATCGGACCAGCTCCACGAATTAAGCCTTCCACCTCAATTTCACTAGTGGTAGCTCTTTCCCGCTCCAGGTAGGTGAGCTCCGACCTTCACACTTCGCCGGGTCTTCTCACAACCTTCATTGAGAAGATCACTGTGCATGACGCCTCCAACGCCGTCTAGGAGTTGGCAAACTCCGAGAGTAATAAGTCAAATCCCTCACTTGACTCTCACCACGTGCAACGAATGCACTAGCTCACTTGGACACAAAGCCCACCTCTAGAGGCAACACATGCACTCTAGTTTCTCTTCTCCTATCTCACAAAGTGCAACACATGCACAATTGAGTGGAGAACCTCACTCTAGCTCAAGAGTACAGAAATAGGTTCATCAACATTTGCCCCAACCGGCCACAAGGGGGTATTTATACCCCACACCAAAAAACTAGCTGTTGGAGCCAACTTCCTGAAAAATTCAGGACGGCCGGAAGTACCGCAGGCCAAAGGCTGGTACTTCCGCTCCAGCTCTGACGACACAGCAACGGCTATGTCAAAGCTTCTGAACTAGCCGTTACACAGTCGGCGCGAAAGTATCGCCGTTCGTTTTCCGGTACTTCCGCTCAACTGTAGTTCCGCAAAGTTGGCGTGGTACTTCCACTCGGTGAGACCGAAATTGGCGCTCGGAAAAAGATTCGCGGGAGAGTCGAGCTTCGATGTCCGGTAGTACCGCATGACATATGTCGGTACTTCCGTTCTCTAGTAGTACCGCTCATACAGAGCCGATACTTCCGCTGGTCGGACCATCCGCTCACACAGAGCCGCTCGGATTTCTCACAACCGGTAGTACCGCAACAAATGCCAGTACTTCTGATGTCCAGTAATACCGCTCACAGAGAGCCGGTACTTCCGACTTACGGTAGTACCGCTACGCACACAGCGGTAGTTCCGATTTTCCTAAGAAGTGCAGATATCTCAACAGATTTTGCAAAACATATTTGCAAACTACGATATCATGCACACAATGATCAAACATGATTTTCAATAAGTTGCAAAACATATTTGCACACTTTTGAAATCATGACACAAGGGTCGTGGCGTTGTTCTCTGGTCGCCGTGTTTGCTTGTCAGAAGTACCGGGCTTGTAGAAGCACTTAGGCATTCCAACTTGGCTGGAATAATCAATTCCTCTGGGAGTGTTGTCACGGGGGCAGCGAATTTTCTTTCATCCAGTTGATCTTGCTGGTCTCAGCGAGCGGCGAGTCTGGAATGGAAAGGGATGATGAAGAGGCATCATGTTCTACAACGCGGATGCATGCGTCTATGTCTAGGTCAGTGTAGTCTACCAAGTTGAACCAGTTACTGCCATGATCGCATGGCAATGTTGACAAAAAATAAGGGAGGATGATGATGATTGATGAATGAAGAAACTTTAAGGATTCAACAGCTCAATCCCTATGGACGACGCCCGCCGTCGACGGTTGAGTCACCAATCTTACGAGATAATATGAGAAAGATGGGTGAATTCCTTAGAAGAGAATGAGGATGATCTTTTTTTACAATGAACTAGTTACATGATGCCCTTTATAAAGGCATAAAACTAGCCATAATCTCTATATTCTTCCCACTAGTCAGAAGACTGCAACTCGCTTGATCTACTTGACTCTAAATTGTTGAATATATCTATTTCTTCTCCGTCAACCCTTAAATACCGTTGAAGAGATGCCAATTATCTGCCTAGGAAGACGCCTCATGGAACCAGCATGTCTGATCAAGGAGGCAGTTGTTGTCAAAGAGAGGATGTCTGATCATCGGTTGCTGTCAGTGGGAGACGAACGTGAGGAATAACTGCATAGCGGTTATTTGTCAGAGACTCAAGGCCAAAACGTCATGCTGTTTCAGGTGGATAAGGCATGGGTTCTATCCATCACACGGTGGAATCTCCTAGAAGCGGGCCCATGTGCCCATTCACATAATCTCCTAGTGTTCATCTGGTCGGGTAAGTCGCACAGTGGATCTCCGACCAGTGTACTCGGGAAATGGCTTCTAGAGGATTACAACTATGATGGTCTTTAGGGCTTAATTAAGCATTAAAATCATATTAAATGGATTATTCAATCCTGATCAGTTCTAAAACAAAAAATTAGAAAAAGAACGAGGAGTATAAACTGCGGTCATATACCTTTGGAGAAGAGAAAAATAATTAATACCACTACCGGAATGAGATCATACTGTGTGCTCCAATCTAATTTTGTGCTATCCATGCTCCCGTAGCTCGAAAATTGGTCTAGAGAGCCATGAAAAATCTACAAAATTTTGTCAGTATTAACACAAAACCAATCTATCATGTCACAAAAATTCAAATCTAAATTCGATCTACATATTGAGACAAAAAAGATAAATTCTGCTGAAAAGTAAATCCAAAATAAAAATAAAAAGAAAATAAAAGTTACTATTCATTGAAATTTGTCCTTTTTTGTTTATCTCGATATACATTGTGTTTTGTTGAAATTTTATAGAATACTTGCTTATGTCCTACTCTATGTAGACAGATTTTTTACTAGATTATTTTTTTGAGGAATGAGAACATGGGTAGCATAAAATTAGCTTAGGGCACACAAAGTGTTGATCAACTGCGGCCGTGGCACGCACGTACACATCGTTGGATCGTCGCAAGGATGTAGAGAGTGGCCTTGGACCCTTCATTCGATACTACGGCGGTCATCGGACGGTCCAAACCATTTTTTTTTCCAAAGTCTAAACTCCCGTGTGCTGTCTCCCGAAAAGCCTCTCTTCGGCTCGACCATGGCGACCTCTGGGGCGGCGCCGAGGCACAGTTGCGCAAAGCTGTCGGTGACGGTCGGGGACCCCAAGGCGGCGGGCGGAGGCTCCATCTTCGTGAAGGCCACGTGGCTCCCCACCCGCTTCTCGCTCGCTGTCACCGACAGCGCCGGCGCGTGGGTCGCCGACGCCTCCGACGCCGAGGTGCGCCTCCGTGCCGAGCAGTGGGACCAGCCCGTCGCCGACTACCTCGCACTCGCCGAGCGCTACCTCGCCTTCCACCAGCCCTCCTCCACCTACTTTTTCCACGACGCCGGCAACGGCCATCGCAGGGTTTGTTCTGCTCTTATCCCTCCTCCGTCTATCTTTCTTGGTTCATATATGAATAGAAAATTTCGGGTTAATCGAAGAAGGTCACTAATTCTAGAGCAAGTTGAAATTGGGCCAGTTGATTTCATTTGGATGAAAAGATTGTTGTTTGAGGTGTGAAGTATCACATTTGTTCCTCAGTTCGTTTGCTAATTGTGTCTTTTGTCCAGTGTACTAATTGCTCACCCACGAATAGTGCATTTAGTAATTTGTGTTATTATCGCCAAAAAAAGCAATGAGTGTTTATTTGTTCATGGGTTTCAGAGTAGTGATCTTTGTCAACTCTTCTTTTAGGCCCAATTTGGGAAGCAATTTGTGATGTTGCTGTTGCTAATGTATTAAGAAGAGACTTCTCTTTGCCCCCCCTTACTGTAAGTTTGTAACTTCCGTTCATGTTTTTTTTTTGGGATTTGGGCCTTTCTAACCTGCCAAGTAGGGATGGCAATTGTACCCATTTACCCGTGTACCCGTGGGTAAATACCCTAATGGAGTCGGGTATGGGATGTATTCTTTACCCACGGGTAAGAAAACGGGAAAATCTCGCCGTCGGGTAAGCAGTGCGGGTATGGGTTAGCTCTACCGTGCCGTTTCGCCTGCTTACCCGTGAAATAGACCCGACAGTGGGCCATCCAAAACAAGAAACCCTAACTCTCCCGCATGCCCCGCTGGCTGTATCTTCGCCGCCCCCTCGGTCCCTCTCGCTGCGTCTCGCTCTCGCATCCCGCCCGCTCTCGCGCTCTCTCCATCCGTCGATTCCGCCTCCTCCTCCGCCTCAACCCGTGCCCTCCTCGCCTCCGCCCGGATCCGTTTCCTCTCCTCGCCTCGCGCCGCCCTGCCCCCCTCGCCTCATACTCGCCCGCCTCCGCCTCGCCCGGATCCGTAGTCGCGCCGGGTCTTGCCTCCCATCCTCCTCCACGTCAGTGCCACCCCGCCCCACCTCCACCGTCCTCTTCGCAACCGCCCCGTCCTCGCATCCACCCGGCGGATCGGATCCGGCTCCGCCCGCCGCTTCATCTCGCTCCTCCGCCTCGACCCGCCCCGTCCGGCCTCCTCCTCCTTCATCCTCCTCCTCCCCCCCAAATCCGCCCAGACAACCGTCTTGACCCGGTCCGTGTGGCAACAAGCGGGCCAAGAGGCACTACACCGAGGGCGCTGAGCTCATCGACTCCGTCCTCGACGTCGTCTGCAGGAGGCCGAGAAGCGCTCTCGCCTCCAAGGTCGGTGTGCCTCTACTCTCTTCATCTTTCCTCGATGGATCTGGATCTGGAAAACACACACACACCAACGAGATAAAATCAGAGCTCACAGAATTAGGGTCTCTTGAGGTTGATTGTGCTAGAATTAGGGTTTCTTGAGGTTGATTGTGCTAGAATTGGGGTTTCATGAGGTTGATTGTGCTAGAAGTGGATTCATAATGTCTGATACTGCCTGTGTGTGGAACTTGAGCTCGTGGCATTTGCCTTGACCGATTTGATAGAAATTCTTTGTCTTTGTGTGAGGTTTGTTATGTAGCACATGTCTAATCTTGAGTGTAATGTCGTTCCATGTCCTGTTTGTAGAACATTCACTGGACTCTGCATATATCCTAACCTCAATTGAATGTATGTGTGTATGTTGTTGAATATGTGAATTTGCAATGCATTGATGATGTTTGAATGTGAATATGTGATGTACTCAGTTCGCGGGTAGCGGGTATGCCATGAGCGACGGTACCATGGGCGGCGGGTATGGCGGGTTTTTACCGTGGGCGGGTTCGGGTATGCCCGTGGGCGAAAATTGAGGTCGCGGTATGCGGGTATGGGCGAGCACTACCCGTACCCGCCACGCCCGATTGCCATCCCTACTGCCAAGCAGTCCGAAGAGCAGTTCAATTGCACACTCTTATCCAGTTCTTGCGAAAAGGACAGTTACAGACATTGATGAGTTGAAATGTGAAGAAATGCTGATTTGGCATTCTGTAGCCTGCAGGTCATTTGCGATACATGTGTTTGACCGATATTTTGTGCTAACTGTTTATAGCATTGGAAGGATGCCTCAAATCTTTTCCAAACTTACCATATAAACCAGGACTTCTCCACTAAGAGAGAGAAACTTGGTGGTGTATGCTCACCACATCCTTTAAGAGTGTTGCGCACCCGTCACTTTTAGTTATCTTGATTGTTTGAAGTTAAGCCTTAGCAATCTGTTTGAGGTACCATTATTTCCATGTTATTCACATGGTATGAGCAAGTTGAACTTTTATTGAGTTCTTGCCATCCTGAAATAGGGGCAATTTTGAAGACATAATATGCTTGAATCAAAAAGAGATCATATGGTCATTACATTATGTTGAAAGCAAGTTGTTTGTGATTTTCAAACTTTTCTTCCAGCTTATGAAAGGAGCTGCACATGTCCTTGCTTTGTTTGTACTTATCTGTTTTTTCTCTTTGTTTTCTAAAATATTGATTCTCTCTTATGCCATTTAGTTGTCATGGACATTTGAAAGACAAGGTACCAAATTGGAATGGCGATGGAAACTGCAGCCTTCACCTAACACGCAACAGACTATAGCTGAGATCTTGGATTTTCTTATGGATGCAAATATACACTTGAGTGTATGTTCCTTTGCTTTACCTCTTTCATCCATAGTGCTATGGTATTTTCCGAGTACTTGCCACTATATGAAATCTAGTTAGAGCTATGGTTATAAATTTAAAATTTTAGGATGAATTGGTTGCCTTGGTAGAGATGAACTTGATTAAACCTACATTTCAACCTTCCACCGAACTACTGAATTTGTTGTGGTATGGGTTGGTTGGGTACGGGTCCGAGGACCAATGGTAGGGCATTTGTCCTTGATCGGTCGGCTATGCCGCCACCAAGCCTCTGAGGCCTGTTGAAGAAGAAAGGAAGATTAAAGAACTTTATTTATTTCTTTGCTTAATGATAATAGGTACAATGCTATCCCTTTTATAGGGATGATTAGACTTTTGACCCATAAGAAATCTATCCCTATATTAAGGAAACTTATCTCTAATATATGAAAATAATATGAAAGGAAACAAACCTAAATAATAAGGAAACTACTCAAATAGATAACACCGATACAACACCCACGCTATGTGGCACTGTTCATGGGCTTTAATGTTCACACGGTGCTATAATACCATGTGTGTTACTGTTCACGCGTTGTGTGCTTGCTAATCTTGGTCCATAACATTACATCTCTCGCGGCGAAACAGCTCGTCTTCGAGCTATTTGGTGGCGGCCATGGACAAACACCTTCGCTCCCCATGTCGATGAAAGGGCACAATGACGACGTCGTGCGGTGCGGAAGATGATCAGTGAAGCCCCAATACACAACAACGAGGACAACAACCCTCTAGCGTTGGCTGACGTCGTAGGAGTCACCGGCGGCAACAGCAATCGATGAAGGACATTAGCATCCTTCTCACCTCAAGATGCAATGGATGTGGGAGAGATGCGTCGACGTCGTTGACCCTCACATGACAGCTAGTGCACTCCGCATCTTCAAAGGCACGGTGTCGGTTGGCCATGTGGAGAAGACCACCCCTGGATAGCGGCAACCTTCCTACTCAACAAAGCAAGGTTATTAAGTCGTAAAGTCGAGTCGAGTCGTGATGCTACCGACTTGGAGATTAGTCGGGACTAATCCCGACTAGTCGTCGACTACTCTACTACTAGCTTGTTGCTTCTACTACTAATTGCCTTCTACCATTGGGTTCCATCACCCGTGATGTCGTGGGGGGAGCCGAGTTTGATTGCATTTGTATGTCCTCTTCCCTCTCTTGTAATATATGTCCTCTCCCGACGGCGTCACTGACACTAGGCCAATTAGACATTTGACTCACCTTTGGTGATTAGTCGTGGCTGGTCGCCGACTAGTCGGCAAGTCGAACGACTAGCGCGACTAGTCGGTCGGCCAACACTAGTCGGTGCTTGTGCCGACTTGTCGACTAATCGACGATTAGTCGCGACTAGTCGCGCGACTTAATAACAGAGCAACAAAGGCATCAAGGGTGTAGCCAAAGATAACGAAGTCTAGAAAGGAGTCATTGTTGGTAAAGATGGTAGCAGGACCAATGCCAGTGATAGCATTGAGGGAGGTGATGGTAGGGCAGCCATCGCAAATGGCACGCGACGCATCCTTTTGCTCCTTCAACTTGTCCACCAACTCCATAGGCTTCTTCAATGTGGTCATCATGTCATCGAGTAAGGACATCTTCTGCTCGTTGTTAGCTATCAATCTATCCAAGTAAGATAATTTAACATTGAAAGTCATAGTGAGTGGCTCTGATATCAAATGTTGTGGTATGGGTTGGTTGGGTATGGGTCCGAGGGCCAAGGGTAGGGTACTCGCCCTTGATCGGCCGGCCATACCGCCGCCAAGGCTCTTAAGCCTGTTGAAGAAGAAAGCAAGACTAGAGAATTTTGTTTATTTCTTTGCTTAATAATAATAGATAAAATGTTGTTCCTTTTATAGGGATGATTAGACTTGACCCTTATGAAACACATTCCTATATTAAGGAAACTAATCCTTAATAATAGAAAACTTACCTCTAATGCATGGAAATAATCTAAAAAGAAACAAACCAAAATAATAAAGAAACTAACAAACCAAAATAATAAGGAAACTACTTAAATAGATAACACCGATACAGCACCCACACCATGTGGCACTGTTTACACAGTGCTACCATACCATTCACGTAACTGTTCGCGTGCTGTGCGACTGCTAATCTTAGTCCGTAAGAGAATCACTTTAGTACATTTTTAATTCGGTTTGAATTTACCAAGAGGTTATCTTTCATTATTCAGGAAGAGGTTGTTAGGAAAACACAATCCTTTGAAAAGTTGGAACAAGAATCTGAGAAGTGCTTGAAACAAAGTGAAAGATTTAATGATGAGAAAGCTGAGTTTGAACAAGCCACCTTTTCGAAGGTACAATTCCTTATTTCATCTTGTTTCCTGGGTACCTTTTGCAGATGATAATTTCTTATGCAATTTCATACGGAATTCATAGTTCTCAACACTTAGCCCTGTTGCATAGATGAAGACTATTATCACAAAAAACACTGGTTGTTGGGCTATTCCCATTCGTTATTAATTGACTAAAACTCTAGAAGGCTATACTCTGATCTTATTTTGCACTACTCAGTACTCACCATTGTGCCATTGCTTTAGTTTGTGGCTATTTTAAATTCTAAGAAGGCCAAGCTCGGACAGCTCAAGGACAAACTTGCGTCACTTGAATCTACTGACAAAGCTCCAAAAGAGGAGGAGGAGAACTCAACTGACAGGACAGAGCTCCTCGAGGAAGGAAGCGACAAAGATCCAAGCGTTAATGATGAGCCCTCGGAGACAAGCGGTGGCGATCTTCATAGCTCTCCTGAGAAATCCGCCGCCACCTCCAGAGGTAGGAGAGGTCGCAAGAGGACAAGGAAATAACCTGAACGAAGCAAGCTAACGACTAGACTGACAATACCGGGAGTCCGGGACCTACTTGGAGATTGTTAATCCTTGTGATGTATCTGTCATGCATGCAGCTAGTTTATTTCCCCAAGTATGTTAGTCATGTTGTAGTACTTTATGAAATGCAGTTGGAGCTGATCCTTTATCTATCATGCCAAGTTTGTTGGAAATGTTCTTCACGTGATTTTGGCAGCGGAAGGTACAAAAATTCTTAGGGCATGTTTATATTCACTGCGGTTGATGGTTTATATTCACTGTGGTTGATGGTTTTTGGCTGTGATTAATGGTTTTTAGTTGAAAATAAATAATAATGGTTGAAAGAAATGGTTTTTAGAATGAGAGGGCAAGCGGTGGGGAAGTGAGAAATAGATACATGCGTGAGACGGCAGCGAGAAGGGTGGAATGTGTGATACGTCTGTGACCCCCTGTTTTATCTGTGGAGTAAGATAAAAGCGAAAGAAATGAGGAAGTCGGATATTTATATTAACTTTTGATTTTTTCGAGGAGAAGTCAAGGGTAAAGTTAATATGAACAGAATCTAAATTATGCGATTAACTGATGGTGGTTGTACCTATATAGTTTTATTTTTTTAATGGAGAATATTTGCATTTCCTCCGCATGTGTTTTGTCCCGTATCATGGAGAATATTTGCGTTTCCTCCGCATGTGTTTTGTCCCGTATCATTTTTTTCCTGCACTTCTCTTTCGTTTGCTTAAAGACTATTTTTAGTCAAAGCAAGCATGTGTTTCTCATTGCACAATGCAGCCCAAGATCGTGCTTCAGTCGGCCTTTACTGGGTCCCAAAAAGACTATTCCATTACTTTGGATTTGGCTCGTTTTTGTGCTTCACCCTTGGTGAAAGTTCAGAGTCGAAATTCGGGCATTTGACTGATGTTTCTGATTTCAGGTTTGTGTTACTCTCTGTAGCTTCTATGGGTGTTCAGCATTAACTGACAACTGACTGTAGTGTTCATATAGATGAACCTTTTCGAGCATGGGCACAATAGAAGTAGATGCGTAGTGATGAACTGATGGTAATTGTTGTTGCGTTTCTCAGTGCTGTGCATCTGGCAATACATCACTAATTCACTGCGAATCTTAGAACTCTAAATAACAATTCTTCAACTGTGGTCGAGTCCTAGACAAATCTCGTAGTTGGTCAGCAGCAATTCTGCAAGCGTAGTTTACACCACAACTGCCCATGATCTCTCAACGTCTTCTGGAAATAAAGAGTTTAGATTTTTCTAATGCTAGTGAGTAGTGACTCTTTCGTCCTGTCTTTTCATGCTTGGAAAAACAAAAGAAAAAATGGTTTGATCACGTGTTTTTAATGCACTTGAGGGGCGGTCTCGTTTTCTACAGTCAAACGTTCAGACCGGTCAGACTCTTCCCCATTTGATGGACCAAATAAACATTTGGAATCCACGCGGGAAAACACTTCCTGCTGTTGACCAGCACCACCTCTCCCACAGCGCTCCCGAGAGAACGCGGAAGAAGAAGAGAAGAACAAGGGGGCAATAAGAGGGAGAAACGGAGTAAGAAACAAAGTTCAGGTAAGAATTGCATGCTAATCCGATCCGGTTCGTTGATGCAGCTTCTTCGGTTGTTTTGGCTGTTGGATTACAGTTTCTTCAGGTGATTTTGGTATCCTTTTCGGGTTCTTGCGTGTGTTTTTCATTGGCTTTCTTGGTTGCGCGCTTCAGGTGTTCGATTGTTCGTCAGAGACTCGGAGTGGGAATTTTTGCTTGGGACGACGAGCAGGATTTTCTTCTCAGTCCGCTTGAATCGAATACTCGGTGAGACCTTGATTTCATCCATGTAGTGGTTTTTGACATTTCTGTTTTTCCTCTTTCGATGGCAGTATTGGATATGGCAAGAGGATGAATCAAGAGCCCTTTGCTTTCAATATAAGCAAGGAAAACCTTTATATATATATATATATAATATATATATATATATATATATATATATATATAGCTCCCTTTGTGTCTTCTCAGTGGATTCATCCGTTTGCTGTCTTGTGTTTCCTTTCTTGAGATGGCCTCTCTTGGATTCTTGTGGATAATTTTCCTGACTGGAAGAACTTGTATGTTAAGTAGATATAAAATGCACTTTTGGGTATTTCATTTGCAGATAACGCAGCTTGAGAATCATTAGCAGATAGAGTAGAACTAATCCCAGGGTGACTAGAGGTTTGGATCGCTTGTTTTGTATTATCTTTGGATTTCGTAAGAAAGCTAAGGGCTTACTAATTTGCTAGGTTGATGGAATGCTTTCTCTCATTCTCCTGTTTCTCATCTCCAAATTGGCAGTTAAACACCATAGTACTTCATTAGAAATAGTTTGGATAGTTTTGTTCTTCACGTTGAAAGTTACAGCTCTCCAAACATATCAACAGCTTGCTGATGCCTTGGAGAGATAAGAGCTTATCTCTGTAAGAAACCTTAAATCTCAAATCTATGTAATATTTCATGAGGCTTATATAGTACAAAGGACACAAACCATAGAAAACAGAAAAAGACATACCTTGAACACCCCCTTAAATGCAAGGTATATGCAATAGCATTGCATTTGAAAAGGTTGACATTAAAATAGAGATCTTAAGTCCAAGTCTTAAAGTTGTCGTCATAGCACATGACTCTTGAAAAATTGTAGTACCAACCATCCAGAATCGTGCAACAACCTAGAAAGCACAAAGTACAAGGACTGGGAAAGTAGAAATAAGCGAGAGCAAAGTCGACCGCGGTAACACGACGAAGAGGATATGGAAGGCGACACAAATAGAGAGCTGTTAAATCAAGCTGAAGAGAGAGATAGAAGCATAGTAGTGCAGATCGAAGCCCAAGACGGTGGTAGCGCAATGCACAAGAAGCGCATCGGAGGCGCAGTGCAAAAGAAGCACGGCGGCCTTAGAAGCTCGGGGCGGCGGTTCAAAGAGAAGCGACAACGTCATAAAGACTTCTACGATCCGCAGCGACTCAAGGAGAAGAGCAGCGGCTGTGGCTATGTAAAAGAAAGGAGATGATCGTATTCATCCGAGAGGATGAACTGTAGCTAGCAAAGCAATCGGCTGATTGACAAGGATTTTGTGGACTCTCACGGCTTTGACAAACTCATAGATAGAAGCTACGAATTTGGACGGACGCAACGGAAACTAAAAGGAAAACTAGTAGCAAAGACACTGATACTAATACTTAGCACAAAAGATCCACTCCTACCATTCCACTTCCTTCTTCTCCTCTCCCTCTCCCCCTTTCTCTGCCTCCAGGCTCAAGGCGGGGGAGCCTCCAAGCGGCGGCGCAGACGCAGCGGCCTGTGAGGCGGCGACCGGGAGGCGGCCGAGGCGACATCGGGATGGCCGGATCCAGGCACTAGCAGAGCCAAACAACGGAAGTGCAGGCTAGACGGTGGCAGCAGGATCAGCCCGGAGACAGCCTGATCCGGTGCGGCGTGGCTGCCGTGAGGCGGCAGCGTGAGCGTGGTGGCGATGAAGGCGGCGACTGACGGGGAGGAGACGAAGGCGATGGCTCCAGGCACGCGATGAACGTATCTAGCTAGATCCGTTCGATAGAAGACCAGCGGTGGCGAGCTCGAATCTAGCGGTGGAGTCGGCGTGGATCCGGCCGAGGAGGCGGCGAGGGCCGATCCATGGCGGCGGCCGCCGATCCGGCGGCGACGATCGTATCCGTGGTGCGGTCACCATATCGAGGCGGGGCGGTCGGATCCGTGGCTGCGGTCACCGATCAAGCGGCGATCATTGGATTCAAAGCGGCGGCGGCGATCAAGCGGCGGTTGTCGGATCCGAGGCGGCACGATGACAGCGGGATCCGACGAAAGACGGTGGCAACGTGGAGGTCGGCAAGCCGAGGCGGTGGCCAGGAGGAGGCAGGTCGAGGCGGCGTCGGGCAGACCGGGGTCGCAGCGCCTGCGGTCGGATCCGTCCATCCCCGCCCATGCCGATGCTAGATCCATCCACCCCTGACCACGTCGACGCCGGATCCGGGCTGAGGCGGCACAGTGACGCCGGATCCAGGCTTGCCATGCCGGATCTGAGGACGAGGGCACCGAATCTAGTGGGGGAGAGCCGGAGGCACCTAGATCTGGCGCGAGGAGCTTGGATGGAGCGGCATCGAGGCGGAGGCGGGACGGCCTGGTGCCACCGCGTGCGTGAGCGCATATGGGTGGTGGTGCGGTGGAGTCGAGCGACGATCGGAAGAGGTGGCCGCCCCCGGGAGTGGAGCACACTCCTCCCGGGGGCGAGGGTGGTGGCAGCGGCCGGAGCGAATGCTAGGTTCAAAACTTAGACTCTGATACCATGTAAGAAACCTTGAAGCTCAAATCTATTGTAATAGACCATAGAGCTTATATAGTACAAATGACACAAACCCTAAAAATCAAGAAAAGACACATATACCCTTAACAATCTTATGGTTTTTTTAAAAAAATCCCATATTTTTTTTCTTCTGTTTTGTTCTATCTTTCCATTTCTAGAGGGAAATCTTTCCATTTCTTGTGCGTATCTTTATGTCTGATGGTTGGCCTTTGAAACATCGACAGAGATGAAATGGGTGAAGCTAAAATTGCCGGGAAGAAACTCTTAAGGAGTTCAGAAGTTCAGCTTGTTCGCTGGAGCTGGAATTGCTGAATCCCTTTTGTTGAGGTATTTCTAACTCTTCTAACTCTGAGCCTGGTGTTTCCCTCAAGATATGATTCTATTGTTTTTCCGGTAACATGATAGTGTTGAATTGAAAACTCCTTTGTCTGCTTGGAGTATGATTGTGGTTAATCTCGTCCTGTTTTATGTAGCCCTTGACCGTCAAGAACATCTTGGTTTCTCTTTGATTATGTCCGTTAGGGACACCGATTAGTTAACAAATCTCTAGCGCTGCATAAATCGCGTTCATCATACATTATGCAGTTCTCCTATTAGGATATGTATAATACAAGATGCTTATACATGAATACTTAAAGAGAGAAAATATAGCCACATCATTAAACACCCATGTAAAAGTTACTTTCTCCAATACAAACATCTCTTTTATGAGTGCTTAGATGTTATATTATCTTTTAATTAGATATAGTTATACACATAAGCACCTGATAAGCACCGATTCTTATTTAAGTATCCATGCTTCAAAATAAGAGTTTTACCTATCCTATATAGTAAGAAAAACCAGTTTTTAATTACTACGTATCTCTCTAAATCCTTACATTGTACTGCGCCTCAAGGCTTTTCTTCCAAGGTCACTCATTTAAGCGCCTCAAGGCTTCTCTTCCAGGGGCCATTCTTCCTTGTTTTTGCTCCAAACCTCTACTTGTATGCTTGTTGAATATGGTGATGGCTCTTTGCATAAATTCACCAGTTGTGTTTATTCTTGAGTCAATTCTTCCAGAGCTCCTTTATTGAGTGCTGTGCTGCATGGAATCCGCGGATATACCGAGTAGGCGAGTAGTAACCCTGGGCTGCTCAAGTGCTCATACTCATTTTTGTGATAGCCTGGCATTGCCCAGTCTCGTCTGCAAGACTACGCATCTTGCTGACTTGTGGCGTGGTTGTCCAGTTAAACCCTATAGCACTAACACAGCCAATAGACAACGAGGTTCATAATCGGTCCGCTCGTTAAACTTTCAGCTTCTGGATTCTGTTTCTAGTTTCTTAAATTTAGTTTTTTTTTGCATGTTCTCTCCCCTTCCTCTTATTTCTTTTCATTGTCCGTGATGATTTTTTTTTATGTTTTTACAAAATTTTAAGTTTAATTACGTTGAAAAAGCTAACAACAGCTATAGTTTATTTTCGGTCGTTACAGTGTAAAAAAGCCAGAAGTCTAGTCTTATAAGCCCAAATAAGCACACCAATTTTCATCACTTTTCCTCAATACCACTTAGAAACTTGTCCATCAAATGTCAAAACCATACAAATCATGCTATCATGAGATTTTGCCATGTAGACTACCACATCATTAATTAGGCCCACCTGTCATAATAATGGAGGGTTTGAATGAGTTTTTTTTCAAAAAGGACCGGCTGAGGCCCAATGGCCCAACTACTAGAGAGAGCAGGGAAGTAGAGAAGCATGGTACAGTAACTTTGGACGAGGTGGCAATGGCAAGCAACGGCTTGTGAGGTGGTGCCGACGACGTGATCGAGGGTGGGACCACGGGTATGCACTGGGAGGTGGTGTCGCGGGCAAAGCGGCTCGATAGCGGCGTGCTTGGCATCAATTGCAATGAGTATGAGCACTTTGCGAAAGAGTATCCAAAACCAAACCAAACCAAAGAGAAAGGACCAATCCGTAGCGAAGCAAAATGATGAAGATCAACAACCGCTAATGGTCGAAGTATGTGAACTCATCCATACAGTCCCGACGCTTGAAGAGGAGGTATTTTTGCACGAAGATAAGGTGATGTTGAAGCTTAGCGACACCAAAAACAAGGCTTGATATCTTGATACGAGCGCAAGTAACCACATGATCGGTTGCAAGGAGAAATTTGTTGAGATTGACATGACTGTAAAAGGTTCAGTTAAATTTGGAGATGGTTTAGCTGTGGAGATACAAGGAAGGAGCTCGGTACTGTTGGAGTGTTCTACGTGTGAACATCATATCCTCATGAATATTTACTATATCCCAAAGCTGAGAAGTAATATAATCAGTCTCGGTCAGCTGGACGAGAACGGTACAAGATTGTGGTCAAAGGAGGAGTGATGTCAATCTTAGACAAAACTCATAGGTTGTTGGCTAAAGTGAGCATGTCAAGAAACTGGATGTATGTGTTGCACATCAATCCGGCTCTCCCGAGTCTTCTGGCAAGAAGCACTGAAGAGGCGTGGCGATGGCACGCTAGATACGGGTATGTGAACTTTCATGCTCTTAAGGATTTGGCTCACAAGAAGATGTGCATGGGATGCCCATGATCAAACATGTGGATCGCATCTGCGATGGTTGTTTGGTCGGCAAGCAACATTAGAACTCATTTTTTACCATGTCTTTATACCGAGCATATATACCCCTCGAGTTGTGGTATGGCGACATCTGCGAGCCAATCACTCCGATCATGAATGGAGGAAATCGTTACTTCCTGTTGTTGGTGGATGACTGCACAAGGTTTATGTGGCTAGTTTTACTCCGAAGCAAAGATGAAGCATTCGAGGCGTTTAAGAGGATCAAGACTGCAGCCGGGATGGAGATAAATCTTAGGCTGAAAGCTCTACGCACCGAACGTGGTGGCGAGTTTACCTCGAATGAGTTCACGGACTACTGTGAACTGATGGGAATTAGGCGTTATCGGCGACGCCTTATTCTCCCCAACAGAACGGTGTGATCGAAAGGAGGAACTAGATGGTGGTTGAAAGGAGGAATCCGTTGAAGAGCATGGGAGTCCTAGGCGAATTTTGGAGAGAAGCGGTATCGACTGTCATTTATCTTCTAAATTGTGCACCAATGAAGAGCGTCATTGACAAAACTCTATATGAAGCCTACTACAACAATCGGAGAAGGATACTGTAGCAGTCGTATTCGTAAAAGTATTGTAGTAGTCGTAGTCATAAAAGGTCAAGAATCAGAGTCCGCATATAAATAGGATTCATAGTGGTTGTAAAGGAAAATTAAGGTGTGTCCGTATAGGACTCTCAACATGGGATGTCGCGTTGGATACAGAGCTCTTGTATGTTACTTCTCTATATAGGAAAGACGAAAAGGATGCAGGCGTATCGATCTATCTGAGTTTACTTATGTTCACGTGCGTGACCATAAGGCTTAAGTTCATCGCTCGTCTAGACCCTAGGCAAATTCTCCAACACAAGCGTGTCATCGAACTGCTGCTCAAGGAGCTGGAGCATCAATGGGCTCAAGTGCTTGGCGAGCTCGTTGGGGAAATGCGCCAAGAACAGGCTAAGGGCCTGTTTGGCAACGGCTGCGGCTATGGTTTTTGGCAGAAATTTTTGAATTTTGGCTATTTACGGTACAGATTACGGAAAGAGAGATACTCACTTGCGATTTTGGATTGTACAGATGTTGGGCTTTTAACGTGTACATCATTTAACTTGTAGACCCCATCTTAAGAAAATACTCCGTTTGAAAGTTAGGTACTGTAGCAAAAGCCAAAAGCCGTCAGCTTCGGAGGAAAAGAACAGATGCAGTCACGACAATGGCCTCTGCCGCCACCCTCGGCTGTGCATACTGCTGGAACAACAACGAGCAGGGGCAGGGGTCTAAAGGCCACTGACTAAAGCATAGCAAGAGCCAAGAGAGGAAGAAGAGCTGGGGAAGGGCAGAGCTGTGTGGCAGCGACGAGTTTGTGTCCGCAGCAGCTAGGGAGAAAAAGAGGGAGAAGAACAATACAAGAAGAAGCTCTTTAGGGCTGACTTGTGGCCCCATAGTGCACTCATCGATACCTACTATGTGGACCTCATGTCAACTTAGATGCTCAGCAGGATGCAACATCACCCAAAACCGCCTATGTAAGCAGCCCCAGGTATCATTCGCAGTTTCGCACCGCTTTAGACATTTGGGGAACGGATTCTAAATGGTATTGGAAATAAGGGATGAAAATTAGATGATGAAAAAAAAGTTGAGAACCATAGCTGGACTTTTCTAGGACATAAGGACTTTTCTAGGAAAAAAAGGAAAAGAAAAGATACTCTAACCAAAGAACGAATCTCATGTATATTCTAATGGTTCTCAATTTGATTGATTTTCTTTTAGAAATCAGCTGATTGGTTTTTAGAAAATCCCTTGTCAAATCACTCAACTTTAGAGTGGTGTCAAATCCAAACAGTTTTACCTTCTGGTTTTTGGTTTTTCATCCTTTTTTATTATTTTGAATCTTTTGCTTTTTTTCTCTCATTCCTTTTGTATTGTCTCTGCTAATATACCTTTTTTATTTTTATATTTTATTACTAGAATAAACTAATAATAGTTACAATATAAAATAAGCCATGATTTGATAAATAAAAGGCAAGTGTGACTCTGTGTCGCCACTCGCCAAGTCGTGCACTCTACTGAGTTCACCTTTTTGGGCGAGTGAGAGTGAAAGCCAGCTTTAATTTGGAAAATGTTAATCACTTGTCTATGTTTAATAATTTGGCACATGTGGTCTAGTTGCGAAAGCTTTTTCCGCCTGTGTGGCTGATGGGGTTATCAGGGACTGGGACAGGTACCGCGTGGGCCAATGCTTAGTATGCCGCCAACGAGCTTCGAAATTGCAACGAAATCCTCATGCACTGAAGTGCCGCGCCATGTTTGTCGTGACAAAAGCCTCTTTGTTCAATCATCCATCACCTCGCACGTGGATGATGTGAGCTAAGTTACTTGGCCATCTGAGAAATTCGGCTCTCTAATAGAATTTTAGAGCATGTACCACCGGTGACGGAGCTAGACATCGAGCCACCGAAGCAATGGCTCGAGGCCTAACAAAAATTCTTCATTATGTTATACTGTAGCTAACAGGCTAAAATATGACTTTTTTTGGACTATCCATGGACTGGGCCTGAGGTCCAACTCCTTCCTGGCTACGCCCCTGTGTACCACTGTCTCTAGCGAGTGCCACCACCTTCGGCGAAGTTGTTGCTACTCAACGCCGAATGCATGCCCCTTCTTCCATGGATTAGGACTTTTTGAGTTGTCTTCGGCACCGGAGATGATGACGTTAACGTAAGAAGACGCTCTCCAGGAGGGATGAAGGGCCTCACCTGTGCCAACACCACCGAGGAGGTGTGCATGCTAGCGATGCCAGTGGCGTCTATGGTTAGGGATGGGGATGGTGGGACTTATGTAAGGGTAGGATATATTTGATCCACAAAATCTAGATAAAACAACCCAAAATTGACAAAAGTTCTAAAAAATTTTAGTTGAGCGTTGTATATTTGGTTGAGGAGTTTCATTGTTCTAAGGGCATAAGCAATGTTTGTTGCAAAAGTAAACCTTAAGGTTCACAAGAGGTGAGGTGCTAATGACATTCCCTACATTGTATAAAACCCATGAGGGTATTAAGTCGGGGTAATCTCTACTACTTTAAAGAGGAAGTCGATGGTAGTGTTCATCTGCCCCTTTCAACTCCCCATTACACCTCCTCTAGAAAATCTCTAAGAAAAAGGGGAAAAAGCGATCTACAAAAAAAATTTCACCACCCTAAAAATTATCTAAAAAAGCAGAACTCTATCGGGTGCGCGGCTGACCTAAGGGTACGGAGGCACGACACGGCTAAGCCTAGAAGCAGAGCCGACGGCATGGGCAAGACAGGCTGATACCGACAATACCAAGTTGACATACTAGGATATTGTGAATTTTTATATGTAGTAAAGCACGAAAATTCAGCTAATTTCTAATTAAAAAAATTCTAGCCCCTTCTCTCTTCTTCCACCACTCACCTACCATTAACTAGTCCATCCAGTCCCACCCACCATTGCCCTTGCTACCATCGACTTGCCCCCTCTTGTTCTCATCCGATGATAGGTCGATGACAATCCGATGGCGGCCCTTCTCTAGACTTAAGGTGGTCAGATCCGATGGTGACAGCCCTTTCTCCGCCTCATGGTGGTCAGATCCGGTTGTGGTGGTTGGTGTCTGGTGATGACTCATTTCTCATCCTCACGGTGGTCGAGTCTAGTGGTGGCGAGGACCTCTTCTCCTTTATCACTGCAACGGGTGGCAACCACAACGACCACCCACACCTCTGCGCCATCCAACATTGGGCTCATTGTTTATTATCTAGATCAGCTTGTTGTTCACTTCCCTTGGTATCAATTTCTCGATCTTAAGAACGCCACCTCAGCCTTAAGGAAACGTTGATTTCTTTCCATATTATGGATGTCCTAAGTGCTCAATTGAGGGGGCTAGCGGAAAACTAGAACAACAGAAGTAGAAAATTATTAGAAGCTCATCGAGAACAATATTTTTGCACACTTTAAAAACAATCAACATTAGAAAACACAAGAGACTATCATGGGAAACACATGGAGTGGAATATTTGGAACCACCCACGACCCCACCACGACCATGGTACAAATCGATTTAAGATATTGGATTAAAGGACATTGAAAAGAGGACAACCTTGGTATTCAATACTCCCTGATTGTAGCACGAGCAACTCGCTGAAGAATAGAACGTTCTATTCCATGCAAAAACGTGTCCAAGATCAGCAGCAAGAAGATTCTAGTCTAGGAGAAGTCTTTACTCGTCATTTGCCCTTCAAACCCCTTACCGTCGTACGGTAAATGACGTGTTATCGAGTCGTTGGCTAGCTAGTTCTGGTTCACACCGGTGAGCTTGTACTGCTCAATCTATTCGTCATGAATTTTTCCTCTTTTTGGTTCGCCTCTCGGAGAAATCTTTCTTATGTCTTCCGTGTATTGCATGGATGCGTTCAACATGAAAATAGGATAATATTGTTGACTAGTTGTAATTTAAGAATGGCACTTCCCCTCCCTAACATATGTTTTGCTTTTCAAAATGTTATTTTAAAACTGTCCTTCAAAGTATTTTGCTTAGAAAATAGCACCGAGTGCCTATAAATTTATAGCGAAGTATTAATAAGGTCCAAAACTTAAAAATTAACTTGGAATGTCTTAATTTTGTAATAAAGTACCACTTAGTTCTGTCAGCTAGGTAATTACGAATTTTTAGTTAACTAAAACCAATGGTCCCTACCCTCGCATAAAAAAATAGAAATCAATCCACATCTACCTGGTGCTTTTATTTCGTTGAAATATCAGCTAAGTAAGAAGCTAAGATGAATTGGCATGGTTTGCAAGTTTAGGCACTTGCCAATTGGTTAACTTTTATATTTACAAACCTAAATGCACTTTGATAGGAGTTTATAACCATCTTAATATTTTTCTCTCTCTAGTTGTGGGATGCCGAAGGAAAAGGACAGAAGATCGATGTATAAATGTTATGTATTTTTTTGTTGTAAGCTTTGCAATTTACATGCATGGAGAAATCGCTGCCCAGAATGTAAACAGCAAATCCGGCAGGGTGGCATTCGCAAATACAGCGAGAGAGCAATTTCCAGTTGGCTCCTACGTGGAACCTTCCCCGGCTGCCGACGTGTGCAGCGCCTGACGTCACCTCTCCAAGCGCGTAGCCGTACCTCCATTTCTATCACGTGCTCTTTTCTATGCCCCCATCTCCTGCGAACTACTAAAGATTAGGAAAAAAATAATCCAGATTTGACCATTCGTTAACCCGTCTCATCGCCTCGCCTCGCCTCCGTCTCTCACAATGCACACGCCATTTGACCACGTGACCCAAAACCACCACACGACACGCCCCCGCGGCCATGGCTATTTAACCCGTGTTCGAATATTTCCCGGGAAACAATTCACGGATCACACAGCACCTCAGCGGGACAGAGAAGAAGCAGAGCGCAGAGGAAATGCAAATGGACTCCTACTACGCCTTCCAAGATGAGGCCCACTTCTTCGCCCACGGCGTGCCGCCCTCGCCGGAGTTGCCCTTCGGCCTCATTGCCTCGCCGGAGCCGCCCCTCGCCACGGCGAGGCAGAGCGCGTTCCAGGAGTACTACTGCGCCGGGCCGGAGCTGCTCTCGGGAATGGCGGAGGGGATGGGGAGGAAGAGGAACATCCATCGGAGGGTGATGGACGTGCTGGGCAGGATGGAGGGCGGAGAGCGGGAGGAGCGGAGGCCGGACGCCGTCGAGAGCAGCCGCGGGTTCCGCCACATGATGCGCGAGCGCCAGCGGCGCGAGAAGCTCAGCCAGAGCTACGCCGACCTGTACGCCATGGTCTCCTCGAGGTCCAAGGTTCGTCGGGCGGCTCTGCTCTGCTCGTAGGCCAATCAATAGTACTTGCCGCTTGGTTTTCAGTACGGGACGGTTAATGTAGGCTTGCTTCAGTTTGCCTTTGCATTTTTTTTTCTTGTCAATTATTCGTGCGCGATGCACAATTGGATCCCTACATTTCTCATTTCAATTCTCACCTAGTTTGATTTGGTAATAGCTCCTTGTAGCTACTACCTTGGTATTTTTCATGGCGATGATAGCTTTAGCAGAGTGTGCTGATTGGGGAAATGAATCCAATTGTGGTGACAGGGGGACAAGAATTCGATTGTGCAATCCGCGGCGATCTACATCCATGAGCTCAAGGGTGCAAGGGACCAACTGCAAAGGAAGAACGAGGAGCTGAAGGCGAAGCTCCTAGGACATGATGCGCAGCAGCAGTGCGTAAAGGTTCAGTTCGAGGTCGACGAGCCTTCGTCGTCTATCGACTCCATGATCGGAGCTCTCAGGCGCCTGAAGAGCATGAATGTGAAGACGACAGGAATTCGGTCGGACCTGTCTGGCCATAGGTTGTCCACGGTCATGAGTGTCGAAACCACGGTGAGCCCTTAACTAATCCTCAAAATTCTCGAGGTTCAGCATTACATACTGAATTTTTCTGAACTTAGTCCACCTGCTTTATTGACAATAAGTGGCCCAAACTTTAGGTTAGAAAGGATACAGATGTACAGTCACCTACTAGATTTTCGAAATTTTCGTATTCTATTAGTACACTGCATCCTGCCTTACCTCATTAGATTGCTAAATAGGAGATTGCATTGTCAACAGGCTAACGATGAAGATTTTTAATCTACTTTATAAATGGAACTCCGGTAATCTGGTTAGGTCTACTTATCTTGAAATCCACAAAACATCTTTGTTGGGAGAATTTGGGCCAAATCATAGAAATATCGAAGTATATGTATTCCTGAAGGGACATACTAGTATAGTAATTCACTTAACCCTTTTGACCTTTCCATTTGAGGCCACAAGCAACCATTCCACTTCAAATCCCAAATTTTGATAGTAGTCAACTGTGTCAAAGTCCTGCTCAAATCTTTCAATCTCTGAACAAATCATTAGGACAGATCCTCACAAGCTTGCATGATATAAAACCTGCAGTACCCAATCTAATTAATCTGCAACTGTTGTTAGTTTGAAATAAATCCTATGAGATCTCCTTACATTTAGACACTTGTTTGGATCCCTTTCCTATTTTTTTATCTCCCAGTTTGTGAAATTTTTCTTCTCCTTTGACACACGTGGTCGCATGTGAAATTTTTGCATTTTGACAGTGCCAAGTTTACTATTTACTTAAGTTTTAATCATTGATCAAGCATACTAAGCCACTTGTTACCCTCAACTAACCACGCTTTTCGCACGCATGTGTCGTATTCACAGGTTGCGGCTTCTGAAGTAGAAAAGGCAGTAGAAGAGGCTCTCATGGAAGTAGAGAGGAACCAACCTGACAGCGATACCCCATTTCCTGGAAGCAGGGGATGGTCTCAAACATCACATGTGCAGAATGTGTTTTGATCAGTTTTGACTCCCGAAACGTGATCCTTAAGCTCCATTTGTTCATTCTTTTTTGATGGAGCAAGCGAAAATCTCCACATGCCCTTATCTGCCTACTTGTCTTCCCCTTCAATCCTTGTTGTGGCCATGTTCTTTTTGATTTTTCAAGAATTTTGGTTTTTTACTTCTCTCGGCTATCATTATTTATTACTATAATAAAGTTACAGTGAAAATTTATAAATCGCAGTTCAAAAAAATAGGCGTAACATTTATGCGCATTGGGCTTCTTTTTTATGTATGTGAAGGTGTACCAAGCTTGCCGATCAATTAAAAAGAAATGTGCAGGGAGTGAGGTCAACTGGAATCAAATGGGTTGGAAAAACTGAAGAAAAGCACGTGCGCATTTTTGGTCGTGCCGTGTTTGAAGGATAAGCTGAGGTAGCAGCTGGTGTTCTTGTTTTATGTCCCATTTGTGTGTATCTTGTGGCTCTAACTGGAGCAGCTGGAGCTATCAAGGGCTCAGCGTCATGAACAATTGACCAAAACTATCCGTTTAACTTCCTGGAAATTTCACAAGGTTTGCTTATTTGGACTGGGTCCTGGATCTTTTCTTTTAGAGAAAATTGGGTTTGGGATTTTTGGTACATTGACTTTTATACATACATTTTTAGAGAAAAAAACGAGCAACATAGGGCTGGCGAACCTTGTGGGCCCGATTGACAGGGCACGGTTCCACCCCTTTAAGGCCCGCTCATTTAAGATTGGACTTATGGCTTTTAGTTTGTTGTTTGCTATTTTAAATTTTATTTTGGCTTTTTGGCTTTTTTTGATTTTTTTGCCGGTTTTTCGTATTCGTTTGTATTATATGTGATGGGCTAACCCGATTTTTATATGTTATATTTTTTTATATTTAATTATACTAAATAAATCACCATCAGTTGCAGTGTAATTTCAGCCAACTACAGTAAAAATTCAGCCATAAACTATCAAATTTCAGTCCAAATGAGCACCACCTAAGGTCGTTCAAAATGATTTTTGCCGATGGTTTTAGGCGTGTTTGTTGGCTTTTGGTTTGTTGGCTTTTGGTGAAACATAGTCATATATATATATATATGAAGCCTCTTTTCTACACGGGTGTAGTTACACATTAGCTTTATCTCGTGAAACATTCAATTAGAGGAAAATAAAGAAAAAATATTATAAAGAAAAACATTCAATTAGAGGAAAATAAAGTGATAAAGGAGTATTTCAAGTTTGTTTAAGTGGTATATTAGAGGTGGGTGTAACTACACCGGTGTAGAAGGTATATATATATATATATATATATATATATATATATATATATATATATATATATATATATATATATATATATATATATATATATCTTCCGAACAAGCAAAGTAAAAAGAAAGGAAAGAAAAACACGGTAAGAAGTCAACGCATTCAAAATAACTTCTACCAACTGTAAACTAGAAGACAGAAACCCAAAAACCATTTTGGACAGACATTGGGCTTGTTTTTTTTAGCTTCTATAAGTTTTTTTAGTTTTCTACAGTAACTACTCTTAAACGGAGTGTCTTTTTAAGGTGGGGTTTATAAGTTAATTGTAGCATATAATATAACGACTTTATTTATATTGGCCAAAATGCACGTGAGTTTAAAAATTAAAAATATAAAAATAGTCCATCACAGACAACGCAAACGAATCTCATAAATAGCAAAAAGCTTATTATAAACCATACCTAAAAATTATAAGTTAAAGTAAAAAACAAAACTAGCCCTATAGGTCTCACCATGGGGAAGAAACCTTGGCAGAGAATCACGATGAACAAGGGATCACGTGAGAGCTCACGTGAGGAGTCACGACTCCTGTGAGGCTACCTCTGCGCCCGGTCTCTCACCGCACCGGATGTCAGCGTCTGTTCCGTCCGTGTCTCGTCGCTTTCTTTGGACGCGCGCGAGACCGCGGACATGATCACCTCAAACAAGTAGTACACAAACTGGGTGCGCCCGGCACGGCCCATTTCTCGTGGAAAATTTTGGGTGCTAGGCTCCTGGGCTGATGTGGAGCCCTCCATTTCTTTTCACAATCTTTTCCCTTGCACTGAACAAATAAGTCGCACATTACATCACCCATTTTGACTTTAATTGCACAAATACCAGGTCCAAGCGTTCTCTCCACATCAACACATTGTTGCACATCGCATCGGCCCATCTAACATTACATTGCACAAAACAACATGTCTGAGAGATCTTTTCACATAGCACTACCTATTTTGATATGCTGGTGCTAGAGGTGGAAAACGGTAACGGATAATTCATTTTATCCGATATTCGTATCCGAGAAAACGCGAATATGATAAGCAAAATTTATATTCGAAAATGTTCGTATTCGTATTCGAGAATATTCGTATCCGTATTTGAGACTATTCGATCCGTTTCTAGATCCCATGAAAAATTCGTACGAATTTTGTGATCCAAAATTTGAATTTAGGCGGTTGAAAAACAGTAACCGGTCAAAACTCGATGAAAAATCGGCAAAACCGCTAGGAATCCGTTTTATCCGATATTCATATCCGAGAAAATCCGTATTCAAAAATATATGTATTTGTATTCGAGAATATTTGTATCCGTATTTGAGAATATTCGAATTCGTATTCGTATTCATTTTAAAAATATGGATCCGTATTCGTATTTGAGACTATTCGGTCATATCCGATCCGTTTTCATCCCTAGCTGCTGCACATTGTGTTAGGCTGTCTATCTAGCCCGGTTAGACACAGCCTCCTGACAGGCGGATCTCACTTGCAGCTGCCACACAAGCAAATGGGGTGATATTGTAACATCATAGAGTCCAATCAGCTTAGATTTAACAATATTCTAAGCGGTTTAGATGGATAGATGCGCACGATCACGCAATGGTTGACGGCGTGGGTGGCGTCGGGAGGTGCTGCTCAGCCAAGGCGATGGGAGGTGGTTAGGTGGCGGTGAGAGCATGGGTTTGGGTTGGGACTTGGGAGGATTGCACGGTATATGGAGAGGGAACGAGAGGTTGGATCTCCATCCAACGACTCAAAAAAACATGTTAGACCAACGAAAAAAGATGACCATGGACCACCTATTCCTAGCGTCAAAAGCAAATCTTCTTTGTGAACCAGGACGCGTTACGGACTTGTCAGCCGCCTGGCCCCACCGTCCCACCCGCGCGTTGCGCTTTCCGTGCGCGTCGCGACATGGGGCCGCGCGGTACGTGCGCCGGCTAGGAACCACACGCGTGACCGTGGTTGCGCGCTAGCTAGCTGCATGCAGATGGATGCTGGACTACGTTTATTGGTTGGGGTGCCGTTGGGTACCCTTACCTTTTTCTCCGATTCATACACATGAGAAATGGGTTGGATATGGGTAGAAAAAGTTTCACCCGTCGGGAAAGGATAGAGTTCGCATACGCCCGCTAAGTGACAAGGTATGGAAAGAGTATTGCTCATCCGTCCAGATCATATCCATCTCTAATGTTGAGTTTCATTTTCTAGATTCACTTCAACCTCCAATCCTTTCCCATGATCTAGCGACGACAAAAAGCGAAGGGCTCCTGCTACGCTCCACGACTGTTGTTGGTGCAGGGGTAGCGTCGCATCACGTCGAGATCTGCGCTCCGAGTTCCCCGACGATGCACCACGTATGGCACTAAGGTGTAAGTTGTCTGGTTTT
The DNA here is from genome assembly GCA_036346245.1 of Bonia amplexicaulis. NCBI lineage: Eukaryota > Viridiplantae > Streptophyta > Magnoliopsida > Poales > Poaceae > Bonia > Bonia amplexicaulis. The sequence continues at coordinate 3,731,409 of CM070743.1, read as the reverse complement.
GATAATTAAATAGTTAATTACCTAATTTTGTAGCTAATGGTTTATCTTTAAATTTTCGCAATAGCTAAGAGATCGAACGGACATATCCCTAAAAATAATCTATCGTTTGCACGGACATATCCCAACACAACACATGTTTTCTCAAGGACCCAGCACAACACAAGTCGTTGAGGAAGCAATAAACCAACGGCAGGGTAGCGTCGACACGCGCGGGAGCTAACAAGGAACATGGGCCGTTCATGGCTTCGTTTAGAGCAGGACTAGCTTCTGTTGACGGGCCCATCAACGACAGGTGCACAATGGGGAAAAAATCACAGTAAATTTCATAAAATAACCTCAGGTTTATGGTCATAGGTGAGAAGCACGAGTTATGGTGATTTTTAGGTTGATGGTTTATGGTTTATGGTTTAAATATTTAAATTCTGGCTGTTTGTGAGAGGCGGTACGCAGAGAGAAATAGTCATATGCGATTTTGACCGATAAAGCTAAACTCACTACACTTTTTACTACAATTTTTTTTATTAACCCCATCTTAAAAAAATACATCATTTAAAAGCTAGCTATTATAAACAGTATAAATATAAATCAACTTTAAGCTCAAAAAAATCCGACCATAATTGATCTTTGTCACGTAACCTTAAGTTTTATGGTCCTCATGTTTCACCGAACCCCACTTTTATAAAATCGTCACACCAGACAAGGTGGCCCCGCCCTCAGAGCTATGTTGACACGCTGGACTGGGTGCCCGGAAAAAAAACCGTGCTTGAGAGATGGGAAGCCAAAGCCATTCGCGCCGCACCGTCTTCTCATCTCCAACTCCCACTGGTCATTCGCGCTAGGTTAAGCTAAGAGGTAACTCTCATGTCTACCCAACTCCAATAAATCATCCCCCTACTACTTCCGGGGGACTCCCCGCGCGAGGAGGCAGGCCACGTCGCCCCGAGCGCGCCCCGCGCCGACGCGTGCCGAGGGAATCTCCCTGTGTTTTCCCAAAATTACGTAAAGGTCCTTAATTCTCGCAAAAAAGTCGCTGGAATTTTTTTCCAACCCTCCACTTTGCAGGATGGCCCCCCGCGGTTTAGGAAATTGCGCACGGGCCCCTGCCAGTTCACGTACAGATCCTCAGTTTTTTCCAAAAAGTCCTTTGCCTTTTTAGAAAATGCGTATTTGCCCCCGGTTTTTTTCGAAAAAACCCTTTACCTTTTCCGAAAATACGTATTTGCCCCGTTTTTTTAAAACTACTCACGAATTATCGCCTCTTTTATTTTGGTACGTACGGTGGCTGGCGCGGCGTGCGCCGCACCTACGAGGCTAGTAACTTCTTGTTGTAGACTGTCTAGAAGCATTTGGGTATCCCTCTTTGTATTGTTGAAGCTCCGATCGTTGCATTCACGCCAAATGATTCAAGTGAAGAGAATGACGGTGGAATAGAAGTTTTTTTCTCTTAGCCTTGAAAACCTTGTTGCGCAAGAAGATCCACCAATCAATCAACCTGTTTTGTCTTGTTGCCGATGGGTGGAATAAGCCAACGGGGCGAATGAATTGTGTCCATACATGTTGAACCCAAGGGCAAAGGACGAGGAGGTGGTCAATTGTTTCAGGATGAGGGACATAGCGTGTGCGCCATTACACCGTGTCATGCTAAATGATATGTAGTCCAACAACGGCCAAGGATGGCTAGCCAAGCGAAGAACTTACATTTCAAGAATGTTTTGCAATTCCAAATTAATTTGTGAGCTGTGAAACAGATTTCCACCTAGGGGCAACGGCCTACAAACAGATTTCCACTCTGAGCCCTTCCAAATGGTTGACTTGTGCACGAAATTTGTTGGGCTCATGTCTTTTGATGCTGGAAAGGTTCAAATTTCACGACCAAGAGTTTATTCTGACGGCATAAGCTTTGCGCAGTTCCTTACAAGCCAGGTGAGTTCTCTGCTAGCAGCACCAACACTCTGAAGATTACATTTTTAGCTTGCAACTTTCTCTGCTAGGCAGGAACATTGTGCTTTTCAAAGCCTGCCAGTGTATTATCAGTTGTTGAGTTACTAATCTCTTTCCAAAAGCTTTTTTTCTCTTAAACAAGCCATTTCTAAAAGTTTGTGCTTTTATAATTAAGAAACACCACAAAAATACCATAGAGATTAGGATACAAAAATGTCCACCAATAGCAATTCAATCAAAGAGCTTTTTTCATCTCAGTTGCTGATACATCAACATGTCATATGTGTAACAGGGTCTTTCTTTGCAAACTTCGTATGCCTTGGTTCATTTGTGCCTGGAGAAGCAGTGCCAACCTTCAGACCTCACACTGCACGAATTGCGATGGATCAACTTTCCTTCCGATCGTGCTTACATGCTGCAGGATACACTCAACATCTTTGACGATTTCGCCCATTGCGAGCAATTAAAGAAGATACTGAAGAGGTGTTGCAAGCTTCAAATTGATCCACAGATGATTTGCTAGAACACTAGATAGCTGGCTTAATTGATGAAAGTTCAGGCATTTCAGCACATTGTACTATTATTTTTATCCGTACTGGCTAGTCCTTCGTTTAGACGTTTTTTTCTGTGTGTGAGAGAGATATTCATATGCGATTTTTGTCAATATAGATGAAATCGTTACAATGCGTATTATAATTAACTAGTAGATTCTATCTTATAAAGATATTTTGTTTAAAAACTAGTTACTATAGAAAAACTATGTACCGTAGAAAAGATAAAAGTTGAAGCCGTAACGAAGCAAGAGCAACACCCGCAGACAATGAAACAAGCTTGCCTCCCCGGACCGCACTAGAAAAGTGCCCAAGCGAACCTCGTACAGTGACAATTAACCACTTCTTTTTCGTCTCACATGGCGGCGTATATCTAGCACATCCAGTCTACTCCAGATTTCAGATCAGAATTCAGATCACAGCACACCACATGTAGATACATCTCTTAGTGCAGAGTGACTTGGGCCATATATATCTAATAAGCTCGATCGCAACGACAACCGCGTCCAACATCCCTGCACTCACCAACCTAGCTCGTAGACCGGAAAGGAGGAGGAGGAGGAGGAGGAGAAGGCAGTGGAAAGCTTCGTCCAATCTCGTATCGTCCTTTTCTCTTTTTTTTTTACCAAGTGGGAGACATGATGGAGTCGGGGATAGGAGGATCAAGTCACGCTTCGCATGGGCTGGGCAGTTTGTGGCTCACTTTCTACATGTCGAAGGCGACAGCATTAGGCCAAAGTTTCAGTTCAGATAGGCATCATGCTGCCATTGCATCATCGATCCCTTGGTTAATTTGGCTTTGGCCTTTGGCATGCTCTCCTTTGGGCTTTTCTTGATCTCTCTCTCTATTCTCTCTCTCTCTCTCTCTGTATCTTGTGTTCATCTCGTCGAGTGGGTGTTCGACGAGCGAAAGGCCGGGAGTCGTGCTGAAATATAGTGCGTGATGTGTCGTGTTGTGATGGTTAGGTTTGTGCTGGAAAGCTTTCGTTAAAGTGGCACTAAATACGGACCGCGGCCGCGTGGTTGGATGGGCAAATGTGGTGGCGGTACGTTAGTGGAAAATCCGCTTAGTGCGTCCATATGATCTGTAATAATTAGTAGGTTAAGAGGAAATGCAATCCGGCGAACATCTAAACAAAAGATATTTTATCAGGTGAATAGAACGTGTGTCGATATGTAATTTGCTCGGGTAGGAAAACTCGTACAAGAGAACGTAGGTGAATAGAACGCGCTTGGAGGTAAAGGAGGCGGGCGGCGGGCGCCTCTCAACCGTACCTAGCGGTGGCAGGCCGGAGAGGGCAACACTGATACCAGAGGCAGTGACTCTGGCTGTGAGAGGCTGTGGGAGCGTGAGACGGGTGGGATTCGGCTTTCGGCCGAAGTTGTACTTAACAGTTGTTTTTAAAATTTATTTAATTAAAAAAATAAAGAAAAATAAAAATAATATATCGTTATATCTTCATAAACAATACAAAGAAGGAAGAGAAAAAACAAAAGCAAAAAAGTAAAAAAACCAAAAATTATAAGCCGTTGCATTCCAAGTGGTTTCTGGCTTAAAAAACCGAAAGCCAGAAAAAGACAGAAGTTGAAACCATTTGGAGCGGAGCCAAAAGTGCCTGGAGATAGTTTTCTCCGGGATGTCCTTTAAGTTTAAACTAGCGGTGTGGCCAATGTATTTGTGTAGCTAGATTTATTTCAAAATTTTAATTATTAAATGATATAACTTAGATATTTAGAAATATATTTACGTATTTTATAGACTATTTAAGATTTTAATATATCATAAACATTAAAAATGACAATAAAAATTTGAAGGAAAATACAATTTGAGAAATATAATTGAAGTATAAGCTTGATGGATTGAGGTTCTTTAAAACGTAGACACTCTCTGTTATGTATAGATCATATAGTTGTATGTCCATATTCTTTCTCCATTACTTACTCTTTTTCCAAAATGTATGTATGCGCATATACGTCTATTTAATCTCAAAGCAATGTGTTGATTATATGTATGGAAATTTTATTAGTTTACACAGTATTAGAGTATATTGCTCACGCATACACTGATACACCATGGACGAATTATATAGTTATATTCTACTTCTCTTAATTATTGCTTAACATTAACCGTTGTAGCATCAAATATGTATACACGTGCAACCATCGCTGATCCCTGCCGGGGATACCTGTCACACTCTCTCTCGGGTGGCCCTAAGCCTATTCCCAATGGCTGCATTATCTCTCCTTCGACCTCTTTGCTCCTCTACTTTTGTACGTTCATGGTTCTATTTGCACAGATGCATGCATATATATACACATACATGATGTTATACGTACTCGATATCCCTCTTCTCTCGTGTCGATCGCTCATCTTCTTCAACGCTGGCCACCTCAACGCTATGACTTCCTCACTAAACGTGGTAATATCGCATCTTCACTGATGTCGGCATGTCTACTTTAGTTGTTGTCTAACGATATAGAGAATCTTCTCGCCATCGTATGTGACGTCATGACTAAGCAATGGCATGCTCCTAGCTACCTAATGGCCCCATATCGTTATAGTCAATCTTCAATGTAAAGCTATATATCCTCTCTGCTAAAGTTTTGCTATTATCGAGCTTATTTAGACACGGATTTCTTCAACAACGCTGACACTCACTATTCGTTGTCGTGGCTCTTGGCACCTTTGACTCTGGTCTTTCTCTTTAACGATCTTGGCGAGTAACATGACATTGTCCTTATCAAACGACTAATGTGGGAAGCACAACACTGTCCTCATCTCCCTTGCCATCGCCTCAGCTCTTCGCTTCTCGGTGAGTCAATGTCTTCTTGTTAGACAAATCAACACCATTATACTCTTTTGTGGTCTCCTCCAACACCATTTGTGCTATCTTTGTTATAACTTTTATTTTTATTAAAAAAAATTAGTTATTTTATTAGACTTCATTTACAAATTAAATTGCTAATTTTATTTTATTTATATTGAATTTTAGTTATTTAGGGATTTTACTTTGCAATTTTATAGATATCAAATTGCAAATTTTATTTTGTTTTTGCTTTGAATTTCTATTCTTTTTTGGTTGGAATTTGTGGACAAATCTAATTGCTAATATTTATTTAATTTTTATTCTAAATTATGTTTATTTATGTATTTTAATTAGAAATTCGTATGGAAACCAAATTGATAATTTTATGTAATTTATTTCAAATTTCAGCTATTTAAGGATTTTACTTCGTAATTGTATGTAAATCAAATTGCAATTTTTCTTTTGTTTTCTATTTTTAATTTCAATTTTATTGGTTGGAATTCATAAGAAAATCTAATTGCTATTTTTTTAATTTTTATTTCAAATTACAATTATTTAGAGATTTTACTTTGGAATTTGTATTGTAATCAAATTTCTAATTTTATTTTATTTATATTCTGAATTTCATTTTTTGTTGGAATTTATATACAAATCTGATTTTAAATTTTCGTTTAATTATTATTCCGAATTATTTTTATTTAATTTTAGTTACGAATTCATATGGAAGTCAAATTGATAATTTTATTTTATTTTTATTCCAAAATTCAACTATTTTTTGTTATTGTACTTGAGATGGTCTCTTTCTTTTAATATAAGCCGTTATAATCTGGACCTACCACGTTCAATTGTGTGGATCTTTCTCTTTTTCGTTCGATTAATATGGGAATTTTTATCCTTTAAGAGCGAACGTAGCAGCTCCTTTTACTTCTACTTTAATAATATAATATATATGTGTTATATCAAAAATAGCTTTGTTTCGCTCGTTATTCCATAGTAGTAAATCTAACATTATCGCTGATGACCATGAATAAGCACCAAAAAACCCAAACATAAAAAAGCATAAAGTAGCATTACAATTGTACCTTTATATACTCTAGAAGACTTGGCCGCCCAGTTCGGCTTATATAAGCTGGTTTATAGTTTTTTTTTCATTGTAGCTGCCGGTGATCTTTTAACGTAATTAAATTTAAAAAATAGAAATAGAAAAACAGATTACCCCATCACAGATAGTGCAAACGAATGTGAAAAAAGACAAAAAAAACACTAAAAAGTCAGAAAGAAAAATAAAATTAAAGAATAGTAAACTAGAAACAAAAAGTCAGAAGTTGAAGTCGAAACAAGAAACTTTTTCTCAAACATGTACCTAGACTTCCTTGACAAAACAAAATTACCAGAGAAGATAAGTACTCCGACCGATGCGAACAGAGACATTCCTAATAATCTGATCTCCCATTTATAGTTTAACAACTATGGCTATTTGGTTTAGGTCTGTTCTTTATATCTGAAGCTGATAGTTTTGATTTTTATTATGATACCTAATTTTTAAATAGAATATTTTTTCAAAACGAGATCTACAAGTTAAATGATCTACATGTTAAAAGGCCAATATCTATATTAGCCAAAATCGTAAGTAAATATATATCTCTCCGTAATCTATACCGTAAATAACTAAAATTCAAAAATTTCAATAAAAAATCATAAACCGCAGCCGCACCCAAAGAAAGCCCTTATTATACTCCTAACTACAGCGACGTTGTAAGTACATGTACTGTATCGATAGAACCGCGCGCTTGGATGGGCAGCGTCTGAAATCTGAATAGGCTCCACAGCGAGCGTGTCCGAGCCGAAAGTCCAAAGGTCGTCTGCCTGTGTCGGGGTCTCGGAGGTCGCGATGCGCCAATCCCCACGAGAAACCATCAGTTCCCGTCACCAACGGATCCCAAGCCCGGCAAATCTAGACGTTTAACGCTCGCTGTGAAATGGCCTGTCACGTTACATTACATGTAATCATCAGCTTTGCTGTGCTAATTACTAAATAATTACTTCCTCCTCCGTTCCGCAGCATAAATCCAAAACACATATCTAGAAGATATATTATTTAAATAATATTTAATAAAATCAGTTTATATTTATCTTCAATAGAAAGAGCAGTATGCTTCAATGGATTTGAGCTTTTAGTTTCGAGTTTCTTAATTTCATCATTTTCTGGCTTTTTAGTTTTTTTTTTTTTTTGCTCTTGATTTTTTTTCTTTATTTCTTTTTTCATTGTCCGTGATGACATAATATTTTTCTTTTTTATTTTTAAAATTGAATTACACTGAAAAAGCTCACAGAAACTATAGTGCCAAACAGTACCCTGAAAGCACATAGCCTAAATGAGTGCTGCCTATATCTATCAAATAAGAATAACTATAATTTAATTTTATTAAATATTTATTTAAATAATATACTTTTTAGTTATACGTGCCAAACTTATATCCGGGGTGATGAAGTAGGCAAGAAAAGGCCAGCCGCTACGTGCCAAGGCAGTCTCGGAATCCGTATTCTTGCTTGCTTCAGATGTTCTAGGGCAGTACTATGAAGTCCAGTAAGCATGATCATGCACATTGCGGAATATCCCGTATTAATATGGTCGTATGGGTGATGGCAACAAACATGAAGAAAATAGTACTAAATATTTTGGAGATTTTTTTACAAATAATCTATTTTTATTTAAATTTATAGAAATATATCTCGGAGGAATTTTTTTTACAAAAATAGGCTTTAGTCGCCTAATGGGGGGCGACTGGAACCAATCGACCAACCGGGCAGGGGGGCGACAGAGGTCCAGTCGCCTGAACATCACTTAATATGATCATAGGAATTTTGTAGTTTTTAACTGGGAAAAATTGCTGGAGTTGTAATAAAAATTTATGTTCATTGTATGTTGTACGTGCGTAATAACTTTTAGGAAATCTTTTTAGGAACGATTGACCGTAGAACGATCGGTACGTACGATGGTAAGTGATGTTTTAATGTTACTGAGAATTCGCGTACAGAGAAAACCGGTATGTTAATATTGTTAGATGAGTTACTATGTGAATCATTGAATGAGAAAATACGAGATAATAGGCTTGTTTAGATTTAAATAAACTTCATAATACAGTTGAGAGTAACATGCCGCGTATTTTTTGATTATATGTTGTAACATCATGAAAATTTTGAATTTGAAAATATGAATTTCTTGAATGGTTTTGCAATATGTTCATTGAAAATTTGGAATTTTATGATGTTTTTCTGAATTTTGGTTGAGGTTCCAAAAATTGAAGAAATTCATGAAGGACAAAACAAATATTAGTAATGCCATAAAAGGAAATATGTAAATAATAGAAACTAAAAGTTTAAATATGAATATGAAAAGATGACCCAGCTTAAGGAGGGAGGAACTTAAAATAAAATGTAAGATTTCATTTTGAAAATAGTAGTGTAAATGGCAACAAAAATAAATAAAAATGTAGATATTAAAAAAAGGAACAAAAAGGGATATATATATAATAATAATAATAATAAAATAGAGAAAGATGAAGGAGGTCGGTAGGCCAAAGGGCCCGCCCAACCCCTCTCCTTGCTCCCGCCTTCCCTCCACACTGCTTTCTCTTCCTCCTCCCGACTCCCCTCTCGCTCCGCCTTCCTCGGCGGCTCGCCGCCGCCCACCTCTCTAGCCCAGCCCGCCTCCTCCCTTCCACGGCGCCCTTCGGACCGTCGGTTCCCAGCCCGTGCCATCGTCTGTCGCGCGCGTCACCCCGTGTCGTGGCGTCCACACTGGCGTGCCGAGAAAAGACGTGCCACCGCTGCAGATGTCGTCCCGTGGCGGATTCCTCCGCCTCGTCGCGCGCTCGGTAGGGCTGCCACTCCTCCTTCCTCCCTCTCCTCTCCTCCTCCTCTCCCTCTCCTCTTCTCCCCCTCCTTCTCTTCTTCCCTCCTTCCTCTCCTCCTTTCTCTCCTCTTCTCCTCTCTTCTCTCGGCGTCGAGCGAGCAAATGAAAATTTTCCGCGTGTATAATTCTATAATTTCGAATTAAAAATAGATTAGTTGTAAAAAAAATTCGTGGCACAGTATGACCGATGAGATGCTTACCGCTCCATAAAATATTTTTGTTGTGTATAAAAAATGGCCTCAGCTGATATAGCACCCGTGGGGCCTATGTAACAGTGATCCACAATGCTAACCCGGTTGACTACTTCGCCGTCAATTAATTAATGTACACCAGTATAAGTAGTTGTTTATGAATGGTGTTAGAATTTAATTAATGCTCTACTCAATTAGGTTTAAGTTTTTAACTTTGAGCTTCCAGCTTCTTAGTTTCGTTTTTTCTTATTTTTGCTTTTTCTTCTTATTTATTTGTATTGTCTGCGATCACATATTTTTATATTTAATTACGTTGAAAAAACTTACTGCAGGTACAATGCTAAAATAAGCATGAAACAGTACTAAACAATGCCAAAAAAGCTTTAAGCTAGAAGCTCAAATAAGCACTACCTAAAACCTATAGGTAATTTTTTAGGGAACCGAAAAGTAGTTGTTGAATGTAAGAAATGCAGTACAAAATTGTTCTCGAGATTTTTTTTCAAGAACTGGACAAAGTTTAATTATAGGTGACGTGTAGATTGTCCCTAGAATTATTTGCTAGCACTGTACCATACATGAGGAAGAAATGTGTGCAATCACCATCGATGGATCATTCTCTGTTATTCATAGAACATTATGATTGCCCATTCATGACCGTATTAACACGAAATAGTAGATGCCATAATTAGAGGTTGGAGGGAATCATCATCACGAGCCATTTCTTCTTCCAAAGACAACGACGGTCACACGTGCGCGCCGGGAGGCTGCCGAGTTGTTCGTTGGAGGCGATTAGTTGGCACCTTATCATCAGTGGATAATAATTTGTTTTCTCCTACCAGCAGATTTTTATCATCAGTGGATAATAATTTGTTTTCTTCTATCAGTGGATTTTTATCATCAGTGGATAATAATTTGTTTTCTCCTGCCACCAGCGGATTTTTATCATCAGTGGATAATAATTTGTTTTCTCCTACCAGCGGATTTTTATCATCAGTGGATAATAATTTGTTTTCTTCTATTAGCGGATTCTTATCATCAGTGGATAATAATTTGTTTTCTCCTATCAGCGGATTTTTAGGCCTGGTTAGGATGAACGATTGTTTTTTTATATTTCCTCGGTGACTGAATTGTTTCTGTCGTTATTAAATTCAAGCAAAATTCTCACGTCTAGGCTGGAGCAATCATTATTTTTGTTGAAACTTTTAACTTTATGCTGAAATAAAATAGTAATGGCTAGAAGAATCAGTTTGTTGAACAAAATTTGAAAATAGCTTTTAAAATACGTGAACGCGGAGAAGACAACGGAGACCAACCGACAGCTTCTAGAAATAATTTAGAGAAACCATTTTTAAAAGCCGCTTTTAGAAACCAAGATGCTCAATCAACTTCTAGCTTATTTAAGCATAAGCTAGAAGATAAAGTTGATTTGAACAACTGCTAAACAGGACATATTAAGTCCTACCAACAACACTCTGTCGTCGCCTGGACTATCCTCGTTGTAAATCAAGTAAATTTTGGTGACTGAATGCGCACGGACTTGTGATGATTACAACATACGCCAGAGGAACTCATGAACATAAGAACAAACTGCATGCACTCGTTGGGTGCACTTTGACACGTGGAATTTTACCCAACATTGTCCCCACTACACTTATGCTAGGAGAATAAAATCGCGGCGAGTGGAGGACACCTTGTACACACGCACAAAGGATCAGTGGAGTACGAGGCGGCATGGGGCCGGCCGGACCGGAGCCTGGCTCGCTCGTCAACTTGGGCGCGGCGGTCCAATAGGAAGGGAGGCGCCGGTCGCGGTCGGGTTCGAGTGCGCCCCGCGCGCGACGAGGGGAAGGTTGACTCCGCGGGCCCCACCTGGCAGCGAACGTGGCGAGGGCGTGGCACGCGTCTCCGCGCACACCCCCTCTCGCTACTACGTGTCGCGCGGTGATTCGCCGAAACTCTCAACGGCCTCAGGGGCGGAGGCCCGGATCTTGTGCAATGGCTTTCCACCGCGGCCTTCCGTACGGAGGAAATGAGCTGCAACTGTGCCACGGAACCACTGCAGTTGGCTTAACTTTTGTTTGGGAGTTCCAAAGGAGTGTGATATCTCTTGCTATTATATAAAAAATAGTTGATGATCGTAGATATATTTTTTTTCTCCTCTCTATAACCACTCGATTTAATCTGCACTATTCGTCTCTATCATATTTCTCTCAGCATACAACCGTTCATCCTCTTCATTTTTCCCATCTCCTCGCGCATTCTGACCACCATTCTCTCTCTGTCGCTTGCTCTTTAATATTTAATATATAAAGTTAGCTATATAGTAAGTTCTATATCACTATTTAATTAGTGAACAAGAAACCTTCAAATCCGAGTGGCATCGGTTCTAACAAAATGGAGAGAAGGCACTACCGTTACACTAGCGGACACATACGGCGCCGCACCACGGAGCCAGCACACCGGGCGGTGTAGAGGGAGAAGGGCTCACGAGGAGCAGGGAGGGGTCCAGCAAGAGGAGAGAAAGAGAAAGAGGGAGAATGCGCGGGACCCACCCCCACCACTGTCGCCTCTGACACAGCTCACACCTTTGACGAAGCGGCAGCCCGAGCCCAACCCCAACCCCAAGAAATAAAAATAAATAGAAATCAGCGGGGAAAAAAACACAAGACAGAGAAAAAGTCCGAGCGCAGGACAGGGACGGACGGCCCGGATCCTGGACGGGCCCACCTCGGTGGCCCCTCCCGCGGCATTTTGATCCGCCCGAGACGGAATGGTAGAGAGCACAAAGGGAGGGGGGAAACAAGAAAAGGCGAAAACTGAGAAGCACCGGCCCTGCCATTTGTTTGTTTATATTCATTCGCTCACTGCTTTGAACTAGTACTGGACTAGTGCTGCTGCTGCTGCTGCTGCTGCTTGCTCTGCCAGCTGAGCCTCTCCTCTCTCCCGGTCTCCCCTCGTCTCCGAGGAGGTGGCTCTTGCGAGGTTTGCTTCTCTCCTGCTCTTCTTTCTTGCTGCTGCTAGGATCATGCCTGTGTATGCTGGTGATTTGATGGTGGGCTTTGTGACATGGATCGAGTGGTTGATTGGACTGACGGAGTTCCTTGTTTCTAGGAGGGTGGATTGCTGGTTGTAGATTTTTTTCCTGATTTTTGAGTTTATTTTTAGGGGATTAGGCCGGTCATGGTCACGGGCATGTGTAGGCTCAGGTGCTTCTTGGTTGTCTCGTTGCCTAATTTTAGTATTGATTAGACCACCAAAATGCCATGTTTTCATCCTTACATGCCTAATTTTAGCTTATCTGGGTCAGAAATGTTTCCTCTTGTGTGCCCCATGATTGGGAGAATCCCCTGCATCGGGGGGCTGATCTAAGGAGGTGGCAATTTTTTTATGTTATGGAATTATTAGAGTCATCAGCGGATCAACTCGTGTGCCTCTTGTGATTTCTTTACTGTAGAAAGTACTCTTGCTGTGATCCCTGGCTGCATTAGAGTTTCATCTTTTGTGGGAGTTCAAGAATTGCAAGCTTAGGGCATGCGTTGAACCCTTGTCAAGATCAAACGGAGGGCTCGAGGAGTGATTGATTTGTGGGTGCATATAGGGGGAAGGACTGATCGATGGAGGGGGTAGAGGAAGCGAACAGGGAGGCAGTGGAGAGCTGCCACAGGGTGCTCGCCATCCTCTCCGACTCCCATGGCCGGCTCGCCCCCCACAAGGATCTCATGGAGGCTACAGGAGAGGCTGTCTCCAAGTTTGGTTCCCTAGCCACCAAGCTCACCAATGACAATGGCCTCCAAGGCCATGCCAGGGTTAGAAAGACCAAGAAGCCCATGCCTATATTTGACAGCAAGCTCTTCTTGGAGAGCTCTGCATTGGCTGCTGCCACAGCAGCCAAGACATCCAACCCGAACCCGATCACTAGCCTCCAGCTGTTTCCGAGGTACCACCAGATGGAGGGCTCCTCTCCGAAGGATCCTGTTAGAATCCCTGCCCAATTCCCCAAAAGGTTGCTTCTAGAGAACCCGGCAGTCGATTCAGATGGGCCATCACGAGGGCCGCCGCTCCAGCTCATTCAGCCGGTGTCTGTTGCTCCCCCGGCAGGGACACCGACCCCGGCATTGCCTCCGGCACATCTTCATTTCATCCAGCAGCAGCAGAGCTACCAGAGGTTTCAGGTCATGCAGCAGATGAAGATGCAGAGTGAGATGATGAAGAGGAGCGGCCTTGGTGATCAGGGTGGTAGCACTGGTGGTGGCAAGGGTGTCAATCTCAAGTTTGACAGTTCTAATTGCACGGCATCTTCCTCCCGCTCATTCCTGTCATCTCTGAGCATGGAGGGGAGTATTGTGAGTTTGGATGGCAGCCGCTCCAGCCGGCCATTCCAGCTAGTAAGTGGCTCGCAGACGTCAAGTACTCCGGAGTTAGGCCTCATGCAGAGGAGGAGGTGCACAGGTAGGGAAGATGGGAGTGGACGGTGTGCGACTGGAAGCAGGTGTCACTGTGCGAAGAAAAGGTTGGAATATTTTGTGATAAATTGATATCAGGCTACTGATCTTGTGGTCATTTTTGACTTTTTGCTTATCACCCTTTGTATGTCATTGCAGGAAGCTGAGGGTAAGGAGGTCTATCAAAGTCCCTGCGATCAGTAATAAGGTCGCGGACATCCCAGCGGATGAGTTCTCATGGAGGAAGTACGGGCAGAAACCAATAAAGGGATCCCCACATCCTAGGTATAGCCAAATACTTAAAATCTTTGTATCCCTTTAATCGTTCTGTTGGATCTTGTGTTGCTTAGTCTGCTTAATCATCAGGGCTCTGATACCAATTTGGCATTTGCAAGTTTATATTGCACAGGATAGACGTACTTGGTTACACTCAGGTGTTATTTTTGTTTATTCATAGTTAGAGCTTCTCTGTTCTTATTTCGGTAAAATTAAGTATATACCCATATCATAGGATGCATAATCCTCCACGAAGTATTCACCAGAATGGTCACTTATTTTGATAATGAAAAAGGATTTTTAGCCCTTGAGACTACGGGTTGAAAGTTTTAAAGCTAGATTTCATCCCCAAGCTGTTTGGATACTGCTTATAGAAAAGTGAAAGTGAGATATCCTTCCGACAGGGGTAGTTTTGTTTTTAATCAAGTCATGCGGTTTCATTCTTAGTTTGCAATAAGCATACGTTCAGATTAAAAGAAACCTGTTCTAATTATGGTAGTGTGCCTATTGCAATCCAAGAAAGGTTATAACCGACAACCTCTCCCCAGCACACTTTACTCTTGTTCTTTTTTCAAAGAGGCAGCTTAAGAATATTCATGTATGCTCATTGTCCTGCAGGGGTTACTACAAGTGTAGCAGTGTGAGGGGCTGCCCAGCGAGGAAGCATGTTGAGAGGTGTGTCGACGACCCCTCGATGTTGATTGTTACATATGAAGGCGATCACAATCACAACCGAGTGCTAGCCCAGCCAGCCTGACCTTTCAGGCTTTCAGTTGCAGACCGCTTCGATAGCCTCCCTTTCTAGAAAAGAGAAAAAAAAAGAAGAGCCTAGTTTGTACATATTGTTCTGTTCCTAACTGTTGGGGGAGAGTCAGCTCTTGCAGAAGAATCCATGACGAAAGGAATTTATCGCATAGATGGTTGATGTAGTGTTTCTCATCAAAGACTCCGTAATTTTGTAGCCCTTTTCTTTCCTCCTCTCTCTCTTTATGTTGGTCCTAGGACTATCCTGTGGTGTGTAGTGTGACATTCAGCTGCAGTTATATGTCTGGGGGTGTGGTGGTGTTACTGTTAGGGGATCGGAGAAGGCAGGCAGTGCTTGTAAAAGTTGCAACACCTAGGAACAAACTGTACCCTCATCTTCAGTCGAATGGTACAATCTTGTTGATGGAAATCATCCAGTGGTTTTGGTGATTCTGTGATGGGATTGGCAGGCTTCAATCCTGCGGCATCTTGTACCGAGATGTGTCCTGCCACTGAGTCCGGTTTCTTGCAATCTGCATGTACCCAGTGTCACCCTTGTCCCTTGATTCCTTGGCATGCCCATGTCGAGGGTTCAGACGTTCAGTTGATCTCTCTGTTTCGTGGTCTTGGTGAGATCAGGATTCACGGGCTCGCTTCGAGATTTCTGAAACACGGTGATGCGCTGAGGCTTGCTTGCTTGCCTGCAAGCTGTGGGCACCAAAAACAAAAGCTGTTAGAATATTTGATAACTTCTGATCTGAAAAAAAGGACAATAGACATTGCTAAAGACTTCACTTTTTTTATCCAACGCTTATGAAGGCTAGTGCAGCACCATGGAAAGTATCCGGCTCCAGTTTGGATGGTACCTACGTACCAAGTACGCTTGTATCAACCGTGGGAATAATATCAAGTTTCATTACAAAGTCCAAAGCATTTCAGCCAGTAGTCCATCAGAAAGCCCACCTTTCTTTCCAGCCAGTCCGGGCCAGCAGCAGCATAGCCGAGTTGTCATCAGACAAGTCCGGGCCTATACTGATAGAGGCCATACCGGATGGTCCAAACCTAGTTCTCAGGTCTGTGCCTCCTCGCGAATGCGTCATGGGCCGACACGGCCCGTGGATAGAGCCTCAACCTATGGGCCACAGATCAATTTGGTGGTACGGGAAGGTCATCGTGGCCTACGTACAGGTTAGGATGAGGGACTGGGATAAGGTTAGATCTCGTTAGACAGACAATGGCCAGTCTAATGTTTTTTTAGCTACAGTTGATATCTTTTATCTGTATTTGTTTAGACAGCGATGGATATAAAGATATTGATATAGATGATGTATATGATTTTAAGCTCAAAAGTCCGTTTGAAGAAGTTATTCCTGTTTATTTTAGTTTTTGAAGAAATCAAAAGGTGAAAAGCACAAAAATAAAAAAATAAAAAAAACAGGGCCAGTAAGTGGCTGGTTGGCCACCCACAATAGTAGGTCATAAAACGTGTGTCAAATGTCAGACTAAGGAAGAAGCCTGGATAGTTTAGGCTCTGTTTGGAACTATAGAACGAAAACACTAACAAAACTATGAAAGATCGATTTTGTTTTCTGGAGAAATGCTATTAAATTCGTGCGGAGTTCCTACATTAATCTAAACAGGTCCTTGCAGCAGAGCCAATCTACTGGAACCGCCCCAGAAAATTAGTACTTTTGCTCTTGCATGCATCCACCGAAATCTCTATTACTTTCTCCACGTTTATACGCAGGTCCCAATCACTAACAACAATATTTTAGTTTTGTCTACTGTATTTCGTACTTGATATACAGGCAAGTGGTCTCCTGAATCCTGATTTGTGTAGGCTAATGCAGCCATCCGCCTTCAACTGTGGAAAATAACTAGCCTCATAGGTGCGGCGCCACGTCGCGCCAGCCACCGTACGGACCAAAATAAAAGAGGCGATAATTCGTGAGGAGTTTTAAAAAAAAACGGGGGGCAAATACGTATTTTCGAAGAAGGCAAATGGCTTTTCGCAAAAAACGAGGGCCTGTAAAAAAACCGGGGGGCAAATGCGTATTTTAGAAAAAAAGGTAAAGGGCTTTTTCGCAAAAAAATGAGGACCTGTATGTAAACAAACGGGACCCGTGCGCAATTTCGAAAACCGCGAGGGGCTATCCTGCAAAGTGGAGGGGCTAAAAACGGCAGGACCTTTTCCGAGAACCAAGGACCATGCGTAATTTTGAAAACGCAGAATTTTTTCGCAAAACCGCTCCCCGACCGTACGCGAATTATTTGGGACACGCGACGGGCGGGCCTTGGCGGCGGCGGCGTGGCGCCTCCTCCCGCGGCATTCCCGTCGTAATAGGGGTGATTAGTCAATGATATCACCAGGGTGAGAACAATGAACAACAGAGAATGTACATCAGGGGGAAATATTTATATATTTGGCCATATGGGTGTTATATATATATATATATTGCGGTGGAGCTCCTTCCCGCCGCCACCACCCAAGGCAGGAGACATCACCGACCTCCCGCCGGCGATCGGACGCCGAGGCCGCACACCGCTCATCCCGGCTCATCACGCAGGCGATGAGCGAGCGGTTCGCCTCGGCCAGATGACCGCTCTTTTCGCCGCGACTTTGGCTCAGAATACCGCTCGTCGAGATCATCTCCGATCCTCGCCAGATCGGTCGCTTGTCTCGAACGCTTCTCCGACGAATGTTGGGGTGTTTGACAAATGCTGCGGTGGATGCCTAACTCGATCATAGTGTGGAGTAGTTAACAATCAAGTTTGTTATTCTTCGACGGTTTTTTTGTCAGCAACAAAGAACCGGAAGTAAAGGTAGCTAACTCGTTGTTTTTCTTGCCCTCCGTGTGCAATCTCATCCGATGATTGGCAATTTTGGAACGCTAACCCGCATTTAGTTTTTGTCATGTGGTTAAGTGAGCATTTCTACCGGATGCAGATGGTTCTAAACAATGAGCAAGGATTTCTTGCCCGCTTGAGCCGACATAGAGCTTTGGACCCACAAGGTCAAGTGCAAGGTCGGGCTATCGCTTTGTCGGTTCGAGCACGCACCGAGAGGTAGGTCATCGAGTACAGGGGCCCACAACTGCGTGGTGCCGGAAGTCCGAAGTACCTCAACTCGCATCGGAGGTTTGTCCGAGATGGCATAATTAAGCACTTTTAGTCGCAACTATATGATGGATTGTACACTGATGGATTGTACACAAAAGTAAGTAAAAGAAGTTTGTGAAAATGTGGGAGTTATAAAGTAGATGACATTGTTATGTGCACTTTTAGCATCAATATTGTAATTTCTTTTGTTATGTGCATGTTTTCATGCACATTAGCATATATATGACATGGCTAAATGTGTGCTAGAATAGAGACAGCTCTTACATCTCGTGTAGAGGTTTATGGCATGAGAAAGGAAGCCGACGCCACTCCCTTCGAAGGGACGTGATGGGCACAAGCTTGAAGGAAAAAACATCTTTTACTCTTGGGTGTAATTACACCCACCTCTAATATACCACCTAAACAAATTTTAAATACTGCTTTGGCATTTTAGGTATACTCGTATACTAGTTATAAGATACTCCAATATAAATTACACGAAAAAATTGTAAGGGAGTTCATAGTTTTAGCGTATTTTGTAAATACTTTTATATACACACATAAAAAGAAGTATGTCAAAAAATGTATATACCACATCTGAAAAACTATTCATATCACCTAAATGATCTTAAATACTCATATACTACATATATACCCTCCGTCACGAGATACTCCTTATATTGTGCGACGTAACATAGCGTGTAATTACATCGAAAGAAAAGAGACTTTATATATATATATATATATATATATATATATATATATATATATATATATATATATATATATATATATATATATATATATACACACACACACGTGTGTGTGTGGGGGATGAACAGCAGAGAACGTACAGTGGACAGGGAATCCTAGGGGATGGGAATATTTATATATGGCCATATGTGTGTCTATACATAGGGAGAGGAAGTTTTTTCCATACTTGCATCTTGCATGGGTATATATAGTGGGTTGACGAAAGTTTATTTTATTTTTTTTCTTGATTTAATCCGGCCGGTGCATGGAGTAAGGCTCTGTTGAGCACGAGGAAAATTGAAGTGTATTATTTCTGAATTCTAGCTACTTGATCTGCTTTATATCACTCGTTCATTCAATCATTCAACCTTGAATTAACCTTCTGGTCGATTCCATTCTAGCTACTTGATCTGCTTTATAGCTACCGGTGCAAATGTACAAACAGTACTATACACAGCATTGTACACACGTCATACATGTTTACACGTTAATTGGAGTCGATCTTGCGTATATAAACTAGGGCGTTGATAAATATTATTCGGATTTTTTAACTATTATCTAGATTTATGATCATTGGATTAGAGATCCAACGGCCATGAATTCTCCCTCCACCATCTCTAAAAAATCTCCTCCACTTAAAAAAAGGTCCATTGGATCTCTAATCCAACGATCTCAAATTTGTATGATTGTTAGGAAGAAAACATCTAGATAATCTCTAGACACATCCATAAACTAATGCTTAGGATTATCATGCTGTGATCATCCACCGCAACACGGTGATTTTCACGAGTGAGCACAGTGAAAATAAGAAACCCCATCACACGTACCACGAGCACCGCTCAACCCCCTTAATTGTGTGCAAATGATGCAGTGCAGCTTCACTTCGCACATGCATTGTTATGAACCATATCATGCAAAGCTATAGAGCTAGGAACATGAATTGATATACGCATGCATATCATAACAAAGCTTTGGCCAAGATTAATCAAGCAGTGCTAGGTTGCTAGGTCAATTCGTTCGTTTCCCTTTCTTTTTTGCCCTTGAGCTAACTGGCCCTTTTTCTTTTCGACTTTTAAAAATTGTTTTTTAGTTTTTCTATAATAACTAGTTTTCAAACAGAATATTTTAAAACGGTGTCTGCAAGTTTATTGTAGTATATACTATAGCAATTTCATTTATATTGTTTAAAATCGCACTCGAGTTTTTGTTACTCTATACTCTCACACACAAATAACTTAAAAACCATAAACCACAATCATAAACCTATGGTCATAAATTATAAGTCAAAGTAAAAAAGAACAGCCCAGTAAAACAACAAAAACTACTACTTAGCTTAGGGAAAACAACATGCACCAGCGGCATCGCACGTGCCTTTCTACTGCCAACACAGCAATACTACGTACTATTGCCAGTACCCTAATACTCATGCAGTGCCTTCCTACTGCCAATTCAGTTATCACCACCTATTACGACCCGGGAATCACCAGCTCACCCCGTGCAGCCGCTCCGCCCGCCGCGTGGCTTGAGGATTTCGGTACAGTCTGGAGAGTCATTTTGCGAAAAAGCCTCAGCGTTTTTTCGAATACTCACAAAAACAGGGGACGTTCCTTCCTACCGCCAATACAGTAATACTAATGCTACTACTACTTAGCTTAGGGAAAACGACATTTCATTAGCCACCGCACGCTATTCAAAGTAAACAGGGTGCTCTAACTAATGGCCACACATTAAGACCCTAATAGAGTTGCGTCACCATCGTCACTTGGTCCAATCCGTGCCCTCGCTTGGCTTATATATACCTCCCCTGCACAGGGGAGCAGCTCACCAGTGGTAAGTAACCAGCTAGACACAGGACTTCTTGTACTAGCCCTAGCTAGCTGCTGCAGGACATTAGCTTAGCTTAGCACAATGGGCGAGTACTTCTTGCAGTCGCTCCTGCTCGCCGTCGTGGCGGTGGCGCTGGTGCAGCTGGTGAAGGTGGCCCTGAAACCGAGGCCGAGGATGCCGCCCGGGCCGTGGAAGTTGCCGGTGATCGGTAGCATGCACCACCTCGTGAACGTGCGAGGTGCTCAAGACCACGACACCAACTTCGCCACCCGCCCAAAGCTCCTCGCCGGCGAGATCATCGGCTACGACTGGGCCGACATCCTCTTCTCCCCCTCCGGCGACTACTGGCGCAAGCTGTCTACACGTATGTTGTACGTAGGTGATGATGGAATCAAAGTCATTTTTGCGTATCGTATATAAAAATAACAATATGTCAAATGTATTGACAAAAATATTATTTTTATCGTTCAGGGACCGGGCGGCAGCACCCGTGAGGCGATACACGGTACTGTCACCGGTGGCAGGCACCTGCCACCCCTCACTGGATGGCAGGCAGCCTGCCGCCCAGGGAGCAGACGGCAAGCAAGCCCGCCGTCTAGCCAGTGGGCGGCAGGCGGCCTAATTACCTGCCCAATTTTTTTAGTGTTTGTTTGAATTTTTAAATATATCAAATGAGCTCAAAAAATTACAAAAATTATGTACAGCCTCCCGACATAACGTTCCTTTTATTGTAATTTTTGGGAAATTTTATCCACTGCGAATGTTGCTAAAAAATGTATACAATTTTGATAATTTTATGAATTTTTACATATAGTAAACGAGTTCCAAAAATTACAAAATTTTATGTGAAGCCTCCCGATGAAGTAATAGTTATTATGTAATTTTTTGAGAATTTTATGGGATCCAAATTAGTCACGTTTGTTCGGATTAACTTAAATAACACTAGCTGATAGAGGATTATTTGGCATAATTAAATTTAAAAAAAATAAAAATAGAAAAAACATGTTAGCTCATCACGTATAATGCAAACAAATATGAAAAAAAGAACCGACAAAAAGCTAAAAAACATGTTAGCACCTCCACGAATACTTGTACAGTACTAGTAAATATCACAGGGTAGTACAGAAAAATACGAAATTTATAAATAGTATAAAATAAGCTAAAAATCAGAAGCTTAAACTGAAACGAGCGATGTTAGTCCTATGCTAGGTTGACCAAATGACTGGTGGATTAGCAGTCTTTGCTGAGAACCAGTCATGTCAAAAGCAAAGTTTATTTTTATTCAAGTACAGCTTGCAGCCTCTTCTGCTGTTCAAGCAATTTATCATGCATGTCTAAAGACCAAAAGGACGTGCTGACAAAAGTAGCATGCTTTAATAAAACAGTTCCACCTCAGGATTGAACTAAATTACCTTGTTTCGAGAAACAATTCTTCATTTAAATTGGGCTAATCTAAAGCTATGTATGTCTATATGTGCATATTTATGTTCGACGATACATCAAGCTTGCTACTGTAGCAAGGACATTTTTTGGGTCTCTGTTGTTTCTATTTATTGATATCTGATGTGAAGTGGATCCAAATATATCAAAATGTATCCATACAGCATCTTTCTCCATATTTGGCGTATTTCCAGTCAGTTGTGATCGCAGAATTCTGAGCTTTTTTATTCACGTCTGTGAAAAATAAAAACAAACTTATGTAACAGTCAATGGCGGACACCGGTGCCAGGGAAGAACTTTGCGTAAGCCGGCAATCTGAATTAGTTGCATGTTTGAGAAGGCTTTCTTTAGATAGCAAAACTTATGTTATGACTGACACATGTAGATTTCACTACACATCATACAATGGACAATCTGCTAGCTTGATTCAGGGTGATTGTTATTAAATAACACAGAACATTTACACGCCATTTGTAGATTTGATAATTGTACATCAGATGAACAGATGGAGGTACATTTCTAGCTTGGTTTGAGATGTTTGTCTAATAGACCATGTCTAGCTTAGTTTTAGATTGTTGTCTAATAGACCATGTAATTTGCAGGAAGAAGTATCAACTTTTTGGGTGACGATGGAACCAGAGCATTCAGCTGAAATGTCCAAGTACAATTCCTTTAGTATTCATTGGCATTAGATTAGTCAGCATTCCAATTCATTATATAACATCAGAGAGATCTGCAGGCATTTGGCCAATCAAAATCATGCCCTAATGAAAAAACATACCGAACAATGTCATATGGGTTGCATGAAGTTCAGGTGAGCCTTACATAGCATAATCTTTTGTGTTGGTAATGCAGCTTGGGGTAGTATTTCTAGATAGTAATTTGTTGCTACCATTTTACGCTGGTAGAAGAAGAAACAATCATGCGCAAGTTATATGAGCTCATGTCTGCAGGCCTTCTTCGAAAGGTACATTGCTCACCTACATGCAGATGATTTGGAGTGGATACAGTACTGTTGGTGCCACTGCTCTTACCATTCGGTTGCAGCTGTTGAACTCATCATCATTCTGAGGTTAAGCCGACCAATGGTGTTTTGTTGAAAACTAAAAGATATATTGCATAAAATAACAGAGAAAGGAGCGAGGAATTTTGAAAAAAAAGAACTTAATCTATCATACTGCTGAAAGTGTTACGTTTCCTGTTGATTGCGAATGCTGGTCTTTACTGAATTAGGCTGAGTCTCGGTTGATTGCCGTCTTAAATTACTGTTCATTGATTTAAATTTAAAATTTTCCAGGCCGATATATATTTTTATCAATCTGTGTCAGTATGGCCGGTAATCGCCTGGAATTACTGTTTATTAATATTAATTCAAAATTTAAATTTAGAATTTTTAGATCGATATTTTTTTTTACCGGCCTAAGCCAGTATGGCCGGTTACCGTTGTTTTTTTTTTATCCCGGGCTATAACAACTCTGGTTTAACTTTATGGCTCTGTTTAGAACGGACGAACCTTTTCAGATTTCCACGGAAGTTGAATAGTTTCCTATGATATCCCAACGAAATTCGACAAGCCATTTTTAAAAACATAAACGAACCTTGTGCATTGCACATTATTTTTTTCCCCTATAATACCGTACTATCGTTTTGTCAGTCCTGCGTGCCTGGTTGCTAATTGAGTTGGAGCACAAAGCTTTTTTCAAAGCATTTTCCTTTGCCAACATTCTTTAAAGGGTGCCGGTTTCTTTACTTTTGTTATCTCTTGATGCCGTCGTGCAGGGCATGATGCGCTTATTCCTCCGTACATTAGTTAGTTTTTTTTTTAGTTAGTTTTCAAAGCATTTTCCTTGTTTTTTTAAAAAAGTAATCGCTACGGATCGTATCACGTGGGCTGCGACCCGGTCCACTGGCCAATCAAATTCTGCTTGGTTTCCGGAGCATTTGTATTTATACGCAAGTTTTGGGTGGCCCAAGTGCTATCCTTTTCTTTCTTTCTTTTCTTTTTTTTTTTGTTAATGTAATTTTCTAGAAGCCGCAAGCAACCAATTAACCAGAAGGTCATCTGAATCCACCTAAGGTGCATTTGTCACAAGACATAGGTGACACTAGCTAGACTATCTGAAAACGATAATAATTTTGTCGTCACGGTTCACATTTTTATTTCTGCAAATGATCGACTTATTTTAAAATACTAGCCGAATGCACGTACTAATAAAAAAATCATATTATCCTAGTATATTGAGTCAACATTATCGGAATTGGCCTGTCTGGCCCACGTGCTCGACCGCGTCGTGCCTTCGCGACCTCGGCTCTGCCGCGCACCCGGTAGAGCTCTATTGGTTTTTATTAGATAATTTTTATGGTGATAGAATTTGTATTTTCAAGGAAATTACTTTTCTGTTTTTATTAGAGATTTTTTAGAGATGTAAGGAGAAGTCGGAAGGGGTAGATAAACCATAACTAGCAATTCTCTCTTTGAAGTAGTAGATATTCGTCCTTTATTTAGGCATGGACTTGATTTCAGAGGATTTCTATGTAATTGCCTTACTGGAACATGAAAGTTTCTCTTGAAACTAGACATAACAAAGAGAGAAACTTTGGAACCATGGATTGGTTGAGTTGTGGGTGTATAACTCTATCCACTACAATTAAGGTCTCGTTTATTTTAGCTTCAGCTTCTGGCTTTTAATTTACTATTCCTTAATTTCGTTTTTTTCATTTTTTTTTGCTTTTCGTTTTTCCCCGGATTCCTTCGCATTGTCCGTAATAGGCTAACCTATTTTTCTATTTTTAAAATTTTTAAATTTAATTATGCTAAATAAGCCACTATCAATTACATTGAAAAAAGCCATAAGCCATTACTAAACTAGGCACCCCCTTATAGGGTTCAAATCCTAGTGTCCATATTTATGCACATGCAAATATGTCTCAATATAAACTTTATGATGTTGCAGATTTATCCATATTCTCTGTATTTCTAAACGTGTACTAAAGGGCATACTTACGTGTGCACATGTGGTGAGGAAAAAACAAATAGACAGACTTCATTTAAATTGGGCTAATCTAAAGCTATGTATGTCTATATGTGCATATTTATGTTCGACGATACATCAAGCTTGCTACTGTAGCAAGGACATTTTTTGGGTCTCTGTTGTTTCTATTTATTGATATCTGATTTGAAGTGGATCCAAATATATCAAAATGTATCCATACAGCATCCTTCTCCATATTTGGCGTATTTCCAGTCAGTTGTGATCGCAGAATTCTGAGCTTTTTTATTCACGTCTGTGAAAAATAAAAACAAACTTATGTAACAGTCAATGGCGGACACCAGTGCCAGGGAAGAACTTTGCGTAAGCCGGCAATCTGAATTAGTTGCATGTTTGAGAAGGCTTTCTTTAGATAGCAAAACTTATGTTATGACTGACACATGTAGATTTCATTACACATCATACAATGGACAATCTGCTAGCTTGATTCAGGGTGATTGTTATTAAATAACACAGAACATTTACACGCCATTTGTAGATTTGATAATTGTACATCAGATGAACAGATGGAGGTACATTTCTAGCTTGGTTTGAGATGTTTGTCTAATAGACCATGTCTAGCTTAGTTTTAGATTGTTGTCTAATAGACCATGTAATTTGCAGGAAGAAGTATCAACTTTTTGGGTGACGATGGAACCAGAGCATTCAGCTGAAATGTCCAAGTACAATTCCTTTAGTATTCATTGGCATTAGATTAGTCAGCATTCCAATTCATTATATAACATCAGAGAGATCTGCAGGCATTTGGCCAATCAAAATCATGCCCTAATGAAAAAACATACCGAACAATGTCATATGGGTTGCATGAAGTTCAGGTGAGCCTTACATAGCATAATCTTTTGTGTTGGTAATGCAGCTTGGGGTAGTATTTCTAGATAGTAATTTGTTGCTACCATTTTACGCTGGTAGAAGAAGAAACAATCATGCGCAAGTTATATGAGCTCATGTCTGCAGGCCTTCTTCGAAAGGTACATTGCTCACCTACATGCAGATGATTTGGAGTGGATACAGTACTGTTGGTGCCACTGCTCTTACCATTCGGTTGCAGCTGTTGAACTCATCATCATTCTGAGGTTAAGCCGACCAATGGTGTTTTGTTGAAAACTAAAGATATATTGCATAAAATAACAGAGAAAGGAGCGAGGAATTTTGAAAAAAAAGAACTTAATCTATCATACTGCTGAAAGTGTTACGTTTCCCTGTTGATTGCGAATGCTGGTCTTTACTGAATTAGGCTGAGTCTCGGTTGATTGCCGTCTTAAATTACTGTTCATTGATTTAAATTTAAAATTTTTCCAGGCCGATATATTTTTTATCAATCTGTGTCAGTATGGCCGGTAATCGCCTGGAATTACTGTTTATTAATATTAATTCAAAATTTAAATTTAGAATTTTTAGATCGATATTTTTTTTACCGGCCTAAGCCAGTATGGCCGGTTACCGTTGTTTTTTTTAATCCCGGCTATAACAACTCTGGTTTAACTTTATGGCTCTGTTTAGAACGGACGAACCTTTTCAGATTTCCACGGAAGTTGAATAGTTTCCTATGATATCCCAACGAAATTCGACAAGCCATTTTTAAAAACATAAACGAACCTTGTGCATTGCACATTATTTTTTTCCCCTATAATACCGTACTATCGTTTTGTCAGTCCTGCGTGCCTGGCTGCTAATTGAGCTTTTTTCAAAGCATTTTCCTTTGCCAACATTCTTTAAAGGGTGCCCGTTTCTTTACTTTTGTTATCTCTTCACGCCGCCGTGCAGGGCATGATGCGCTTATTCCTCCGTACATTAGTTAGTTTTTTTTTTTAGTTTAGAGATCGCTGAAGGCGCTCTTAAAAAAGAAATCGCTACGGGTCGGATCCTGTGGGCTGCGACCCGGTCCACTGGCTAATCAAATTCTGCTTGGTTTCCGGAGCATTTGTATTTGTAGGCAAGTCTTGGGCGGCCCAAGTGCTATCATTTTCTTTCTTTCTTTTGTTCTCTTTCTTTTCTTTTTATTTTTTTGTTAATGAAATTTTCTAGAAGCCGCAAGCAACCAATTAACCAAAAGGTCATCTGAATCCACCTAAGGTGCATTTGTCACAAGACATAGGTGACACTAGCTAGACTATCTGAAAACGATAATAATTTTGTCGTCACGGTTCACATTTTATTTTTGCAAATGATTGACTTATTTTAAAATACTAGCGAATGCGTACTAATAAAAACATCATATTATCCTAGTATATTGAGTCAACATTATCGGAAGTGGCCTGTCTGGCCCACGTGCTCGACCGCGTCGTGCCTTCGCGACCTCGGCTCTACCGCGCACCCGGTAAAGCTCTATTGGTTTTTATTAGATAATTTTTATGGTGATAGAATTTGTATTTTCAAGGAAATTACTTTTCTGTTTTTATTAGAGATTTTTTAGAGATGTAAGGAGAAGTCGGAAGGGTAGATAAACCATAACTAGCAATTCTCTCTTTGAAGTAGTAGATATTCGTCCTTTATTTAGGCATGGACTTGATTTCAGAGGATTTCTATGTAATTGCCTTACTGGAACATGAAAGTTTCTCTTGAAACTAGACATAACAAAGAGAGAAACTTTGGAACCATGGATTGGTTGAGTTGTGGGTGTATAACTCTATCCACTACAATTAAGGTCTCGTTTATTTTAGCTTAGACCACGGCTTTAATTTACTATTCCTTAATTTCATTTTTTTTCATTTTTTTTTCTTTTCGTTTTTCCCCGGATTCCTTCGCATTGTCCGTAATAGGCTAACCTATTTTTCTATTTTTAAAATTTTTAAATTTAATTATGCTAAATAAGCCACTATCAATTACATTGAAAAAAGCCATAAGCCATTACTAAACTAGGCACCCCCTTATAGGGTTCAAATCCTAGTGTCCATATTTATGCACATGCAAATATGTCTCAATATAAACTTTATGATGTTGCAGATTTATCCATATTCTCTGTATTTCTAAACGTGTACTAAAGGGCATACTTACGTGTGCACATGTGGTGAGGAAAAAACAAATAGACAGATCTAGCAAGGGTGGGTTCGGTAAAACTTTGCTTTGGTTTTGGCTTACGTTTGTTACAGTAACTAGCTTTTAAATGATATTTTTTTTAAGACGGATCTATAGACAGATTGTAGTACAAATTATATCAAATTCAGCTATATCGATCAAAAGTATATATGATTATTTCTATTTACGTACTATCTCTCATAAACAATCTAAAATCCAAAAAATTTACCTACAAGTCATAATCTACGGACAAAAAAACCCACCCAAGTAACCTGCTCATGTCAAGACGAGCCGATGACCGACCATTAGAGCTTCAAGGGAAGAGGAGAGAACGGGGTACTTTGCCCGTAAGCAAACGCATCCTTGAAAACGCGGGCACCTAACGACACCTTCCTCCCACGATAGGGGCGGGGCCCCTGCAGCGAAGCAAACCCATGTATTGATTGTATTCTATTCTCCCACCTTTCCCCTCCAATTCCTCCCTTGCTGGCTTGCTCCGATCTCCCGATGCGCAACTCCGCCAACGCCGCCTCGCCCCCTCCCGCCGCCATGTACGGCTCCTACGCCGCGCCCGCCTCTTCCGGCGCCGGCTACGCCAAGGTCCCCACCTACCCCCGCCCCGTCCTCCTACCCCAACCCTAACCCGCCCGTCGCCTCGGCCCCGGCCCCGTTCCCGATCCAAGATCCCACGGCGCCGCCGTCCCCGCTCGCCAAGGCGGCCGAGCTCGTCACGCGCTTCCGGGAGCAGGGCCAGGCGCTCATCTCCGCGCGCCGCCCGTGGACCGAGGTCTTCCGCGCGCCGGCCTTCTCCAAGCCGCCCAGCCTCGGCGAGGCCCTCGCCAGGGTGCGCCGCAACACGGCCTACTTCCGCGCCAACTACGCGCTCGCCGTGCTTGCCGTCGTCGCCGCCTCGCTGCTCTGGCACCCGGGCACCCTCTTCGCACTCCTCGCGCTCTGCGCCGCCTGGTTCTTCCTCTACTTCGCGCGCCCCGCCGCGGGGGGCCAGCCGCTCCGGCTCTTCGGCACGGAGTTCGACGACAGCACCGTCCTCGCCGCGCTCTCGGGGGTCACCGTCATCGCGCTGCTCTTCACCGACGTCGGCTGGAACGTCGTCGGGTCGGTCATGATCGGGGCCGCCCTCGTCGGCGCGCACGCCGCGCTCAGGTCCACCGACGACCTGTTCTTGACCGAGCAGGAGGCCGCCGGCGACGGGCTGGTGGCCGCCGGCATGAGCGCCGCCGGGCCCATCTTGCCCACCTACGTCCGCATCGGTTGATTGCGCAGCCTGGCGTGGTATGATGGTTCCCAAGATGTAATATTTATGCAACATTCTTGGTGTTTTTTTTTTTTGTTGGCTGTGATTACTTGCCATGGCTGAAAGTTACTGTGTAATTATCAGACTTGGGGGTTGTATTTGATCACGATGTTTTATATGGCACAGTGTCAATTGGTTGGTTGTTTTGTGATCGTGTGAAAATACTAGCATGGCTTGTGATCTTAGACTTGTATCGTGTGCCATCTGCTATGACCATATTAATTTGCAGCTGAATGAATTGGCAATTGGTACGGTGGTAGTGTTCATACGTAAAGCTGTTATCTAGATTGTAGCCATTGTGGTCCAATTCTTTAGTTTTCTAATTGCTAATGTAAATGTTGATGTTTTCAGTACAATTTTCTTTGTGAATTTGGTTCATCAGTGTATTTTTGTATGTAGATTGTCATCGCAATGCATAAAATCTCATCAATGCCTATTTTTTGTGGTCTTTTTTTATGGATGCAGCGCTTCATTTGCCTTCTCAATCTGGTTTGTCTTGCTTCACATTTCAGTGTGGTAATATATCTTGTCCAGTAAATTTCCTTATTTTCTTACGTCTCCTCAAAGCGCGATGGCGTTGATCAATAAGGAAGGGCTGAGATCCATTTGGATTGGGGTATTCTAGCAAGCACTGTACACCGGATGGACAGAACTGAAGAGGATGAAAGGCACGTTAGTGTGCTCCTTTGCCTTTATATAGTGCAAAGGCAGATGATCCTCTTGCATTATGATGGTTATCTTATATGCTGTTCACAAGCTTTTTGCTGCCAATTGGCATAAGATCCTTTGTTCTTAATTTCACTAGTTTGCACGAGCATACGGTTGTATTCTGCGCATTGCGGTGTTCTGCATTTGCTGTATTGCCTGTATCTGTATGTGCTGCATTGCAGCAGGGAAGCAGTGCTGCTGGCTGGATATAAATATCATAGAAAAATCTCCCGCTAGTTGTTTTTAATTGATCCAAGCGAAAAGAAGCTTCGTTTGCACTTTTGCCCCCCATTTTATTCAATATTAAACGGGATGACAAGTAGTATTAACGTTCTAACTGATGGTCAGAGCCAATACCGCGGTGTGATATTAATGGACTGTTCTTTTCGCTTCGATTCGGATTTTTGATTTTCTTATAGTATCTAACTTTCAATGGGTATTTTTTTAGAGCAGGGTTCTACAAGTTAAACGATCTACACGTTAAAAACTCAACATCTGCATCTCAACCAAAATCATAAATAGTATCACGTCTCTATAATCTATACCGTAAACAACTAAAATTAAAAAATTTCAATCAAAAACTATAAACCGCAACCGTACCCAAACTGGCCCATTGTAACCACATTCGTTAGC
Source organism: Bonia amplexicaulis (assembly GCA_036346245.1). Taxonomy (NCBI): domain Eukaryota; kingdom Viridiplantae; phylum Streptophyta; class Magnoliopsida; order Poales; family Poaceae; genus Bonia; species Bonia amplexicaulis. The sequence continues at coordinate 3,700,701 of CM070743.1, read as the reverse complement.
GTCTGATCGCGTCGTCCAGAACAAAACCTCTTTCCTGGACGAGAATCATGATATGGCCTTTTCCTGGGCCAGCTAGCTACTCGTCAGCTACTTTCGTCCGAACATGGCCTACAAGTACAGGCACCATGGACCAAGAAAGTTCGCGTGTAGAGCGGCGATCTAACTGTGACCCGTTTATCGCATAAAAACTAAATGTGACACCTTTGTTTATAGCAAACCCAAACCGTGTGACTTGAAGTGCCACCTATGTTTTAAAGACCCGAATATTCCTAAGTTACTGTGATAATCAAATCATTTTCTGTAAAATCTATGTGTTCTCAAATATATCGTGTTAAATTTGGATAATTATGCGACATCGGCCATATTTTGCCCACTGCGCACGAGCAACACCGTACATACATTTTTTTTCATTTCCAAAATACGTGCAAAGTTTTATCGAGAGGTAGGGAATAAAGGGTCAGTTTTGATTAAGGGTATGACCAGCTGCTTAAGGCTTTCTGGAGAGCTTATTAATAGCTTTGATCTGGTTTCTCGAAGGTGGTGGTGGAAAGGAGATAAAAATTCTCAATGCAAAAGAGGCTAATCTCGTCACCCCTGTCTGAGATCTTATGCTTTCAACGGCTTTGGAACACGGGAATTCGGTAAGTGGAGAGTCCAACGGCATTAAGCGGAAACTCGGTCGTTTGCAACACAATTCTTACAGGATTCCTACGAGTTTAACGCATTCAGTTATACTCTATTATTATGGCATGTTCTTTGACGGATTCTAAAAGTGGAATTTGATTTTTACTGTAATACCTAACTTTTAAACAGAATATTTTTTCAAGACAATGTCTACAAGTTAATTGTAGTACATGTTAAAAGCCTAAAATCTGTATCAACCAAAATCGTAAACGAATATCTCTCTGTAATCTCTATCACAAACAACTAAACTTTAAAATTTTTAACCAAAAATCATGAGCCACAGCTATATCAAACAGGCCCTGTGAAGCATTTCTAGCACCTCCACGAATACTTGTACAGTACTAGTAAATATCACAGGGTGGCTCCGTGAGGAGTATTGAGCTGTGCGCCAGTTGGTTGGCCAGCCATGTTGCAGCCTTGCGGGCCACGCACTGCACTGGTACAGACCGTTACCGGTCAAGCCAACCAAGACCAGTAGACCACTACGAGACAAACCCAGGGACAGTTGCTACTTGCTAGTACAACGGCATAGACCATCTCACTCAAGAGTTGACCAATTTACTACTCGTACTAGTACTACCTTGCACGGCAACTGGGGGAAAAATTACAGCACGTACACGCACTACGCAGGCACTCATGAATTCACCTGAAATATTTCATCGGAATTGTAAAACTACATATAGTTAAGGTACTTTCCAGATGCTGCTAATAGTTTAGTACACTAGCTTCTTTCTTTCCCCTCTTTACAAGGTCTAAAAATGTGAAAAATGTAAAAAAAAAAATATATCCTAGGCTGACTGATGGATGAACATGAGCAGATGGAGCAGATGAAAGTTTTCCTTTCCCCTACTAGGCGCTGCAGTTGTGCTGCAGATTTGCAGCATTCTTATGATGTGATGGAACTGGAGGCACGGTGAGAGGTGCAGCTAAGAGGCCGGGGCTCACCGTCGCCGGCGGTAGCCCAGCACCATGACGAACTTCTTTGCAGAGGCGCCCAGCGACGCCTGGACCTGCTCCGCCGGCTTGCTCCTCAGCCACAGCTCGAATAGGCCTTGCAGTGTGGTCAAGGGGCAGATTGCCTCACCATGGCATGCGATCTCCACCTGCACGTGCAGAGAACACAGGGATCAGACACAAGAGCAGATTCATCATTGTTCATATGCAGAGCTTATGTAGCTTACGTTTTTCTTTTTTTGAGAACCGAGCTTACGTTTTCTTGACATAAACCAACAGCATTCGTGTAAAGAAGAACGACAAGAGAGGATGTATCGTTGAACTACAACGTGTCGTTGGTCCCTGGTTTAGTGAGGTATTGTTTGGGATCTTTGCAACAGAAATAATACACAGGGAAAAAACCCAGTATTAAAGCATTGCTCTTGTTGTCAAGAAATAGGGAACAGAAAGGCTAATTTACAAGGGACAAAACTACACAAATGGACTTGGGTAGGTAAGTCCAGCATCACTTCAGAGTCCATTTTTGCAGGTCAAAGACTGCAAATAAGGTATATCTCACCATCAAAATTTACAAGGCAGCTTTGTCGGTAGAAAAGATAGTTAGAGTTGTCTACTAAAAATTATCTTGGCGTATATTTCAGTCTGATGGGTAATCATATTCTCATGATATACGCCTTTATTGATCTAATACTTTAAAGCAAGCACCTTGATATGAGACCAAAGACTTTCGACAGGTTTGTGGAGTGATAACCATACAAATTGAAGTGCGAAGACATCTGAAAAGCTCACCTCATCTTCACTTGCTAGCTCAAGTTTGTTCATGATGTACCTCTGGATTGAGGAAATCTGCATACTTCCATCTCTGAAACAAGGAGAAAAATCATATTGAAAAAAATAAATTAAATTCTAGGAAACTGGTCACATGTTAGTAGCTCAGGAAAAATTGTATTGCTGGCAGGAACAACTTAAAAAAGGCACACAACATTTTCAAATGAAACATCTTTTCCATTGTTGACCAAATTCTCAAGAGGATGCTGTTTTTGTAGGGGTACTTCCCGTAAATCTTTATAGGAAGAAAGCGCTCTTGCTAATACCGGAGCACAGTTGTGATTAGTTGTTAACAGGAAAAGGAAAGCAACACTATTAACATCATAGCACATTGAACAATCTCAAGCAAACAACTGGGGCAAATAAGTCAACAAACCTATTCTATGAATACGAGGATGCTAAATCTGAGAAACTTCTAGCATTGTAAAAGTCAAACAAACTGCAAGACTAAAGGGAACTCACTTAATTCTCAAGTAATTCTTTGGTAACTGAGGCAGCTGTGGGTCTTCTTTCCTGAAAAACAGTTTGCATTTTGGCACGTGAGGATATGAAACAAACGGTTCATCAGAATCAGTATAACAATTGAATATGATTCATTCTTACTGGTTAGGTGAAGCGACTAGTGAAAACCAGACTGGAGTAGTTACTCCATGATGCAAAGCACCAGTGTTTGTAGAACCAAACAGCCCCTGCTGTGAGTCTGCAAGCTGTATTTTCCTCAGATTATCCTCTGTGGCTATTTTATCTTTCAATGACGCAGGTTCTGAAGAATAGCCATTTTTTTCCTCTTGAATTTTTAACTTATTTGAATGTGCACTCACCCCTGTTCCAGTAATAGCTAGTTCATCTTCTTTGTCATCTTTCCTTATTGGGACTTCACACTTTGTGCCCTTTATTTTGTATTCCTTGGCGACATGGCTTTTAGGACTTGATCTAAGCGATTTCGTCCTGCCTGCAGCCTCAACCAAACTATTTAAAGGTTTCCGGAGCTCTTCCTTGTCAATTGTCTTGCCATTCTTTCTATCTTCAGAAGATGGCTGACTTGAGGCTTCTACATCTGTATTATTCTGTTTAGGGGTGGAATATGCAGTTAGAATAAACCAATTTTACAAGACAGTTCACATCAAACTTGCACATGAAATTATGTGATGTTACTCACACATCTGATAATTATTTAATACTTACCTGCTTTTTATTTGCAATTGTTGTCATCTTGGTAGATTGTGGTGCTGAGATTTTCTCTGTCTTCTGATATCGACCTTCAGATTTATTTGGTAATTTCATGGTTCCATTATTAGTGGGAGGAGTTGCACGAGAGGATGCAGTCCTTCTTGTAGCTTTGGTTCTCCTTCCTCTCAAACCAGTCTGTGTTGCTACGCTTGGGGTGTCAACTACCAAGGAAGAAAGGGACCTCTGTTTTCTCTTTACAGGCAATGTAACAGTAAGAGCCTTAGGAGCATCAGCTTTTGCCCTCTTAAGTGGAAATACCTTATTCCTGATATCTTGAATGTTGTGGTCAGGCCTTCAAACAAGAAAACGATCATCATGTTAGTCAACAATACATAGTTGAGTCTAGATCACTCGATGCATTTGACATGAATAAGTAGATGGCAACACTAGGCTTTTGCTTCACAAAACAAGCAAGCATGTATTTGAGGCAACTTTTTAGAGAAACAAACTTACAGGAAAAAGTAGTAGGCAGTTAGCACGAGAGGCTGTGATGGTTGTTACAACTTTTGCCAAATTTAAACAGCAGAATCTGTAAGAGTGTAATTACAGGCTAGTATACTCTCAAGTAATAATCACAAGAAACTGTTTACAATACAAATACGTATATATTAACAATAGAGAAACCCTTGTTCTTTATAAAAATGTTAATGTGTTTTTCTGATATTTAAAGGTCGTACGGAGCATGTGCCAGTGCAACTGCTAAGTGTTAATAGGCTACGGAAAGTATATTGGTTCAATAAATGTTTTGTGTGATCACGATGTTCTACTAAAAAGACACAAATTGAAAAGGCAGCAACAGATTTAAAGGAAAATGTATTTGTACTCCTATTACTTTTAAGGGTTAAACCAAGATGATCAAGCTACATTTATTAGCGTGTTTGCTTGTTATATATCCTTTGCAAATAATTCTATATAGGTTTTATCCATTGTGATCATCTCTATAGCCCGTTTTCTCCATTTTGACCATATGTTGTTCTTTACAGGCTACAGCCTTACTGCCCAAGTTCGCCAGAAAAATTTTCAAGATATACACGTTCTATTAGTGATAACATGAACTCTAAAAGTTCACATGATATTAATGCTTCACGGGTGTTCTTCTACATAAATTTCAAAGTAAAAAAGCATTGTCGGAAAGAAGAAACAATATTGTGCAGATAAATCTTGGTAGGAAGTAATAACAATGACTTCACCTAAGTTTCTCTTCAGGATCACAGCCAAGATCAATGTTGCACACTGGGCAGGAATCGATCTCCTCATCATTTATTTTCTCCATAATACACTTCTGACAAACTGTTAAAAAGATAGTCACAATAGAAACTCTAAAGAGTCTAAAGACATGCATGGCAGTTTCGTAACGAGATTTAAGAGAACTCAATTTTACAGGCTCAACACATGAAAACTTCTTTAGCGGTAGCTAGCAAGTAACAACAATAATAAGAGTATATACTTGACTTGCAAGTAACAACAGTAATAAGAATATATACTATTTGCGTCAAGATTTGGCACGTAGCTATGACTGACAAGTGACAATTGCACTGTACTTATGGTGCAACAACATCATCTGGCTTACCTTGCAATCATTCAATTCATATCATAACACATAAACATTCATCACAACAATAAGATCAACAAATACTTTGATCGATCAAGAACGTGAAGCGTTGCTTTCCTCCTTATACCAAAAACACAAACTTGAACTACTTATCTAATGCACGACACAACTCCCTCTACACACTAACTAACATGGTGCACCAAATGCCAACGCTTTACAGCTTTTTTTCCCAGGTATCAAAAGCTCCGCGAGAAAACATGCACCGAAAGTTGTTCACCCAGTAAGGAAACTCGGACCGAACGCCACGCCACGAGGATGGCACCGGCGGCCACCGCCGAGAAACTGTGCACGACGAAGGAAGACACGCGTCGAGCGTCTCAACGGCTGCTAGCAATGCAAGTAGGCTGTGGCGGCGGTGACGGGACCTGGAAGCCACCTGAGAAGGCGAAAGGCCGCAGCTTTGCAGCATTATCGAGTCGAAAGAATAGGGGGCTGGCGGCACGGAGCGCGCGACGGACCAAGAGTGCGAGCAAAGAAACCAGGGAGTCAATCGATGCCGACGGCGCGGGGGTTCGCCGGAGTAGCTCGGGCGGACGCGGTCGCCGGAGAGCAAACTCCTGGCTCCGCGACGACAAAGCAGACCCAATCCACGAGAAAGCCCGCAACTTTGGAGCTCGTACAGATCAAGAGCCACCACGGGACACCATGGGATCGCCGAAAACAACTCGGGAGAACTCCACGAAAACACGAGGCGGCATAGCGACGTAGCAGCAATCGTCGCCGCCGACGCCGACCACGAAACGCGAACGCGCAAAGCATGGTGAGCTCGAACAAAAACACCGGCCACGGGGAAGCAAACGCGAGGCGAGCGCGGCGCGGGCTGGCCACCACGGCAAAACCCGCAGGGGCACGAAACTAAAGACGCAATCCACGGGAAAGGCGAAGCCTCCGCCGCTCTTGTGGGATCAAGAACTCCCATCAAACAACAACCCGATGGCCAGGCCACCGAACGAGAGATCACGAAGAATCAGACACCAAAACCAAGGACGCCAACGCGACGCGACGCAAAGGAGAGGAGCGCTCATGCGCGGCGGAGCAGGAAACCGCGGCCACAGGCGGCGCGCGCGTGCAGACAGGGACAGGCACAGAGAGGGAGCACCAAACGAAACGGGAGAGGCAGGTGGGAGCGGGATAGAGAGAGAACTCACATGTGTGGAGGCACTCGGCGATGGCGGTGGCCTCCAGCAGGAGGCCCTGGCAGAGCGGGCACGTCATGCACGCGGCGAACGACTCTCGCCGAACGCGCACCACCCCCCGCGCGGTCCCCATCTCTCCGCGCCCACCACCACCACCTCCTCCTCGTCGTCGACCTCCCTCCTCGTCAAAACTCCGGGCACGGGGGGCGGCGGCGGCGAGGACTCAGCAAGACACAGCGTCGGACGATGGTGGAAAGGGCATTGAACGGCTGGAGACGGCGGCGGCGGCGGCGGCGGAGCTCCGGCGAGGCTCGGGGGCTGAGGACAGAGGAGTAAGTTTATTTTATATTGCTGTATTGGGGTGTATAAATAGAGGGACGAGGTGATTGCGTGTGGGCGGCGCCGGGTGCGCGTAGCGGAGGACTGGGGGACCAGGAGAATTTCCATTTTCCGGCTCCAGGGTATTTTTATACGTGTAGGTATATGGATACGTTCATTTATGTATTCGCCGTTGTATTGTACATACGTACGAGTTGTATTCGGAATTTTGTTCTCTTTTTCATTCTATTTCTGACAGGTTACTTATAGAAAGGACGCTCTCTGGCGTAGTGGTGTAAGGCAGTGCTCCAAACAATGAAAGCCATGACTTTTTGGCTTCTGCTATATAGGTTTTAGTTAAAATTATATCGTAGCGGCTGTTACTTTTTTTAGTCAAAAACAAAAAAAATAGTAATGAGAAAAATTGAAAAATATAGCTATATCTTTAGAGACAATGTAAATAAATAAGAGGAAAAATAAAAACAAAAAAATGCTAAAATTAAGAAGTCGATGCGTTCTAAGTTGCTTCTAACTTCTGAAAGCCAGAAGATAAAACCATTTGGAGCGAGGATACGTGCTCTTTGCAGCACATAATAATTAATAACTTCATTGCTTTTTTTTTAAAAAAAACCATTGCTACTCATTGCTATAACTTGATTGAAGACACGACATTGTGCTGTTTGATATGGCTGCGGCTTATGGTTTTTGACTAAATTTTTTGAATTTTAGCTGTTTACGACAGAGATTACAAAAATAGAGATACTCGCTTGCGATTTTGGTTGATACAGATGTTGGACTTTTAATATGTACTACAATTAACTTGTAGACCCCGTCTTGAGAAAATACTCTGTTTGAAAGTTAGGTACTGTAGCAAAAATCAAAAGTCGCTTTTAGAAACTGTTAAAGAACAGGTCTGTTGTTGAAACTTGATAGCAATGTGTGAAAAATTAGGACAAAAACTAGTGAACGAACGGTATGTTGTCCCTAGCTTCTTCTCTCTTGCTCATTTCCCTCGTCTACTTTCACTTTCGTGTGACGGCCGATGGGGGTGACGCCAGGGTTCACTATGACCCCCGGTTATAGAGGGAGGCCAGAGCGGTGGTGGCCCAACGGTGGGCGGTGGTGGCGAGCAATGGGCACTAGTGTAAGATCGAGGAGGCCGACTAGAGGGGGTGAATAATTGTTTTAAAATTTTTAATTAAATTATATTTAAGCTATTTGGCTAAAACCAAGTATATAATGCGAAAATTTAAATCAATTTGCTTTACACAAATAAAATTTAAATCAACTAGGTTCACCTAAATGCACCAACAACTTAAGTCTATGTCAAAGGTTTCCAATTCTAGTTAGATAAGCAATCAATTTAATTCTTTGAATGCAAATTGCTTGAATATAAATTGAGCACAAGAAAATAAACCATAATTGACACGGTTTCTTTTTACCGTGGTGTTCGGAGACTTGCCGGTCTCCCCTAGTCCACGTTGAGGTTAGCCCAAACAAATTCGACCGGCTCCACAAATTAAGCCTAAACACCTCAATCCACTAAGATTGCTCTTCCTCTACTCCGGAGATGGCAAGCACCATACCATTCACAATTCGTCGGGACTTATCACAATCTTCTTTGAGAAACTCACGACGCACGACATCTCTAATGCCGTCTAGAAGTCAACAAACTTCAAGAATAATAAGTCAAGCCCCTCGCTTGACTCTCACCACGTGCAACAAATGCGCAAGCTCAAATGGACAATAAGTCCAACTCTAGATGCAACACATGTACTATAGATCACTCTCCTTTCTCACAATGTGCAACACATGCACAATTGAGAGGAGGACCTCACACTAGTTCAAGGGAATTGAAATGGGTCAAACAACAACGTCTCCAACTGGCCACAAGGAGTTATATATATCCTACACAATAAAACTAGCCATCAGAGCTAAATCCATGAAAAATTAGGATTATCGGAAGTACCGACGGCAAAACTGTGGTGCTTCTGCTCCCCTCACAACGGTAAAAAAACTAGCCGTTAGAAACAAAGAAGCAGTCGAATCTGGTAGTTCCATTGTACAATTTCTGGTGGTTTCGATCATCGGAAGTACTGCTCCCACATGTGGAACTACCGCTCTCACGGGGAGGAGAAGACCACCACACAAGTGCCTCTCAGGAAAAACGACCGCTCACACAGTACTGGTCGGAAGTTCCGATCGTCGACTACACTAGTCTCCGACCACGTTATCTGGATCGACCACACAGGTCTCCAACTTCGCTGGTCTACAACCACACTGGTCTCCAGCCACGTTTTTCGGATCGACCACACAGGTCTCTGACAACGCTAGTCTACGACCACATTAGTTTCGGCCACTCAGGTCTCGACCACGTCGACCATATCGATATTCGACCACGTTGGTCTATGATCATACAGATTTCCCACCACTACGTCGATCTTCGACCATGTTGTCTTACTCACATCAGTTCAACCACTTCGATATCGACCACACACGTCTCAACCATGTCAGTTTTGACCATGCTAGTTTTGATCACACAGATCTCGACAGCGTTGGTTCCGACCACGCTGGTCTTTGATCACACAGATCTTGATCACGTCGGTTTCGACTATGCTGATTTCGATCACACGGATATTGACCACGTTGATTCTGAATCGACCACGCTGGTCTTCGATCACACAAATCTCAACCACATCAATTTCGACCACATTGGTTTTGATCACACAGATCTTGACCACGTCGGTTTTGATCATGTTGGTTTCGATCACACAGGTCTTGACCACGTCGGCTCCGACCACGCTAGTCTTCGATCACACAGGTCTCGACCATGTCGGATTCAAACACACTTGTTTCAATCACACAGATCTCAACCATGTTAGTTCGACCACTACGATCTTCGACCACACAGGTCATCGACCATGTTGGTTCTCGACCACACATATCTTCCGATCACCAACAGATGCGGTAGTTCCGTGATTACAATGACGGTAGTTCCGGTCAGCGGTAGTATTGCAGACTACACTGTGGTAGTTCTGATTTCCCTGAGAAGTACATATACTTCAACAGATTTTGCAAAAATATATTTGCAAACTACAATATCATTCACACAAGGATTATCCATGATTCTGAACAAGTTGCAAAATATATTTGCACACTTTTAGAATCATGACACAAGTATTATATATATGAGTTTCAACCATTTGCAAAACACATTTGCAAATGTAAGCCTCATACTACGAAGAATGAAAACATGGACTTCAAACACTTGTAAAACACATTCGCAATGTATAGTCCCATGTTATAATGGTTCAATACATGAGCCACAACTATTTGCAAAACACATTCGCAAATACAAGCCTCATACCAAGGAGGTAGAGCAATTGAGATTGAGTTATCAACACATGATGATACTCAAACTACTAGACATGACCTCTCATAATAGTACGACAACCTATACTTAGCAATCCGGTCTTCCAACCAAACACCAAGACAAATAAAAGATTAGGAACACATCTTTAGCCCTAACTAGCTATACCTTTACCTTGAGTCATAGTCTTGACATGCATCAACTCATAATGCATCTATTACTTCAACTCCATCAGCACATGATGGGTCTTCACTTGACTTGATGATCAACACATGACCATCTCCTCTTAGACATGCATCAACTTATGATACATCCACCATTTGACTTGATGATCTTTAACACATGAAGTGATTCCAAGTCTTTCTCATTTGTGGAATCTAACATATTCATCCAACTCATAAAAATGTTAGTCTACAAACTAATTGCCATCAATTACCAAACTTCACCATTAGCACATAATGGAGGGACTAGATTCTACAATCTTTCTTTTTGGTGATTCATGGCAGTATCAATAAATAATGAGATAAATATTGTATTTGCGAGTATACAACATGTACACAACACTTGTATACTCTAAGATAAGCTTTCAAAGCAAAGTTTACTTATCTGGTTGTCATTAATCATCCAACCATTAACATATAATGGAGAAATTAGATGACAACTCAATTGCAAATATATATGAATTACACAAACTATATATAATTAAAGGATGTGTTTCAAAGTAAAGATCATAAACATGTATTAAAGAAAACATGGATCAATACTTATGAAACATCAAAACATAGAGTGGACTCCTTCTAAAGGTGTGCATACAAGTATGTGTAACGAAGACATATGCATATATTCATTTTGGACTATTTGTAGAGTTCAATCTATAAAAATGTGATTTCGAATGTATACCTATGTGATTTCACCTTTTCATCCAATCCCAAACATTCACATCAGTTAGATTATTCGACGGTGGCTTAACCCGCTCGACCTGATCCTGACACCAATTTCGGATGGAAAAGATGCAGGTCTTTTTGAAAGAAATTGCAAAAAAGGAAGGCCCTATAAACCCAGATTGATTAACAAGCCACAAAAGTTCATTTTCTCGTCTAAAAAGATTCAGTTTTCTCCTTGCGATATAATTGGTAGTTGCATGTTGCATTACTCGATCTCACCATGAAAAAGAAGAAGATTCCGGGGCCCGTTGTGAGAAATCTTCGGACCCACTTGCTAGAGAAATACTAACAGTGTGACTTACTGATACCGTTTAGGGTCGTTCTTTTCATGCGGTTTATGGCTTTTGATGAAATTTTGAATTTTGGTTGTTTACGATGCAGTTACGGAGACGATACTCACTTGCGATTTTAGATGAGTACGGATGTTGGGCTTTTAATGTGTAGATCGCTTTACACGTAGACCCGTCTTGAGAAAATCTTCGTTTGAAAGTTGATCATGTAAAGCCAAAAGCCGAGCTGGAGGAAAGAAACAGGCCCTTAGTGTTACAAAAGAGGTGTTCTTTTTGCTTTCAAAAGCGGCTTTTGTCTTTTCTCGATCACTAACTTTTAAATAGATATCTCTCTCTTGCTCTGATGTAACTTTCAAAATTGCAAGCAGTATCTCTCTCTTCACAATCTCGTCACAAACAATTAAAATTCAAAATTTCAGAGTCAATATAGCCATACCAAAAGAATAGGCGAAAATCTCTTCTTGCAGAAGCCTTGTGGCAGCTGCTAGCTAAAGCAACTTTTCTGGTTGCTGTTGTTACAGTAGCTTCTTCTCTATAAGACTTTAATTGCCCTGGGAAACTTAGATCAGGTCTCCTGGCCAATGATAACACTGGCCGAAACATGTTCACCTCAATGGCTTTATAAAACACACCTGAAGGCTACATTTTGGCTCTTGCTGGCCACACTGATCGACACTGAGACTAAGAAGGGGCCCATGGTGATGGCAGCGGTACAGCTGTTACCTGATTCTGCTCCTCAGTGTTAACAGTTGAGAAGAAAGACAGAACGGAAGAGATGTTTGGGAAGACGCCACACCAATGGACGCCGGATTGTATTGCTTAAATAAGCTCGATTACAGATGACAAACATAGCAAGTCTATACAAGGAAGGGCTAACTAAGGTAAGCATCTAAGTATAGAAAAACTATATCGTGATCGTGCCATGCAAGGCAACAGATAAATCCTAGGAAGTGTTTCCAACACCCCGATCAAATGGTCAAGACACCGCGCATGAACATGTAGATGGACAGACTTCCGAACAAAGATGTAGGAAGACCCTTAGTCATAATATCAGCAAATTGGTGAGATGATGGCACATGCGGACACGGTTGTCCAAGAGAAACCTTCTCCCGAACGAAATGAATATCTATCTCGATGTGCTTTGTCCGCTTGTGTTGCACCGGATTGGAAGACATGTAAACCGCGCTCACATTGTCGCAGAAGACAACAGTGGCGGTCGAGGGGGATGTATGAAGCTCTTGAAGAAGTTGACGAAGCCAACAACACTCAGCGACCGCATGTGCAACCGCCCGATATTCCGCTGGCACTAGGCGGGATACAGTAAGCAGCGTTTGGAGGACCAAGAAACGAGATTGTCCCAAGGAACACACAATAGCTGAAGTAGACGCCGACTATCCGGACAACCACCAATGTCAGGTACGAGTAAGTGTCGGTGCGGTGGAGGAGGATGCATGTAATGAAAGACCATAGGACAAAGTGCCCAGATATCTGGAGAACACGTTTGAGATATTGCAGATGAGGCTCCCGTGGGGCATGCATGTGGAGGCACAACTGCTGTACTACATATGCAATATCAGGACGTGTGAGTGAGGTATTGTAGGGCGCTGCTAGACTCAAATTCGATGGATCACGGCCGGGCGCCATCATCGGTGGAGAGTTTGGCACAGTGTCGTGGGAGTAGCACAAGGCTTGCGATCGAGACATCCTGCTGTGCGAAGAAGTTCACGGGCATACTCTGGGAAAGGAACATCCCACGATATGCAGTGGTGAAATCCCAAGAAAATAATGGAGATCTCCGAGGTCGGTCATGGAGAACTCGCGACCAAGTGAAGAAGTGATGTCTGGGAGAAGGCGTCGATGATGCCGTGAGAATTATGTCATCAACATATAATAGTAAGTAGGCCAATTCTGAACCCCGGCGCAGAATGAACAAGGAGGTGTCAGATCGAGAGGTAGTGAAACCAATGGTGCCAACATGTTGAGCAAACCGATGATGCCAAGCCAGGAGCTTGCTTGAGACCGTAGAGTGAGCGGTGCGGTAAGCGGACATGAGAGGGTCGAGGCGGATCGATAAATCCGGAGGGTTGCGCACAATAAGCAGGTCTCGGAGTGTCCCATGAAGAAAAGCATTCTTCACATCAAGGCGATGTACTGAGGCCAGAACGAGAGAGCTAGGCGATCTTGTCCGGATTGTAGCGAGTTTCTGACGGGACTAAAAGTCTCGTCAAAATCAATACCAGGCCGTTGAGAATAACCACGAACCACCAGTGAGCTTTGTAACGGGCAAGACGGCCGGAAGAATCAAATTTGTGCTTGAATACCCATTTGCGAGAGACAACATTGGCACCTACCGGGCGAGGAACCAAAGACCATGTCTGATTTTTCAGGAGGGCATCGTACTCTTCGGTCATGGCTTGGCGCCAACAAGAATCCTGCAGAGCAGACTGATAATTCTTTGGAATTGGAGAGATAGCATTAGTTGTGGCAGAGAGGTTCAGCTTGTCCACAGGTTTGACGATGCCTGATTTGGCCCGCGTTATCATCTGATGAGGGCCATGGGCGGGCGGCGGTCGGCTCGGGCGTCCGAGCGATCTGACCGAGCTTGAGATATCGCTGGCGAGGTGGGCCAAGTAGACCCGGTCGATGAAGCGAGGGCATTACGCGTGAAGAGGGCCCAGGCGATGGAGAGTCTCCACGGTGTGCGCCAGGTGGGACCACTGCTTGCCCGGTGGCCGGTCCAGAAACACCAAATGATGGCGTCCCGGTGGAAACAGGCCCATAGTCGACGGCGGGATCGCATGAGGCGAGGCCAGACGGATCGGCTGAGTCGCTGCGTACTATAGGCTCATGCAAACGTCCATCAATAGGAGCATGCATGTCGGTCGGCGCTCGAGTTCTGCGGAAATCAAGTGCGGACAAAGCACGGTGGCATTATTTTGGCAAAGGAAAATTAGCCTCATCAAACACAACATGCCGTGAAATTAAGACCTTACAGTGGTGGGTTGTAACACCGGTAGCCTTTGTGAGAGCTAGGGTAGCCTAGGAAAATACATGCAACGAGCGAGGGGCTAATTTGTTTGGAATAGTGGCGGATGTGTTTGGATAACATAGGCAACCAAAAACTCGTAGGTGATCATAGGATGGGGATCGCTTATAGAGGAGTTGAAAGGGAATGCGATTTTTTAGAGCGAGGCGTGGGCGTCGATTTAGGAGATATGTGGCGTTGGCTAAGGCTTGACCCAAAAAGCGGTGGCATCTTGGCTTGGATGAGAAGGTGCAGATTATGTTGTTAGCATGCGGATGGTACGTTCGGCTTCTGTTTTGAGGAGAGTGTAGGGACAAGAGAGCGAAGATGTGTACCATGGGAGGCGAGAAGGCGATGAGTCGAGTTGACAAATTCTCCACCATTATCGGCTTGGATGGCTAGGATATTTCTCGAATTGTGTACGAATGTATGGGTAGAAGGTGTGTAGAACATCGAAGACATCACTTTTGCGACGCAAAGGAAAAGTCCAGAGATAATGAGTGTAGTCATCAAGAATAACAAGATAATCTGAAAACGATGAGCTAGGCGGGGACGTCCATAAATCACAATGTAAGAGTTCAAAAGGATTATTAGGCGTGGGCCGAATGGCTAAAAGATGAGCGAACATGTTTGCCTAGTTGACACGCATGAGAGAGAATGTCGGACTTATTACATTTCGATAATTGAGGAATAAAAGATAGATTTCTTAGGCGGGGTGGCCGAGACAGCGATGCCAAAGGTCGGTGGAGGATGTAGTTGTGAAGGCGGTTGGTGTCGAGTACTTGACGGTCGGAATGTGTATAGATCATCGCTACTATTGCGTGAAGAGTCTCGGTCTTGGTATGAAAATCCTTGATAGAAACCAAGCGGGTCAAATTCAACCGAGCAAAAATTATCACGGTGAACTTACGAGCGGAAAGAAGATTCTTAACGATGTTAGGAACAAAGAGAACATCACGTAAATTGAAATTACGGTTTGCGGGAAAGGGTAGTGTGGCGGTAGAAAGAATGGGTGAAGTAGAGCCATTACCGAAGCGGTGGCGAAAGGAGGTGAACGAAAAGGTTTAGGAGAGTGTATTATACGGTATCGGGGGTCATGTGCGAAGTGGCTCCGTGTCGAATACCCATCACGGTGTGGCCGCCTTACCTGACATGGCGTTCATAGTGCGACAAGGCGCGAGAATCCCATGTTGGCGGCCTGGTGAGTCGCAGATGGTGCGGTAGCTGGAAGCCACCTCCAAAAGCGGTAAGCTGGCGCGCCGTGAGTGAGTCTCGGCCCAGGATGCGGCTCCCGGTCGCCATGTGCCACCCAGTGGCGACAGGCCGGTGGCGGGCAGCCGTGAGGCTGGCGAACCACGGCCCACCACGGCGTCGGACCACGCGAGCCGAGCCTCCGGCGTTGTGGCGAAATGCCGAAGAAACCAGCGCCACCACTCCAGTCTTCTGTTCTCGTTGGAGTTCTGTTGCTTGTTCTTATGCCACTTTTGCCGCCGGATTGCTTACTGTTGTCCATGGTTGTTGGTGTTGAAACCACGGTGCTCGTAGCGCAAGTCGGAGGGCCGTCTTGCCTTCCACGGCGGTCTCGTTGGCGATCTTCTTTTCGGCCATATCAAGAATAGACCTGGTCTTGTGACGGGAACGGATCAAGTAAAGGGAGCGATTGTCTTGTGGGAGAACCGTTTGTTCGATCCGCGGATGGTGTTGAGGACAAGAGCCTTGTCGAATCTTGGTGTCAGGCGTCCATGATGCATCGCAATTTTCTTGAGTTTGCGGCGATGGTCGACAGGTATGTCATACGGGCGATGCTCAGAATTCGCCTCGAGGAAGGCGCGCGACTCTCCTTGTTATCGCGGAAGAGTTCCTCAATCGCTTTCAAGTCTCGTGCGCCGTCGATTCGGCTCGACGCGATCTCGAAGATCTCTTCGCGAGATCGAGCCGTAGAGCCATGAGCGACGGCGAAGTCTTGTCGTCGATGGCGTCGTCGAGGTTGGGGTTGGTGGTGCCGTCGATGAAGCCGAGTAGTCCATACTTGCCAAGCGAACACGGTGAAAAGAGTGCTCCATTGAGAGTAGTTGGGCCGGAGATGTCGGCGTGCGGGGCGTGAGTCTTGACGAAGCTACATTGACGGCAGCTCATGGGGTGCAGCGCAGCAAATCACGCCAACATGACACCTGGCGGAGAGGACACGAGTTGGTTCTTTGGAGAAGTCGCCGCCGATCGGGTTGGTGGCGGTGCTCATGATCGTCGCGGATCGAACTCGCTCGATACCAAGAAGAAAGCGAGCGGAAGAGATGTTTGGGAAGCGCCACACCAATGGACGCGGATTGTATTGCTTAAATAAGCTCGATTACGATGACAAACATAGCAAGTCTATACAAGGAAGGGCTAACTAAGGTAAGCATCTAAGTATAGAAAAACTATATCGTGATCGATGCCATGCAAGGAACAGATAAATCCTAGGAAGTGTTTCCAACAAGTTGCAGAACTCTTTCAAAAAAAAAAAAAGTTGCAGAAACAGATTAACGAAATCAACGTAGTTATTTAGGCCGCTTTAAAACTTTTTTGTACATTATCTAATTTTAAACAAAATATCTTTTAAAGGAATCAACTAGTCGATTGTAATATATACTATAGCAACTTAATTTATATCGATCAAAATCCACACAGTATCTCCTCCTATAAATTTCTCTACAATGTTATTATCCATAAGTCAAAACCAAAATACGGTATGAACGGCGCTAAGGTTTTAGTTCCAACGGCCACGTTAAATATATGCAACTTTGATATAACAATAATTTTATTTAAAATTTGAAACCATTTAAAGAGCTATTCGATGATAAAATGGCTTAAAACTGTAGACATGCTGTATCCTACGTTTAATGGTCATCTGCCTTTTGAACTACATCTTCTGAAATGACAGCTAGTACAGGTTATTGCACTTCGCAGTTACAAAAGGAAGATTGAACGATCGATGAAGAACTTACAACTTCATGAGCAGATACTCTCCGTTGCCGCAATAAACTAGAAAATCTGTCATCTGCTACTTTCTGAGTCAGCTAGCGCTCTAACTCTTTCTTTTTGAACCTGACATTGTGGTTTATCTATTGATTATGGATTCCTTTGCTGCTATTTGATCTCACGTTTGTTGATGATGTTAACATAAGATTAGTTTCAATTTGGAAATAATTTATGAATCTAAAATGTAGCTCAATATGCCTCTTTCACTTCACTGCCATTGTACTAATTCTACATAATATGGGTCATGCGTAAACAATACCGAGCCAAACTTTACCGTGGCTTGCCTCAGATAACACTGTTTTGTACTAGCATTCGTCGTGGTATCGTGCTGGGTCGTCGCACGGCACGGCTTGGCAGCTGCAAGATGCTGTAAACTAGGCCGTGGAGATCGAGCTTGGCCTGGCGCAGCGACCGCGACGCCGCTCTCGGCGGCTCGGTCAGCTGGCCGCACGCAGGATGCAGCTCGCGGATGGCACAGGCGCCGCCCGCGGCATGCACGCTGCTCGCGCGATCGCACGCACGCAGCGGCGGTGGACGGCTCGTCGCTCGTGCGATGCTTTCAGCTAGCATAGCATCGCACGGCATACGGTTGTGCGGCCGTGCTCGCAGCAACCGGCGCCCGTGCGGAGGGCCGGCCGCGCGGCTGTGCGTGCGTCGCACCTCGTGGGTTACGGTGGCGCGCGGGATAAGCTTTCAAAGCAAAGTTTACTTATCGGTTGTCATTAATCATCCAACCATTAACATATAATGGAGAAATTAGATGACAACTCAATTGCAAATATATATGAATTACACAAACTATATATAATTAAAGGATGTGTTTCAAAGTAAAGATCATAAACATGTATTAAAGAAAACATGGATCAATACTTATGAAACATCAAAACATAGAGTGGACTCCTTCTAAAGGTGTGCATACAAGTATGTGTAACGAAGACATATGCATATATTCATTTTGGACTATTTGTAGAGTTCAATCTATAAAAATGTGATTTCGAATGTATACCTATGTGATTTCACCTTTTCATCCAAATGAGACTAAGCAATAATATACTTAAACAAATATATTAATCTCACATATAGATTTGCCATTTAGTCATATATTTAGATGTGAGGAATACAACAAGATTATAAGAAAGATATCGACTGCATACCTTAATGATTTCACCTTTTCATCCATATGAGACTAAGTAGTATCATAATCAATAAACAAGATTGATCTCACAAATGCATTTATCATTATTACCAAAACCTCATAATAATATCTGTCATTATCAATAAAGCCAATTTAAATGGAGCTTGATCTTTCAGCTGGTGGACGACGCTAAAGAGACAAGTCTTCGAGGTGAGGGTTGAGAAATGGTAGGCTGGGCGGGGTGGTTGGGGGAATAGGGGAGCTAGCGGTGTGGCGAGACAGCGAGCTCGCCAGCGACCACAAGGGGGCGGGGTGGAGGATGAGGCACACGAAGCTACAACTGACGTAGTTGCAGCGGCGACGGAGGAAGGAGGTAGCGGAGGTGAGGAGGAGGGGGGTAGCAAGAGGAGCGGGAGCTATACTAACGGAATCAATTTCAACGGTATAGCACCTAATAATATTTTTCAAAATTTAGCTCCCAAACCTTCACATCAGTCAGATTATTCGATGGTTGGTGGCTTAATTCCGCCCAACTTGATCATGACACCAATTTCGGATGAAAAAGAAGTCAGCCTTTTTAAAAGAAAAATGCAAAGGGATATCCTATAAACCCAAATTGCTTATCAAGCCACAACAACTTCATTTTTCTGGTCTAAAAGCGCTTCATTTTTCTCCTTGCAATATAGTGGATGCCATGGTATACATATTTTGGCAGTTGTATGTTGCATTACTCGACGTCACCTGATAAAAAAAAAGAAAGAAAACCTTGGGGCCCATTGTGACGAAATCTTCGGGCCCACCTGCTAGAGAAATACTAACAAGGTGACATAGTAATACCGTTTAGTGTTACAAAATCTCTTCTTGTAGAAGCCTTGTGGCATCTGCTAGAAAGCAACTTTTCTGGTTACTGTTGTTACAGCAGCTTATTCCCTTTAACTCTATAATTGCATTGGAGAACTCAGATTCCCTGCTCAATATAGCTTATGGCTTAAAGCTTAAGCTTATTTTTGCACTATTTATAATTTCGTCTTTTTCTGAATTTTTGACTTTTTTTTAAGTTTTTTTGTCGGTTCTTTTTTTTCTCGTATTCATTTGCGTTGTCTGTGATGGGCTAACATATTTTTTATATTTTTTAATTTTTTTAAATTTAATTATGTTAAATAAGCTCTCTCACCATTCTGATGTTTTTTCACCAAATTGATGTTTTCAGCCATAAGCTTTCAGCTTTCAGCCGAACCGATCACCAGTCTCCTAGCTTATGATTACACTGGCTGAAACATGTCCATCTTAACGACTTTATAAAATGCCTAAAGTCTCGGGGGAAACAAAATGTCGAGCACTTTATGTGCAGTATTACTTATGGTTCGTACAATTGTACATCTGCAACGCTACATTTTGGCTTTTGCTGGCCAGATTGACCCACACTGAAACTAAGAGGGGGGCCATGGCCGTGGTCCAGTGGCAGTTTCCTGATTCTGCTCCTCACTGTTTAGCAGTTGCAGGGAACAGTCAAGCAGAATCGGTGGCCAAGTAATCTAAGGCTCTAGTAGTTTTCAATGGCCATGTTGGATGCAAACAGTGTGCGGATAAACACACTTGAATATAATCTTGCGGGTTCTAACTTGAATAGACAAGTTTGTATTAGTCACGTTTTAGGCCCGCTCATTTCGGTTTGAGCTTCTGGGTTTTAATTTGCTTTCTACTATTTTTAAATTTCATCTTTTTCTATTTTTTAGTTTTTGTCCTTTTTCTGTATTTATTTACGTTGTCCGTAATGGGCTAACATGTTTTTTTATTTTTTTTAAATTTAGTTACGGCAAATAAATCAATATCAGCTACAATGTAATTTTAAATAGCTACAGTACAATTTCAACCATAAACCAACGTATTTCAGTCTAACCGAGCGACACCTTAGAACAGGATCCTTCATTGTATCCCCACCGATGGCCCTACGCACTCTACTTCCACTCTCTTATTTGGAAGCTGATGTTTTTTTGGGTGTACAAGTCAGTATGGTTTCTTTTGCCATTTGGCAGCAGCGAGTGACAGAGGGCAAAGATTTGGAGACGACTGGAGTGAAAGGGAAGCTTATAAGGTGGTGCATCAGTAGAGTGGCTGCGTGCGTTTGGTCTGCCGTTAAATCAGTCTGGAAAGATGCTGATCATGCTGTGCGCGTCCTTCCTGTACGGCTAAGCAAAGCTGCTCTAAACCTAAACCCTGCGGCTCGACCAGCCGACCGCATGCATCAGCTCGGATGGCGTACGCACGGCACCGGCGAGACAGCGGCCGCGGCATGCACGGGCACGGCGCGCCCCCGGCCGCAGGGCCACCGCGCTGGCCCAGCGGTGCTCGTGCGGGCGGTAGCCTGGAATCAATTATTGCATAGCGATGTTCACATGTACATGGACTGTAGGCAGCTACCTACATACCACATTCATCCCGATCCACCCAACAGGCAAAATATTTACCGTCGTCAGGAAGTAGTACGTACGCACGACTAGTTAACACAGGGCTGTACTGGCCAGGCTGACGAGTCGCAGCTTCGACGACATCGTCGACATGCAGGCGACGAGGCAGATTCGGTCCCTGGGGGTGACCACGCCGATCGTCGCCGTGCCGAGCGACAGCCTTCCGTCGGACGTCGAGGCGTTCATCAAGGCCGGTGCTGACGACTTCACGCCCAAGGTGAGCGTGCTGTCCATGCATGCGGGCAGAGGCAGGCAGGCCGTAAAATTGATCGACATGTAGCCTCGGCTACATCTCCTTTGCTGATCCATGAAGCCAGCCACAGTCCAAGGAGGAGATGGGCCAAATTTGGGCTTGCTTAGCGACGAACTATAGCAGCTTGGTTCAAAGATACAAACAAGCATGCTTCCTGCAGACGATGTAGACCATTAGGAGTTTTAGGTGTAATGTAGGCTTGCAATGTAGGAGCATCTCAAGTTCTCAGCTCTTGTTTCTCCTCCTTGCTTCTCACAATATGAATATCTGTATTTGTTGTACTTTGAGCAATGATCGGGTGGAGTGGTAATTTGGCAAGCCGGATCTCGTGGGCGCCGCCGCGGCTTCTTTCGTCTTTGCGTTTGTAGCTACATGCGTCAATTTTTGAACTTTTGATTTATCCGAAAGTGAAATAAATAGAGTGATTTCTTAAAACATATTTTTAAATGGCTTTTCGAGCCTAAAACCTTGTATGCCGTTCTCTGTTCTCTGTTAAAAATTATATCATGTCCAAGCTTCTTGCTCGCAGAATAAGTGTCTGTTCTTTTGGTCATGACTTATGACTTTTAATGAAATTTTTGAATTTTAGTCATTTGCATGATTACGGAGAGATCGATACTCACTTGCGATTTTGGCTGGTACAGATGATAAGCTTTTAACGTGTACTACGTTTAACTTGTAGACCCCATCTTGAAAAAATACTCTATTTAAAAGTTAGGTACTGTAGCGGCTGCCAAAAGCCGATCGGCTTGTGGCCTGAAGAACATGCCCTAAATGTAGTGGGTGACTTTGGTTTCTGCCCCCTTTTTAAGATAATTTCTTTCTCTTTTTTTTGCGATTCAAATTTACTTATGAAGCATATTAGCATAATTGGTTTCATTATGGAATAATTGGCTGGATATAATTGATTTCCCTCTTGAAAAAGGTCAGATTAGTTGTCAAATGGTGACAACAGAAGTACTTCCCTCGAAGAGTCAAATGCTTGTACATTGTGCAGAGTTGAAAATAGTTGTGCAGAGTTGAAAATAGCTCTAACTGCTGGAGACCGGAGTGTAATTTAAGCTAATGCAGGTAGTCTTCTATGTGATTGTATTCAAATTAGGCCCATGTATCATGTATGCTGTTTCACGTTTTTCTTCGCATTACTTCTAGACGGCAACCGATTGGGTATTGATTGGCCCATTTTTTCATTAGGAATTGCTCACCTTTGTAATTAACTCCTTTACGTGTCAGAAAAAAATCATCTTTGAAAAGAGAACGCGTGCTAGTGCACCATTTTCTTTTTGTAAAGTAACCAGGGTCTTTACCTGCTATATTAGCATGGGATCATGGGAAAACTGTCCATGATGTCAGCGTGTCAATGTCTCACCTAAAAGCACTAACACATATAGAAGAGACAACAATGATATTTCTTTTGAATTTCTATTTCCCCCTATTTATTGTTCCTTTTCATCATCCCCAATTTTATACTACGAATTTGGTACAAGAGATGAATCATCCGCAAAGTTGATGCTCTAGCTCAAACATACAGTTGAGGGAAACGAGTAATGCGGTTATTCCAGCTATTCAGGACCCAACGAGACCCTTGTGCCGAGCATAAGCAACAATGGAGACGAACATGAATGCACAAAATAGCCCCGATACAAGAACCACCTGTCACAGGAGGAACACAAGTTATAGCTGAGTGAGACATTGTCATAATTATTCATAAATCATCAATCACTATATAAGGCGTGTTGTTGTTAAGTGTTACCCATTTAAAGACGTATCCATGGTTGTCATTCCAGGTGTATGGTATGTTCATACCGAAGATTCCAGCAACCAATGAGTAAAGGGACAGGCAGACGGTCCCAGAACTCAAGAATAGCTCTAGCTGCAGGAAGCAAAGGAAGATTTACTAATGACTGTACCAGCATGGCAAGCATGCAATGAATATTAAAAAGTATATTTTTTATGTGCAATATGATCGTTTTGGTCATTAATTATGACAGTCGTCTAAATCAGTGGCAAACCTTTACTTGATTAGAATATGGGGGTGCCCATTAAGCGTCTGCTCATTAGATAGCAAGCTAGCACACTTGTCTAAAATCAATTTGTATTTCTGGAGCATTTGCATCTTTAGCAAAAAGAACCATGAGGTATTGTGCTTCAGAAATTACCTGAATCAACTGATTACGGTGGTTGTCAAGCTGCAGAGAAAAAAATTAGTGAGTGCTGGAATAGTGAAAAAAATCCGGATTCAGTACACATCCTCATTAGAGGGAAAATTTACCTGGATATTAATGTAATCCTCCGTGTCATCAATATACTCTCTCAGCTGGAAAGGAGTTGCAGACAAATACAACGTCAACAAAGGGCTAAAGCCTGAAGTGCTCTTAGTCTTAACAAGAGGGTTTTAATGACTAGCCCATAAAGTTGACTTAACTTGCCCAACTTACCGTGGTCAATTTGTTTAACGTGCCATCAATTTGCATGAAGTATGCCTGCAAATTTAAGAAACTCAGTACTCAGCCAGAGATAGCGGTAAGTAATAGTTTTTCAGGTAAATGAGCAAACAAGACCTCCAGCAACATTTCCAGCTCTTCCACATCATTCTCATTTCCATGTATAGTTGCTGCACTGGCTCTGCTCGCTCTTGATATTTTCGAACCAATAGTTGGAGATGCTGGGAACCAATTGGGTCCACCAGAACCACTGACAGGGGATGATGCCCCAGCCAACTTTCTAGACAAGTAAAGATCAGCCATGTCGTCGTCATCATCCAATAATTGTTCAAGCTCGTCCCTCACCTGGCAATTACAGCACATTTTGTGATATACTAGAAAAACAGCGACATTAGTCTATCACTTTACACAAAAATAATAATATATTCCAGAACAAAAAAAACACAAACAGAAGACTCATCCATGAGAATTCACGGGGCTACCGGCTACAGGCCAATGATTAATTAATATACAGCTGCATTGTAAAGAACTTATTCTAGAGCAGTTCAAAAAAATCCCTGGACTGTACTGTGCTTCTACAAAAGATACTTTGCAGAAAGGCAGGCAATTCAATCCCATCAAGTGTTTTAAGGTACACGAAAGGCAGAAGACAAAAAAAAACCTAGAACAGCTAAGATAATATTCCAACCAAGTATACAAGAGAATAAGTGAAAAGATGTAGTTTAAGTGCTGATTTACACCAAATAGAAAAAGGCAAGAACTCTACATTGTCAAATATAGACATAACATATAATATTATCATTGCTCTTCCAGATGATTAAGGCTGTTTACTTCTGTTTGTAAAATAATCATTTGAATCCATTATACATCATATGCCCTGTTGTGATGGTGTGTGCTATAAGCCTATGATTAACCAAAGAATACAGAAAATCATGGCACTGTCCATCAGAACTATACAGTCTCTTACAGCTACATGGCTATACCCAGTGGAATTCAGTTGACAATATGGCATACAGAATACAGTGAACAGCATAAATGGTCAGCATTTGGCAACATGGAAGAAAATATATAGATAAGTTACAGTGAAAGGAAGTGTCAAAAAGCAAACCAAATGAAACACAGTGAACAGGAATCAGACCTTCTGAACCCTTGCGGTCAATCTCGTCATACCACTTTTTAACTTTCGCACCCTATCCAAGTTCCGGCTGCTAATCTGTGGTGTCAATAGTAACTCAATTTAATATGGATGAAAAATCAAAATGAATGTTTGTGAAAACAAAAGGACAACAGCTGTATTTCATTAATTTTGTATTGAATATACAAAATTACATGCTCCTACAGAAGTTCGTCTTTTTGTCTTCTGCGTCTATGCTTAAGGAGTATCCGACTAGAGATTGCGTAGTCCGCTGATTCCGGAGGCCTTTGCATGGCATCCGGTTAATTACATCTATAAGACAAGCCTACAGAATACCTCCAATTAAGCTGCGCTGAGGTCGTCATCTTTACGTTGCTCGTCCATATGCATGTATGATGTTGGTGTAGATGCAAGTGGTGAGAATACGGATGTGATGCAGGTGGCTTTGTTTCGCTGATGCCCGGTCACGGTACGCCATCATCGTATCAGTTAACGGATAGGATATGTCGACAAAGAGGATGACTATCACCTTGCCGGTACCCAGTCATGTGTACTCCTGCCTTCATCGATCGCGGACATGTGTGTTGCCTTTGCCTCGTCGGTGCCTGGTAAGTGGTAACGGAGTGTCCAGTCCTATCCGTTTGGGACATGTTGATGGGGTCGTGACCTGGCCTCGTCGGCATTAGGCCATAATTTCATCTAGCATCATCGACCTTAGGCATAATAGTATGGATACACCTTGCCTTGTTGGTCGTAGACGGATTATGATGATTGATAGTGGCCTTTGTCTCTCGTCGATACCTGGCCATGGTGTCGATGTGTTCATGTTGATTGCACATCTCGGCCTTGCGGCTGGCGATGTGCATACGATGCATTGGACAACGCTTGCTTTGAAGTATTAAATAATCTTGCTCCCGTGCGGGGCAAAATTAATATGATATGATATTCTCCTCGAAAGCATGGAGAGTCGGGCCCATCATGTTGGGAGAATCCATGCCGCGCTCGTGTATATTCCATGGCCAATTCCATCGCATTGGGAGAACCTGAACCACGATTGCTTTGATCTTTAGCCAGTTCTCGCTTCAATGGGGAGTATGTGCCATATTTCAAAGGTAAATAGATGGTTGCAATATCATCCAAATGTTGGATTGATCTACAGTGGTAGCCATGAGTGCTTTTCTTCTCATTAGGCGAGATCAAGTTGCTCACCATCAAACACGGGCGAGGCGCTCGGATTTAGAAGAACGAGTAACATTGTTTTGTTATTTATCATCGATTTTCTCCTTGCGTGGCTTCCGATCGTGACGTCACTCTATGTGAGCAAGAGGTTGTGTGTGTGTCGTGTCTTGGCGTGACTTTATTGGGGGGGGAGAGGCTATGTTGTGTTGTGTGTATTGTGTTTCGGCGTGTCGCCTTGTGTGCACTCTATGCGCAACGTGTACGTGTTTTGGCGTGTCGCCATGTACGTGCGCCCGTAGGCGGTGATTGTGTGTGCCCTTGACGGACGGCGTTAGTCTTAGCAGCATGGCCTTGGACCACACGATGAGCTGCGGCTCCTTAGCGTTATGGCCTTGGGCCATGAAACGATGATCTTGACAACGATCTCGGCAGCAAGCTTATCAAGGCGTCGCTTCGTCGCCTAAGCGGTAAGGCGCTCCCAGGAGGCAAGGCGTCGCCCCCGCCTTGCCGTATCCGTCATGGCCCCAGCCGGATCTGTCGTCGCCGCGGCACGATCTCACCGCTGCCACTGCCGGATCCATCGCCTGCTGCCGCCGCAGCCCGGATCCGCCGTTGCCGCTGCCAAATCCACTTCCTCCGCGGCTCCGCCGGCTCCAGTCTCCTCCGTGGCGCCGCCTCCTGCTTCGCCGGGCGACGAGTCTTCGCCACCTCTTCCGCGGTTGCCGCTTGGGGGCCGTGGAGAGTGGTGGCGAGGAAGAGGCGGAGCCATCGAGGAGGAGGCGGGGCGCAGAGCCACCGGGAGGCGAGAGGGGAGGGACCGGGGAGGCGGATTCGCGAGGAGAGGAGGCGGCGAGGCGGAGAGCTAGAGAGATGATGAGTGAGCGAGAGATGAGAGGAAGCTCGTCGCTCTGCTGTCTGCTCTGATGTAGCGACGACCGACGAGTGTCCTGTGTGCGATGCTAGGGTTAAAAGGGATGGGTATGTTTGGTATTTTTGCAATTTACTCTCTAGAGTTCTACAAAATTGCAATTAGGTCATTTTAGGTCCTTCTCCCTCTTTGGATTTCTTCCAATTACTCCTTCAGAACTCTATTTTCTTCGCCTTACGATGTGTGTAAGGCGTCGCCTCGCCTCACGCCTTACCGCTTAAAAGGTGTGAGGAGGGTGGGTCGCCTCACCTCGTCTTACCGCCTTACTAACCTTGCTCGGCAACATGCTCCGTGGCTTAGCGGCAGTCTCAGCAGCGTGCCCAGCGGCTCGGCAACATGACCTTCAACCATGGGACAGCACTGCAGACGCTGGCGTCGGAGTCAACAGCTTGGTCTTGGCGGCATTGTGACGATCTCAGCAGCGGCACGGATGACGGTGAGCTCCATCACGTCCAATCAGTGGCAGTACCGTGCAGCAAGCGTAGGCATAGGCGTCGTCCCCGTCGTGGTCGTCGTCCCTGGCGTGCATGCTAGATGGAAGAGAGAGAGAGAGAGATTATAGGAGTTAGCAACTACCATAGCACACCATGGCCTTGGACCTGTGCAGATTGCATCGATCTTTGCTAGTTTCTTGCTTCACGTCTGTTCCTCCTTGTTTCTTGTCTTCCTTCTTGGTGGCTTGCTTTTCTTCTTCCTGGTGGTCTCCAGACACGTCCTAGTTGGTTTGTTGCTCCTTCACGTCCGGATGCCGAGCATCGCTTGGCTCCTGTCCGTGTGTTCTGCGTCTTGGTCCACCTTCGGATCCTGCCGCTTCTCATGGATGGGTAAGCCTTTTATAGGCAGAGGCTAGGGTGTCCAGGAGGGGGCGAAGTGCAGTTCGGCGCCGTCACGATTAGATACATAGCTTCCGTAAGCATCTATTGTAGATAGCGTCAACTGTTTAAACTCCCCTGGATCACGTGCGCATACCAACCGCGTTTGCGTCGCGTACGTGCCGCGTGACGGCGTGAGAGCACAGCTGCTAGCCCGATCCATACGCATAGATAGATTGAGAGAGTCTTGAGGTAGCTAATAGCTTGATACATACACATGCATGCATCCATGAATTAGTGGTTTAGGGTGTAGCATTGGCTTTCGCACGCATAGGACATGCATTTGTTTTCTTGCTTTTTGAATGCACACTGTTTGAACTCACCCATGTGTATATTTTCCACATGCAATTTTAAATTAAAGCATTCACAAAATATTGTCGAACAATGAACCTTCCATGCAAATAATGTATCAAGAGAATGTAACAATAATTTAGAAAGCTCTTAGCCTAATGTGCTTTAATGGGTATAGGAAGTTGATAAGCATACGAAGTTGTTAAGGAGATAGCTGTGCAGAAGTGCCGAATCATTCCTCAATGCAACTTTAGCTCATCACACAGTTCCTCAATGCAACTTTAGGTACTACATTATTATGTTTGGCGGTGAACGAAAATCAATCATAGAGACATAGAATTGTGACCTACACGAGTACACGACTATGCTGCCAGAATTGTGAATAACACAACTAACATTTTCAGACTAGCATGCATTCCCTTCAGCAGTAAACTGCAAAGGTCTTGTAATATCTTAACCTTATCTGCAAACTATCACATAAATACAACTGGCACTAAAGGGATGCTGAACATACATGACCAAGAGTGACATAGAAGAGAATCAAGGTAACGACTAACTAATATGTCATGTATTTTCTTTCATTCTGTGCAACCATTCCTTCCGAACAATGCTAGCACTCCTTACGCATTAGCATTTGATCTATGTAACGAAATTCAATGGTTTACGAATTACAACACAAGTAAAAGATGATGTTACCTATCCAGTATCCGCATATATATTTTATCACTTCCGAAAATAAGGTGAAGTAGCGTATTTATGCATTTCGCAATTAACATTATCATATTGACTGTTGTTTCAAATAAATCGCATACATCAGGTCTCTAGGAGGAGCGAATCAAGTTCATACTTAGGTAATACAATACATTAAGCATATGTTAACTTACCTTGGAAGTCAATTCATCCAAAGCTGGGTAAGCATCGGTCTCCAGCTCAGTAGTGCGTGCGTCAAGAAAACTGCAGATTGCTTCCAATGTAACCTCCAGTGCACGGAACTCAAAGGGTGATTCTGGTGTTTATGAAATCAGATTGGAGGACATGAACAAATTATGTATAAGCACCATGGGCATGCATTGAGAAAAATAGCAAACTAAACCAAAATGAATAGGCAAAATATTCCAGTCAGAACAACCATAACTTTTGTGAAAAATGGGTAGGCATTTATTAATATACCAACTGGCATCAATCAATTGGATAAATAGAATGCTTGCAAGTCAATTTGATCTAAGGGCATCAAGATATAGTTGTAAAATGGCGCATCAATCATTGCACATATTATACAGATAGACCAATTGGGAAAAAAAACAATAGCATTGCTGTAGAGGATCAGAAAGGCCTCATATAGATCAAGTATCGATCTCAAGGTTCTTGGTTTATATGACAGTCACCATGTGTTAATTTAATCATTCATGGGTCCAATGGTAACCTATAAATATGTCTATGTGCTCCAGTCAACCTTAAACATTCTTTCTTAATTACTATCCTTACTAAAAAGGGATAGCCAGTCTCTACAGAATCAATATTGGAATATTTCAAATTTATCTCGTTTATTCCAAATTCTCAGTGAAAGTCGAATGTACATAATATAGTGTGTCATACCACATAATTGGCCTGGTGTAAAGAAGACTCAATAGGCATCACGATAAAATGGTTAGGTGCCATGAGAGTATACTTTGGACTTTTCTACTTGGACTAGCAGGTTGTATTTTTGCCAAAAGAATGTCCAACTGACAAGGACAGAGACTAAAAAAGAAAACAAAAAAATGGTGTGGCCAACTGGCGATATCCCAATCACAAGTTTTACGTTCATTGCTTCTGTGTATACTTTTGAATTTCTTCCAAACATTTTGTCCCTCGTTTGTTCCAATTCATGGGCATCAAAGGGAATTGGCATATAACTATCTAGGAGCAAATGTAAAAAAAGTTACTACAATCAACATTACATAGATAGAGAAACATGTTTCCGACATCAGCAATTCACAGAGAATGGCAACCCAAACTTACCATCTTCTTCAGCACCTTCCACATCATGCTGCCCACTCAAGTTCTCCTTTCCATTATGCTGGGTGGCACTTGAAGGTGCTAAGCGCCTCCGGAGCTCCTCTACTATCGGAATTACATTTTCATCTGAAGGATCCCTGAGCAAAACCTGAGCTCAGAAAAAAAAGGTACTTGTGAATTATCACCTGCGTTAATTGATAGCTAAGAAAACGATATTTAAGATCATCTCAGTTCCATCATATAAACTAAGGCCCCAGGTTTTTTTTTCCAAGAACAAGGCAAGAGGGTTATTATATAGCAAACTGATTCGAGGACTCGTACACAGCGTTTAATTTAAAATGCTATTTAATCTCAAATTGACAGAGGCCATCCAATTCAGCATTTGCATCTTTGCCCTTTTTCAGCATCCTGCAACTCCTAGCAATTACGAAAATAACTCCAAATTTGTGCCAGAACCGTATAAAACGCCACAATCTCCTGTTAACGATATCAAAATTATGGAGTCCATAGCTAATCACTGAAGTCAGAATAAGTGAAGCTGAGCATATAATCCCAAGAAAATTCGTGAACCACTCTATATTACGAGAACGAATGAATTGAAACCTCCTCACATAACAAACAATCAAAAGGAAAAATAAGCAGTAAAGATCACCTCTTCAGCAGTAATGATCGCCTTTATATGCTGCTCGATCCACCGACGAAAATGCCAACAAAAGAACACGAAACTCGTTAGAAATCACCACGAGAAAACCATAAAAATCATTAAAAATTCTGTTTTTAGATAAAGCAATTGGGAGCTGTATCAAGTCATCAGCTCCCTTGATCCATGAAAGCAAAAAGACACAACCCATCAGAAACCCGTTAAGATCGTCAAAAGGAACGGCACAATTCTGGAATCAGTCCAGCACGTATGTCTAAAACAATCTGACTCTATACGCAACTGCACCATGACCATAAATCAGCACCCCAAAAAAGGACGCAAAAATTCATTACTAATTTCCGGGAATTCGGTTGCATAAGCCGTTCAATGACTCCATCCCATCCCATCCACCAGAAATCCAGGGACAAAACAAAAGGCGTCATAATTCACAACATAACCTCCCCCAAAAAAACACCGAGAATTGGCGAGGCGGAGGGGGCACGGCACGGGAGCGCACCTCGAGATTGAGGACGACGGCGCGCTCGCGCCCGAGGATGGTGGATGGGTACGAGAGCAGCGGGTCGAGGATGCGGAGGTCCCGCGCGTTGATGTCGACGCGGTGCATGATGGCGTACTTGTCCGCGTCCAGCACCCGCTCCTCCCCCGCCGCGTCGAACAGGATCCAGCTCCGCGACGCCCCCCGCTTCTTCCCTGCCGCCGCGGCATCCCCGACCGCCGCCATCTCCTCGGCGCCCGCCAATCCACCAGCAGCTCTCACATCTCCGGCTCCCCGGCCCCGCCGCCGCCGCCACCCCCAATGTGAACGGTGTATGGTACTCCCTCCTTACTCCTTAGCCTTTTGATTACGGCCGTGCCCGTGAGGAGGAAAACGAAACTTTTGCGGTAAAAGAGTAAGGGTGTGTTTGGTTAGGGTGAATTTTATTTAATTGTTAAGATATATTATATTTGGTGTAATAGATTTTAAGATGAATTTTATTTAATTGTTAAGATCGACTTTATGTTTGAGATCATCGCTCAGCTGTAATAAATGTCCTACTCGGCAGTAAAAAAAATATATTTTAATACTTATGGTTATTGATAGTTGGTTGGTAGGGGGGAGAGAACAACATGATTAAAAAAATTGTGTTTTAATGCTTGTGGTCAAGTCTTTAGCTTAAGGACCGGCCTTAAGCCTTTTTTACTTATGGTATGCTTAAGATCAATCATGTAATATATAAGATCGGCCTTAAGGTGGCTTATAACCCTCTATTTTCATACACTACGGATGCCCTTAGTGCCGCAAATATCCTCATCAAAACTTAGATATGACTAAAGTTGGACATGATTAAAAACTTAGGTCATGCTTATATTGTTTTTAAAAGGTTATTTTTCTACAGCAAATATTTTTTTATAATATCTAACTTTTAAACGAAATACATTTTAAGACATTGTCTACTAGTTGATAGTAGTATACAATATAGTAACTTTATTTATATCGATCAAAATTACATGTGATTTTTTCTCTCTCTCCGTACGGCTCTCTACAAGCTATTACTATTTGTAAGCTAAATCCATTAGCAAAAGTCAATATAAACGGACCCTCGGTACTTCAGAACCGTTTGGATTGTGCCATACTTAGTTGCGAAAATTTTGGTGGCTCAGGTAGGGGCAGGAGGAGCAGCGAAGGAAGTGGAGTGGGAGGAACGGCGGAGGAAGTGGAGGTGGAAGCCGAGAGGTAGGCGACGACGCCCAAATGGCACGGTAGCGGCAAAAAGGACTAAGGCTGGCTCGACGTCGGTGATGTCAAGTCGCCACCATGGCTGAGGCCACTAAGGACTCACGCACATCCAAGGGAGAGCGCCACAGGCTCGATCCAAGCCGGTGGCGCTTAGGTGGGGTAGATCCGACGAGGGAACACAAAGTGACCAATGGTGGCCTGAGGAGAGCGCCGGTGGGGAGGAGAGAGGGGAGTGGGAGAGAGTTAACAGACTAAGAGAGGGAAAAGTGGAGGCGGTAGCGAGTTGTGTGCTCGATGGGTCGTCCTTGGCCCATCGTGCTACATGTGTCCGGGCCGATATGGCACGACCTAGCATTTTATTGGATCGTGCCTGGACTTGAGATTGTGCCCATCGGTGGTCGTTATATGGCCTGTTTAGATAACCAATCCAATCGGATAGTGCTTAAACAATTGCGCCCACATGCATGAGCGGAGCTATGTTATGTGGCCGGTGTCACAGGACACCGGGTCTATTTTTTTAATAAGGATCAACACCTCGAGCTCATGTGTGAACCCCTCAGTTCAAACTTGGTGCACCATGTCTATTCCTTAAAGCCCAACGAAGGGAGCACTAGCAGCCTAAAATTTCAATAGCTAGCAACAGTCCACAAGGAGCATCTCTGCATCTGCTATCTCTTAGTCTATGAGGCAACTATAGCAGGCCCAGCCAGCTCTTGAGCTAGCTCAAGAGGGAGAATCATAACATGTTATGGCATCCATTTGATTGATCCCTAACCGCGTCACCTCGCAACAGTCCTTGACGCTCGTTTGTCTCGCATAGTCGGCTAGGTGACGTGCACCACGTCCATTGTATAGCCGCACCCAACCAGGCAGCGATTGATCATCAAGAATAGGAGAAATCGGTGTACTTTGCTCTAAATTTCTCTTAATTCTTCCAATTTATTTTAAGAACAAGGGCTAAATTGTGAATTAGGGTTTCAATATGATGATTGTTGATTTATTTGTGTTGAATTGTAGGGTTAATACTAAGGCTTCATTTTAGATTTTGGAATACCGGCCTATCTTGTTACAAATCAGAGACAAAATTATAGTATTTAACTACAATGACATATTTTACTATTATATTATTCTTGAATTATTGAACTCACAAATATCAAAATGACCTTTTCAATTAATTGGTGATGATTTCATGAATGATAGACTTATTTGCTATGTTGGGAAACAAAAAATGAAGAAAATTGCCAATGATATTGTAGTTCGTCGCTTTATGAACTTGAAAGAACATAAATACTAAAAGATAATATATTTACTTACATATAATCATTCTACTATTTTTTTACTTGAAACTTCAATTAATTTTGTTATCTTTTTATAGTCTATTAACGTCGCATGATGTATTTACCAATATTAACCAACTTTTGTTGATTTCACCCTTAGTTCATTAAGTTTGATGTAATTAATCAATATTATTATCGAGTCTCTTTATTTTGGTAAATATTTCGATCATTAGTTCTTTATCATCACACACCGCATCAGTTTATTTTGAGATATTGATGATAAAAATTATCAGACATATTACTATGTATCACAATATAATTTAAAAATTATATATATTACTATATGTATGATAAAATATTGAATCTTGATTATTTTTGTTCTAATTTCGTCTTCACGGGCCACGACGGACCGTGCCGGCCCGGTAATAAATGTCCAAGACGAGACGGGAAGAGAGGAGAGGAGAAGCGTGGTCTCCTACGTGCGTGCTTACGACGATGGTTGGATCTACCACTACGAGTAGGGGACGCGGAATTGGTTATAGTTAAGTTGGTAATTAATGTTATTGATGAATTGATGGGGTGTTTATGTTTGTTACGGAATGTCTTGCGCGCCTCTTTCGACGACTGATTCCGACGGCAGCGATTTACACACTTCCAGAGTGGTTCGGTCCGGATATATTCCCCATCACATTAACACGCCTTCCGGCTGCACAACAACGCATCCTCAGCACGGAAACGACGACGCCTCCGCCGTTTCCCGACTCAATCGCCCTCGACAACGACGGCACGGCAGGGAGAGAGGAGCAAATCACCGAGCCAAGGGCACGGGATGCTTGGTGCCAAGTCCGCGGTCGCGTCGGCGACGCGGAGCGGCCGGCGGGGGTGGGGCTGGGGCTGGGGAATCGAATAGGATGCCATTGCCATAGGCATTGCCGGTGGAGTAGGGGTGCAGTAGGTATAAATGCCGGGTAATCGATCCATGTCTCTGTCGACATGATAACGTTCAGGTAAAACTCGTGCGTCGTCAATGGTGAGAAGCGATTGGTCACGTGGCTGGATCGTATCATTCTATTCTTTTTTTCCATCCATCGATTATCTGGTTGGTTCGATTGGTTTCTAGTTCTCGTGGCTGCCTTTGGTTTTTCATCAGGTTGCTGCGATTCAACTCTGCAAAGTGATCACAAGAACCGATGTTTTTCGTACTAGTATTACTCGTGCAAAAACTACTGGACCTTTGGCTCTCTGTGCAAGTCCCAAGTACATGTAGAAGGGTCATTTTTCTCACGGCCTCGATTTTTTCGTAAACAAATACGCGCAGATCTCGTACATAATAGAGTCCGAGCCTGGCAATCCATGCATGGGGGATCTTACTAGATTCCAGGGATCAAAACGAAGTTAGATACAGCTGTTGAACGTCGACTCAAAGCTTGAGAGCAACATCTCTGCCGCGCAGAGCATAGATTCCAATGACGAGATAATTAAAAAAAAAAGGAGGATTCCACGTTCAACAATGAATTAACGCTAGGCACCAAAACACCTACATGAAAATCTCCAATTAATTAATTGATATTGGCACAAGAAATAATCACAAAAAACATATGTGGCTTACAGAACCCACGATTCAATACGTAATTAATATGACACGCAAGCTTTCTTGTGTGTTCCTGAAGAAAAACCGTAGCTCCAGCGCTCTGCCACTCGTTAGATCCCATGCACCTGTTCAATACCCGTCAGAATGTTACGTTACATTTGCACTACGTCCCCATCAACATCAACAGAGAAATTCACTTGGTGGAAATTTATTTAGCAAGGGAATATGTCACTGGAGAAGAGTACAGATATAGCGCTTGCCATGATGTGATTGGTTTTGTTGTACAGAAGCGTAGCGGTTGTGGAACCCGAACGAAAATGACCGTGGTTCACTGTTTCATCATACGTATAATTTTATTTTCGATTTACAATAAAGTATGTGTATATTTCAATTTCTAGAAGCCCAAATTGAAACTTTAATTCTGAACCCTACATTTTGAAAAAAAAACTAACTAACAATAATAACATTCAAAATATAACTCATAAATTAATTCTATTTGCTAAAAGAAATCAAAACAATCGGGAGAAATTTAATAATATCCTATATCGATATTTTCCGAGCATACCCCTTAACGATAAGGGAGGGATTTCCCAAAGTAGTCTTAAGTCTTACTACGACTACCTATTGGGCGTAAGTCTTCCTACGACCACTTAGCCGTAAGTCTTACTACGACTACCTATTGGTCGTAAGTCTTCCTACGATCACTCAGTCATAAATCTTACTACAATTACCTCTTAATTGTAAGTCTTATTACGATGACCTATTGGTTGTAAGTCTTCCTACGACTACTCTGTCATAAGTCTTTCTATGATCACATTGCCGTAAGATATCTTACGGCCACCTCGTGGTCGTAGATCTTACTGCAACCAACATATTCTCAACCAGCTTGTTTGCAACGACCTACTTCGTCATGGGATCGTCTGGCAATGCGGTTAGAACGTGTGCTCATTCCTAATAATCGCACACAATCTCTTTCTGACAACAACCGTCGTACGACAAACAGTCCACTATGTCTCTCTGATAGTAACTTCCGTCAGACGGTTACCATCTGAAGCGTTGATGTGTCTTTTGGCATGGGACAATGACCACTGTTTCACTAGCTATATAAATGTTGATGTCAGGGAAGAGTGGGATCGAAACACATTGAAGCAGGAGATAGTGCTAGACATTTTGCATTACCCTTAGTTGTAATCCTTTCTTTGAGCAATAGCCATACAGGACGTAGGGTTATTATTCTCCCAGGAGAAGGCTTGAATCTGTATAAAATTTTTGTGTCTTTACTCTGCATGTTCATACACCGAGTCTTCTAGATTTTCCCCGAATCCAAACAAATCATACGTAAGATCGATATTAAACCATCGACAGAGCTCTACGGATCCGCCCCCTGTTTGCAAGTGTCATGACTTGACGACTCGATCAACATCGCTAAGTAAGGTACTCATAGAATTTTCATGAAGTTGAAAATTTGGCGAGCACCATGTATCCGACTACAATTGGCACTAGCTACACAGTGGATCATTAGCACCATTCTTTTTGGCTTTTCGGTCAATTTTTGGCTTCGATTTCTATCAGCTGGTACTATGCATTAGACCTACCAGTCGCAACCAAAAGTCATTAGCCGCAGCCCAAAAGAACGGGACCATTAGCCGGGTAATTGTCAAGGCCGAATCTAATGGTTTGTTACTTCTATAACAATTGATTCAAATGCTACAATGTATTGTAGTACTATGCCACAGTGCTCATTTTGTTTTCCCATCCAACGACCAATGGAGCTAGGGCATGTGAGTGTTTTTTTATTGGTGGGTACTCGAATTTTGAGTTGTTAGATCTAGATCTAAAGGATCTCATCCCGCCCACAAACCATACAAATTCTCTCCCCCCTTCCAAAAACCTAGCCACCTCTCCACCCCATCGCCGTCGTTCCCATGACAGTCTTTGCCACCGGCGAGCCACCATCGTCGCTCCCTGCCTCCCTCGATCCGCCCCAATCACCCTCCGACGCCGCCTCCTCCTTCCTCCTCTCCGACCAGATCCCCGTCGGCCGCCGCCACTCTTCTTCATCATCTCCGGTGGCTACTACCGCCGGATCCACCACCGCCTCCTAACTGCTCCCATCTTTGTCATCCCCGCCGACCTCTACCGCCCTCTTCCGCCCCGCCTCATCGCCCCGCTACCCATTGCAGGTCTGCCGCTCTCCTCGACCTCTCTCTATACCCAGGGGCTCTAGTGAATCTAACCCTAACCCGAACCCTAAACCTAACTTACCGGAGTTTCGCCATTGGTCACCGATTGCCAAAGACACCACCATAGACATGAATCTTAAGGCAAATCAAAGGATGGAAAATTCAAGTACTCCCAAGGTAAAAAAAAATAACTGAGTACTTCTTAGCGATTTTCAACAAACTTATATTATTGGACATATGGACTTGGTGCATCAGAACAAGAGGAGCCAACCGGTGGTCCGACTAGTCGGTGTGGAGCCTGTGCTGCCAACTCCACCCCTCCTAAAAAAACCACAACTAAATTCGTCTTGCATTGTGCGGCTTCTTAAAACAAACGGCGTTGACAATCTAACGTTCGATCCATGAAGCTGTGAATTTGCATTTGTAGTTGACCAGAGTACACGGGTCTCTACCGGAGCAGGCTTATCTCTTTCAGCAATCACCTGCTCCATGTATACTGTTATGCCTCCCTAATGACGATTGCTACACAGCAACAGAATATTAGTACTCACTAATTTAATGATGAAGATTAAAATAAATAAAAAAAAAGTGCCATTACTGTCCAAACGCAAGCCTACATCGCGCGCGCGGGCTGTATTGCTGATACCATCTAGCACGGGGCGCATTACGGGGAGGTGCTATCATCTTGACACCTGAAGAATACGATGCTCGAGGTTCGTTTACAGATTGATATCTGAAGAATATGGCTACCTTCTTTTTGTATGCTTTTCTCAAGTGGGCTATTTGGTAGAGATGCCTTCTCTTCCCTTGTCCCTGTTTGAATAGAGATGAGCAACAAATGTGAACTTCAGGCGTGAGTTGCTACGGAAAAATACTTCATGCAGGAATTCGTAGCATTCATTGGACAATTTCTCTTTTCTTGAGGGAAATTCACGGCATATCTCAGCCAGAGAGAACTCAGTATGTTGTTATGCATGTGAGGGCCATGTATGTTCGTGACATGTCTGGCCTAGAAATCGTACACTCAGTTAGTCAGTTGGGCCTGGCCCATCTACCATCCACGTAGCGTTCAGTTATTCTTACTCTTTTTTTATCTACTGAATGTCTAGGCTTTGGAACCTACAGATCATCCGTTCGATCACGATCTAATGGTTGGTACGGACCTCTCTACAAAAAAAATAAAGAAAAAACAAAGAGGGAAGGGAAATTTTTTTGGTGTTACTAAAAAAGTGTGCAATCTGGGTTATGTCATCGCAAGCAAACCTATAATTTTGTTTGTGCCACTGAAAGTTTTGCGTCCATTTCATTTTTGCCACTTTGGTTAGTCAATGACCTTTGACCGGTAACGTACGCTTTGTTTCAGAGATGACTAGACGGAAATACCCCCGTGGTCGCCCAATACAACATCGCCAAGGTCACCATAGAGTTTGGTACTCCGAACTTCGCAGTGTCGTACCTCCTCTTCATTGAGACCTACGGCGTGTTCCTTGTGTCCAGAAACGACACGTTCAAGAACATGGTGTACAACTCGGTGGGGGTAGCAGGACCGATACTACCTCACCGTGCTACACCCGCCGTCCAAGACCTACGTCTGGGCTGCCAACCGTGACGTGCCCATCATCGACTGTGTTGCGCCATTGCTGCTCATGGCGAGTGGGATCTCCGTCGAGGATTCCAACAAGACAGTCGTGTGGTCCACGCTACCGTTAGCGTCCTTGGTGGCTGCGCTCCGGCTGGACGACTCCAGCAACCTCGCGCTGCTCGACGGGAAGAAGGCCACGCTATGGCAGTCATTCGACTAGCCCACAGACTCCCTCGTGTCACTACATCGGTTCTCCGTCGGTGGCTTCTTGGCTTCGGCCGTGTCGGATGTGATTGAGGGGGGACTATCGGCTCAACGTGACCGTGGCCGACACTGTGCTCACATGGATGGGATCCTTGTACTAGCGGTTTGTCGAATGATGCTAACTCCATCAAGGATCACGATGGCACCGTTGCGTACATGGCCGTGGGCGGCATTGGGCTATACCTTCTTGCGGCGGATGCCACTGTTGTCATTCAGGCCATCATGCCACCAACCGAGCTTCGTGTAGTTCTGGGCGTGGATGGGAAGCTAACAGTTGCAAGCTTTGCGTCCACGAACTTGTCGTCGTTGCCGATGAACGGTAGGTTCGTAGCACTGAGCAAAGGATGTGACCTACCACTCTCTTGTGGCGTTCTCAGGCTCTATACGCCCAGTGGCAACGCTTCAGTTGCATGTGTCTGCCGTTGTTTACGGGGTTGCATGACAGCGACTACGCGTCGTCCGATGACTCTAAGGTGCTATCCATCGTCTCCAGCAGCGGTGCTGGCGGTAGCTTCCCAGCCTCATATGTCAGCCTTGGCAATGGCATTGCGTACTACGTTAACAAGTTCTCATGGCCAGCCATGGTCGGCTAAGCACTCTGCACCCGTTCTTTCCTCGTCTACTTCTACAACTTGTTGTCTTGCTTCTTGGTGCAGCACCAGCTCGATTCTATCATAAACACCAAGTCGACCAATGGTGCCAACATGTTTGTTACATTGAGATCCAGATATCGCAATCACCAAGGTTGTCGTTGTACTGGGTGACCACGGGGTATTTTCGTCTAGTCATCTATGAAACAAAATGGATATTACCGGTCAAAGGTCATTGACTGACGGAAGTTGCAAAAATAAAATGATCACAAAACTTTCAGTGATACAAATAAAATTACACGATTTATCATGAAAAAATTGATCATATACCTCCATTTAGATGGAAATGATCACAAAACTTTGATGACCCTACATGTCATTGAGATGTACAAATTCAACTATGGAGGTTATCAATCTCCATTTATCATAGCATAACTTAGATTGCACATTTTTTTCAGTGGTACCAGAAAAATTTTGCTTGGAGGAAAAGGCCAAAAGGGGGGAAAAAGGTGAAAGGAAGCAATGGCAGGAGAAGAACATAGCAAACCCTAGTCGCTACTCCGCCGCCCACCATCTGATTTGATTCCGATGGACTTCGCGGAGCTGGAGGCGGTGGAGGGCCTGCGCTTGCCGTGGCACTCGTGGCCGCCGACGCCCTCCGCCGCCGCGGCGCTCGTCGTCCCCACCGCCGTCCTCTGCACGCCGCTCCACCCCACGGCGCCCGACCTCCTCCCGCTCCTCCCTACCCGCCCCTCCGCTGCGCTTCCCTGGCTGCACCGCCGCCCTCAACCCCTTCTCCCGCGTCCACCACGCCTCCGCGCGCTGGTCCTGCCCTTCTGCGGCGCCGCCGCCAATCCCTTCCCACGCCGCCTCGCCCCGATGCGCTCCCCGCCGAGCTCTTCCCCACCCATTCCAGCGTCGAATACGCGCTGCCCCGACCCCGCCGAGGGGAGGCCCCGGGCCCGGCCCGCCGGCCATCGTCTTCGTCGTCGACGCGGCCACCGCGGGGGCGGAGCTCGCCGCGCTCAAGGCGGAGGTTCTCAGGGTCGTGCAGGGGCTGCCCGAGGGGGTCAGGGTGGCGCTCGTCACCTTCTCGGCGTCGGTGTGGGTGCACGATCTC
Source organism: Bonia amplexicaulis (assembly GCA_036346245.1). Taxonomy (NCBI): domain Eukaryota; kingdom Viridiplantae; phylum Streptophyta; class Magnoliopsida; order Poales; family Poaceae; genus Bonia; species Bonia amplexicaulis. The sequence goes on along the minus strand of CM070743.1, from coordinate 3,659,604 downwards.
GGCTTCGAGGGGTGCGCGAGGGTGTTCGTGATCAACGGGGAGCGCGAGCTCAAGTCCGACAAGGTCGGTGAATTCTTAATTTTTGATGTGATCCTAGGATGTTGAGTAGTTAGATTCGAGGTTGATTGGTGGAACTGATCAGTGCTGTACTTTGGCGAGTTTGCGCAAGCTGATCCAACCACTAGGAATCACATTTACTTCCATTAATTACCTAAAAACATGATGAAACTTTTGGTTCCTAATTCTAACTGAAGTTAACACAATACATTGTGACTTAAAGCTTGGTTTCTGAATTCTAAGTGGAATGAACATTGCAAATTGTAACTTAAATATCTTGCTTTCTAAATTCTACGTGAGCTGGAAGTTTCACCCTGTAATTTTTGTGGCGTATAGGAGTTAAACAGCGGGTGTATTTTTTTTTATAAGGTTGTTGTTGTCGGATGATTGACTCAAAGAGTTTTTGCGTGTAGGGTAACTAGCCTTGCATATCCATTAAACTACAATGTGTCCACGGTGCCTTGGGAATGTTAAAATTGTAAAGTTTGATGTTTGGATAGATAATTATGTGGCTGTATTTTCAATTGGCTCATGGTCTCACATTAGTCACCGATCTTCTCTGATAATTTCTTTGCTTTGTATAATTTCTTATGATTTCTGTGTACCTCACTGTCCTTCTCTTATGTTTCAGATACAACAACTTCTAGGTGTTCGCCGTTCACGATACAACAAGTTGGCTATGCCAAGATCCATTGAAGCTCAGAGATTTTTGTTACCTGTTTCTGGATGTGAATTTAACATCACATCTGCAATAGAGGACCTGAACTCCATGTCTGCTTGCCCTCGTGGGCATCGCCCTTTAAGAGCCACTGGCGCTGCTATTTCCACAGCTGTTGCTCTTCTGGAAGGCTGCTGCTCACCTAATACCGGTGGCCGGATCATGGTTTTCACGTCTGGTCCCACGACAGTTGGTCCAGGGCTTGTGGTGGAAACCGATCTTGGGAAAGCAATTCGTTCGCATCGTGACATTTTCAATGGCAATGCATCTCTCACTAACAAAGCCCGAGACTTCTATAAGAAAATTGCAAAGAGGTTAGCAGACCATGCATTAGTTCTTGATCTATTTGCTTGCTCTCTCGATCAGGTTGGGGCTGCAGAGCTGAGATATCCAATTGAAGTGTCTGGGGGCTTAATGATGCTTGCAGAGTCATTTGAGTCTGAACAGTTCAAAAACTGTTTAAGGCATGTCTTCAAGCGTGAGGGTATTGATTACCTTAACATGAACTTTAATGCGACGATGGAGATAGTGACATCAAGGGAGGTGAAGATTTGTGGTGCCCTTGGTCCCTGTATTTCCCTTCACAGGAAAAACAGCTCGGTTAGTGATAAAGTAATTGGAGAGGGTGGGACAAATTATTGGAAAATGAGTACACTGAACAGCAAAACCTGCATTGCTTTCTTCTTCCGAGTTGACTGTAGGCATAATACTGAGCCCCCAACTGTTTTCTTTATTCAGTTCATGACAAGGTACCGGCACGGTGATGGTAGCTATCGCCTAAGGGTAACGACTGTTGCGAGAAGATGGGCTGGACCTCGTTCTCCTGAAATTGCTGCAGGGTTTGATCAGGAGGCTGCTGCAGCTGTTATGGCCAGACTTGCTGTTCACAGGGCAGAGACGTACCATGTTAGAGATGTAATACGATGGCTTGACAAGATGCTTATTCGCTTTACTGCTAAGTTTGGAAACTACTTCCCTGAAGATCCATCTACATTCCGGTTGTCAACTAACTTCTCCCTGTATCCGCAGTTCATGTACTACCTGCGGAGGTCACAGTTCATTGATGTTTTCAACAGTTCTCCTGATGAAACCGCTTTCTTCCGGTTGATGTTGAATAGGGAGGGAGTTGTGGGGTCTCTGATCATGATCCAGCCAACTTTATTCCAGTACTCATTTGATGGACCACCTATTCCTGTGCTGCTAGATGTCAGCTCCATCTCTCCTGATGTCATTTTGCTATTTGATTCATACTTCTATATTGTGATTCATTATGGCTCAAAGATTGCTCAATGGAGGAAACTTGGTTATCATAAGGACCCAAACCATGAAAATTTGCGGAAGCTGCTTGAAGCACCAGAAGTTGATGCAGAGGCACTATTGGCAGATCGTTTCCCGGTACCAAAACTCATAAAATGTGATCAGCATGGGAGTCAGGCCAGGTTTCTACTAGCCCGGTTGAATCCATCCGTGACACAGAAAACACAGCTTTCAGAAGGATCTGAAGTCATATTGACCGACGATGTTAGTCTGCAAGTTTTTATTGAACACTTGCAGGAGTTGGCTGTTCAGGGTTAGTGTGGCATGGAGCCTCGCCAAGTTTCTGCTATCCCAGTTGGGTCCATCTGTGATCCTGAAGATACAGCTTTCAGAGGGATCGGATGTCATATTCACAGGTGATGTATACTTGCAAGTTTTTATTGAACACCTGCAGTAATTGGCTGAGCAGGATTATCGAGTTCATGCGGATTATCTATATGTTGTTTTCTGGTCTTCTGTTACCTTGAAAATACTGGGAGAGCTCTACTGCCTGGAGGGATGAGTTCTCCTTGAGCTGTTGTACATTGTTCCAGCTTCAGTTTGATGTAAGCCAGTTACATTTTAGTTTTGTATAGCATGTGATATTGTCAACCATATCCTCTTCAAATGCTGCAGTTTCTCTGGACATGTTTGCTATGCAGTAAAACATCCTTCCATTCCAGTTCTGGCTATGCAATAGGACAGTAATGCTATTTTGTAGAGGATTTAGTTGCTGTTTTATAAGCTTAGTACGTCCTTGAAGCAGAGTCATTCCTACTCTTGAAACAATGACATATAGACAAGCCAATTATCACATAACATTCACATAACTTTTTTGAGGTTTTGGTTTCACTGGTGTGTGATTCCAAAAGAACGTCCATTTATTATTACTGTCCCACGAGATTTATCATATGCTGTTTGACACCTTGCAGACCAAACATGATGTAGGCATATTATATATGGAAACGTTTCCCTGTCACGTGTGATGAATAGATTATGGTTTAATTTGTTTATGCAATGTATTAGCTTTGGTATCACCACAAAGCAAGGGCAAGGAAGCTTCATGCTATGACCATACCACCATGCCTCAAGACCCAACCTTCTCAATAACTCAAAAGACAGCTAGGCTAGAGTTGTTGTAATGGATTCCTCATCACAAAACACATGGCCTGTTCCCCCCACTTGATCACACACAGATTACCATATATTGTGCTTATAATTAACAAACAGGTTAACTTACAAGATACCATAATAATAGTAGTCTCATTGATTCTCTTTACTTAACAATCACACAAACTTAATTAACAACACTGGAATAAAATCATCAAGTAGATTCTGGGACACACAATAGGGGACATCACATAACACCAATCCAGCTACACACAAATAGATTATTGCTTCTGGTCCATCAACAAATTAAACATGACAACTCTCCCTTCTTTTAACAAACAACTAATAGTTGAGACATTATATTTCTAAAGAAACCATAACGCACTGCAAGAACCCCATTCTTATGACACCGTGCTTAGCATCTTAATACCGCAACATCTTCAGCTCTTGTTCTTGTACTTGTCCTTGGCTCTCGGCGCTGAAACAAAAAAAAAAACTCATGGGGGTTAGAATTAAGAAATTAATCTTGAAATGGAAGAGAATTTTAGCTGAAGACACTGACCAAGACCAATGGCTTCAGAACCCTTCATGATCCTCAAGCGTTTGCATGAATCAACAAACATCCTGCAGGGTTATCGATCAGCCAAAGGAAGAAACTTTAGTGTGAACCTTAATTGCATTCTAATCATGAGCCCGTAAATTCAGAAGTAGATAAGGGGGGCTCAAGAATGAAGTGACATACTCCCACGGGACATCTCCAACAAGCATCCAGTCGCCATCCTTGTCTTCGTAAGTAGTAACAACATCTGAACCATTGACTGGATCAACCATCTTCCCCTCGTTCATATTGTTCCCTGATAAAATGGTTCATCGATGCAGCGCATATTAATTGAGATCAACTTTCCATTGGCACAGTTGCAGCAAAACAATTAACATCAGTTGATAGTTTGTTCTTGCAGATTCTCATGTCAGCGATATACCAGTTGTGGTGAAGGTGCTGAACATCTTCTGCAGAGCAATGGAGAGGCCCTTGTAGCTGTTGTACATCTTCAGGTCCACCTTGCGCAGGTAGGGCGCGCCGTCCATGCTCACCTTCACGAAGGCAGAGCCGGTGCCGCCAGCCATAGCAGCGGGCTGCTGCTTGTCACCTTCCTCTTCCTTCTTGCTCTTCACCGACTGAACGGTCATGATGTTCCTGCGGTACGATCGGACGGGTGGCCAACCCACAGCTTGTGCCCTGATATGAAAGAGAGAAAATTAGCTACACATTTGTCACTTGGTTTTTCACATATCAGTTCCAATCTACTGGGGCTGTAAAAAAGATGGATTCTTTTCTATTGTAGTAGTGTTACTGGAGGTTCCATACTTCCATTTAGCTAGATCACGCATGTACTATATTCTTGCTGGCGACCAACTCTGTTTTAACTAATATATGCCTGCGCTACTTGATGTAGTACTGTGTATAATGAAAATGCCATTAACTTTAGTTATTGCCACATGAATCATGACCACCATGATTATTCTGAAATTAACTGGCTACTGATGTACTCTTTTCTGACTATTCTAAACATTTTCAGAAAAAGAAAAAGAATACAACAACACATCTTTTCTAGAGGAATATGCCAAAAGATGAAGGAAATAAACATCACTAATTTCTGGCATCTACCACACAACGAAGGTATCGAATGTGCATATGTTATGTTTTTCAAAATGTGGTGATAATTCGCTCAACGCTTTACAAGCGACAAAGAGCAGACACGATGTCGTGGGATGCGCTTTCTGCCAGAGGATCTCTTTTATTTGGATATTTTTGCCCTACTTAAAGTGTTACTCATGGCCTCATGGGCATGCTAAGTTCGCTCAACATGCTATAAATATATGTATCCAAACAAAAGAAAAAGAAGGGAAAAGGGAAAAATCAACAACCTGCACATGCACATGTACACTTTGTACCAAATGTCATTATGTCATATATGGATCTTTTGCTATGTATTTCATTCAAAAAAGAAAACGAAGTTTCATTCATAGCACCCCAAGCAATTCACAATTATTCCTAAGTAGAAAAAAGAGACATCATCCTACTATTATCACAAAATGGTATTTAAATTTAATCATATATGTACAAAAAATAAAACACATGCAAAGATGTATATATCATGTATGCAGGTATACATACTTCGGACCAGGTGACTTCTCGGGGTCAGTGGCGGCCGCCTCGGCCGGCCTCTTCGCCTTCTCGGCGGCCGGGTCCGGCTTGCCGGCGGCTTCCTCCATGCCGGCGGTGGGCAGCTTCAGCTTCAAGTCAATGGTATCTTCAAAGCCCCTCTTCCCGACCTTGGTCGCCTCGGCGCCGCCTCCCGGCAGCCCGAGCCGGAGCTCCGTCCCAACGACGTCGGCGCCAGCCATCGGCTCCGCGCGCGGGAGGAGCTGGTTGTCTAGCCTATTGCGGCCGTTTGGTCTCTCCCCTTGGACACCTCCACAACAACTGCTTCTTTCTTGGGGTCTCTTCCTCTCTGTGTACGTGAGATTGGAAATTTGGCTTTGTGGTGAGTGGGAGGAGGCGGTGGAAGAGAGGACCCAAGAACACGGTAGAGATGGGTATATGTAGAGGGAAGAGAGAGAAAGTGGTAGAGAGAGATGTGGGGTCAGAACTCAGAACAGCTACTTGGAGCATGAGTGGGGCTACTTGGAGGTTGGAGCCAATAATTTTTGTTTCCTTGTTCCCCGTTTGGATTCTCTAATTCATGTGCAGAAAGCAAGGCGTTGGTATTGTCTGCGGTTTTATTGGATGAATTATTTTACTGGTGTCTAAATAGGTTGTGTATAGCGGGTCAGCTCATAATCAGTTACTTTAGACATGGTCAATGGCACGACGCGAGACGAGTCAGGGTAGGCTGAGCCTGGGTCGTCACTAACGTGCCGGCACGACACGCACAGTGTTCGGCTGGGCATGACACGGCATGGCACAGGCACGGTACGACACGACGGCCCATTCGACACGTTTTGGCCTGTAGGCATACGTAACCCGATGAGTACGGTCCATTTGGTACGAAATGTGTCCATTAGACACGTTTGGTCTAGGCACGACACTGTGGGCATGACCCGTTTAGCCCATTTAGCATAAGTAACGGTCGATTTTTGAAATTAGTAATCGTTTGTGAGTTTAAAATACAAAAATCAAAAAAATATCGTTCTTTCTATAAATAGGCAGTATCCCCCTCATTCAACCACACTCTCACCAACAACCTCTTCTCTGAATTCTCTTGTAAAAATTTGAAACAATTTATGAAAAATTCACAAAATTCAAAATAATTTTACCAAAAATCTGAACATTCAAAATCTAGCCTACAGTCAGGAAAAGAAGTAACAATACTAATTTTTATATACTTATATTATTCTTATTTTCCTTATTCTGATATAAAATAGGTAATAGTGTAATTTTCTATTTGCAGTTTTCCCATTTCTCCATGGAAAATTGAATTTTTCATGCAGTGAATACAAAATTGATTCGGAAGAACTTTCATCTTTCGGGAATGAAACGTCTCCGCCTCCACCTCAAATGACAGGGCAGACCCTGGTTGTATCATCGTCAGACTCTACCAATGCCTCGGCGTCAGCAAGCACTGGAGCAAAGAGGTCTAGAACCCAGAACTGGCACGTCAGACGTGTGGGCAGATTTCGACAAGGTATGAAGCGAGACGCATCCGGAGATCAGGTAAGAGTTGCTATTTGAAAATATGTCATCATGAATTGTATGCAAAGTCTTCAGGTGAAACTGTGCACTTACACAAACATGTCCAAAGATGTAATGAAAAACAAAGTATAGCCATGAGGTAGACGTAAATGCAGTACAACCTCGATGGTACGGTACATAACTGGGATATAATCCCGAGGTAGCTCGAGAATCTTTAGCCCGTTTAATTGCCTAACAAGATCTTTTAAACTTTGGTACATCAAATGCGTTCGAAAAGTACATTAGAACTACGCATAATCCTAGATTTACTCACATTTCTAGACAGACAACGACTACAGATTTAGTTAAATACTGCAATAATGATCATGATAAAACTAAAGAACTCTTTGGAACATGTACATTTTCGGTGGCCTTGACCTTAGATCAGACATATGGAGTGGTCGGTTTAGAAATGATTATCTTAGTGTAGTCGTTCATTATATAAATGATGACTAGGTATTAGGAAAGAGAATCATATATTTCAAACTAATTGACATAGCATATACTTGTAAGAATATAGCAGAATGTATTATCAAAATCGTGGAAGATTTTGATCTTACAAATAATTTTTTTGCAATTATCCTGGATAATGATACAACAAACTCTAGGGCAATGGATATTCTCACTCCCTTGTTTAGTACATACACCGAATCTTTCTTACTACATCAGCGATGTGTTTGCCATATTATTAATCTTATAGTTAAATGTTGTTTGAAGACGTTGGATCTATATCTTCAAACTTTTCGCGATGCAATTTCTTTTGTAAATAATTCTAACTAATGAATTACAACATATAAGACCTACTACATAGTGATGGGTGTACGTCCACAAAAGTTCGCAGTGAACATGTCGGTAAGGTGGAGCTCAATATATCTCATGTTGCAATACCTTTTACCCTATAAAACAACATTTTCTGTTTTTATCCACACACACACACTATCACAGACATGTCGGTAAGACATTATTGACTATGCATCATTGGCATGTTACTGAGAAGTTACTAGCATTTTTGGAACTCTTTTACAAATCCACTGTTACTTTATCTAGAGTGTATTATCCAACATCTCATATTCTTGCAATTGTCATTCATTTGAAAGCTAATGAAAATGACCCAGTGTTATGAGAGGTTGTGTGCGCTATGAAAACTAAATATTTAAAATATTGGAATGAGATTCTGAACTTATACGCATTTGAATTTATTGTAAATCCAAGAGATAAAATTGTAGAATTCACTAATGTTCTTTCAATTATATGTGAGGCTATATAGATAGATTATTCTAATTATTTTATAATTGTTTGTTCACAATTGTTTTAAGTTTATCAAGAGTACAACATAAATTTTAGGGAGTTCACTATCAATGACCTCCACTAGCACCCACCACAGGTAAGAAGTTAAATATATGGGGAGAAAAAAATCTTTGGTGCACTAGGATCCTCCGGAAGATCAAGCTCTACATCATCAAGTGCTGTAACAATCCATACAAGGCCCCATGGGGAACTATCAGCCTTTTTGTACAACGATCTCGTGCCTCACCATACAGAGAAGTTCAACATTTTGGACTAGTGGCATGAGCACAAGCTAACATATCCGGTGTTATCCATATCAGCATGGAATGTGTTAACCGTTGCTGTCTCGATGATTTCTTTCGAGTTTGCTTTTAGTCTTTCTGGAAGAGTATTGGAGGAGAGAAAAAAATAGAGTGATGAGTGAGATGGTGGAAGTACTTCTCACAGTGAAAGATTGGGAGCAAGCTGATGAGCGAGTTAACATGTATGGTAGATATAGAATTAGAATACGCGTTCAACAATCTCTATTTAGATGACAGCGAAGCAGTCAAGACGCTAATGACACCGATGATTCTTAGAGTATCTATGTATATGTTGTACTCTTTCTAATTTTTTACCTATAGTGTTGAGCTACAGGCTGTACTTTTTTCTTTGGCAAGTTTTTCTCAAGTTGAGTTTTTACTTAGCAAAATTTTCAAGGAAGCAGGCATTTTAACATTAATAAAGTTTATTATTATATTTCTATAATTTATTATGACTTTTATAATTTTTATAATTTATTGTGTCTTTTCTATAATTTCTATAATTCATCGTGTCTTTTTGAATTCTACACATTTTTATGAACTATTACATTTTTTGAATTTTTCGGCCATCCAAGCCCATCGGCCATCATGCTGCTAGCCCATCCGGCTCATGCTAAGGCATGGACGGCTGTTCAGTCAGTGGGTTAAATGGGTCGTGCCTTGGTTCGGCATGGCACGAACCCTATCTGTGTTGTTGAACTAATTATCGTATGGAGATGGCCACAAACGCTATCTTAAACCCGGCCCATGATGGGCCAACAAGGCATGGCTCGGCTCAAACCCATGCCCAGTTGGTGGGCTAAATGGGTTGCGTGCCTAGTGGCCAAATTGGGCCCATGTCGTGAAACAAGCACCGACAATTGGGCATAATTGAATTTTTTCATCTTTTTATCCAAGATCTAAAATATGAGTTTTTTTTGCTGGGAGCTGTGTTAGAGTAATTACCAAGTGTTGTTGAACTAATTATCGTATGTAGCTTTTTTTTTGTTCTATTTCAATTTCTCCCGTTTGTTTTGTATGCAGAACAGTTTATTTATTCGGAGCAATAAGTGAGAGTAAGTACAGAAATAGATAAGGGATCAAAATTAGTCCTTGAGAAAAATGAGAGAAATCCAAGAAAACTATATTTTGTATTATTTCTATTTCTTCTATTAGTCCTTGAGAAAAATGAGAGAAATCCAAGAAACGACAGATGAACTGTTCTCTATTCATATTTCTATTTCTTCGTCCGCAAGTGAATGTGCCGATGTTGATTTCGTAGAATAAGAAACAAGTGAAAACATAATTGCTAGCTCAAACAAAACTAAGAGAATGTTTACCATGCATAGTCATTTCATATGCAGCTCCAACTAATAAATCTCAACCTTTCTTGTTCTTAACCTAAACAAATTTAAGCTTCTCATGGACCAAGCAAACACTAACACGCTCTTGCAAAGATACTGCTAGCACTGGAACTTTATATAGCTTTGACTTAAAAAAAGAACTTTACATAGTTTGTGAGGTACAAATCAACCAGAGGGGCACGATGATTGGCAGGATGTACGGCCTGTTTTTTCCTGCAGCTTATGGTTTTTAAGCTGTTTGTGCGAGATATTACAAAATAACAGAAACTCACGTGTAGTTTTACCGATATAAATAAAGTCGGTATAGTACATACAGATCCTATCTTAAAAAGATATTTTATTTAAAAAAATATTATAAAAAATTAAAAACAATTTTTAAAAACTGAAAAGAAGACGGACCATCCGGGCCAGCTTGTGCTAGTGCGTGGAGCCATACGCAACCTGGGCCATCGTGCAAGCCCAGCGCCGACACGTGTTGCAGGATGAGCTGGACAGCGCCGATTTTGCCGGTGCCCCCTTGCGTGATGCGCGGCCTGACGTCACCGTCCTCCCACAAAACCGAACGATTTTTCACCGCGGGTCCCTCCGCATCTGTTGGTGGGCCACGGGGCATGTGGCCCCGGGATCCCGACTTCGAGGGCCCACAGCGTAGCAGGATCCACCTTCTCTTCACTCCATCGACCAGGATCCACCCGCAGGTAATGGACTGTCTGAACTCTGAAGCCATTAATCTGCGCTACATTAAAAAAAAAAGTTGGTGATGTAACTTGTGTGTTCTTTTCGACTCTCTCTTATCGATCACTGAAAATATCTAATAGAAAAGAAAATACAATCTACTAAAAAAAATTTGCTATCCAAATATCCTCTAATAAGAAAAAAATAATAGAGTTTTACTGGATACGCGGCAGAGCCGAGGTCGCGGAGGTGCGATCTCGACAATATTGACTCAACATGTCTAAGATAATATGATTTTTTATTCGGAGCAAATCAAGGATATCCAGCTAGTTTTATGTAAATTTTTTGTTAATTTTTGTGCTAGAAGGTTTCAGTTGAATGCCAACTGGTCGGCACTGATTGATATTGGTAATTCATCGTGACTATCCTTCCTGGCACTAATTATAAACATCTCCTCTCGTGGCCACTCTGAGGCAACTGATCCGAGTAATATCACCATCATCATTACACCTTGATATCATAGTCGGAAATGGTCTAAGCACATCATTATGGTCGGATGGCGGTGAGCTATTTTTGCCAGTGCCTTTGCTTCATATAGCGATACATCGTCGGCATCACTATAAAAGAGGTGTCAGTCTGTTGTTGTCACTAGAGGTGTCAGTCTGTTGCCAGTTTATTAAAAAGCCTTCCGAACTGTATGTTTAATTTTTCTTAGTCCAGCTAGAGCACGCTAGGTGAATGCGTTTTAGTTAAAAAAAAGTAGCATGTTAAACAGTACCTATACGCCTATACCACTGCTGGTACATAATAAAAGGGTGAATAAAAACTGATAATTAAGTGAAAAACATGATGAATAACTTCACCCCGTTCAAAACGGCTGTTTTGAAGTGGCGGCTTCTTAACATGAGTTTTTTTTTCTTTTTATTATCCGTAGAAATATAATAAATTTTAATTTTTATTCCTTTTGTTTATTTTACTTTAATTAAATATCTTAGTTAAAAGCTAACTATTACTATCCTATCTATTTTAACAAAAAAATAACAGCCGTAGTTAAAAGCTATAAATAAAAAGGGAGTAACTATTGCACAAGCGACTGTTTTTTCTCTTCATCTTCAGTCACTTTTTTATACTGTAATTTTAGGTGACTGAGAGTGCAACTTCAGAAAGATGAATTAATACACTGCAGCTTTAAATAATTGATAGTGTAATTTCAGATAACTAAGAGATAAAAAAAAATTCAGTCTGCAAAACCGGAACAAAAATGTTTTGAGCAGACATCCCATGAGCAGGAATGGGAGGAGTTGTTGGACTTCCAGCCTCCAGGGTGGTGGTACCCCACATGCCGGGAGGAGTGCGGCCCCACGCCTGCGTTCATGTGGGTGTGAACGGATGCTCGGCTCCACGCGACCACCTTGTATATTCCCGGGTAATTAAATTAAACCGAGCATTAGCTTAACATAATAGTATACGGTTAGTGGTGTTTGGTAGCTTCCAATCATTCTCCAGCTCCAGCCGTCGATCGGGTTATGCTAGCTAGTGAGAAGAGTTAAATTAAATAATTGTTTAGAAATAAATAGCAGTACTGCAGAATAGTAATTCGAAAAGGTAAGGGCTCTTAGATCCCATATTTAGGAAAATCTTAACAGAATCTAAGCAGACGGTGAAGGTCAAGGTTAAGTAGATGTGCATCATGAGTTTGGAACTGTGCATCATGAGTTTGGAGCAGCAATGGGTCATTTGGTAACAATGCTGCTTTTATTGAAATTTTGAATTTTAGCATTTCACGATACATATTACGGAGAGAGATACTCACTTGCGATTTTAACTTGTAGACCCCGTCTTAAGAAAATACTCCGTTTGAAAGTTAGGTACTGTAGCAAAAGTCAAAAGCCGTCAGCTTCGGAGGAAAAGAACAGACTCAATATCACATGAACCCTGCTGGACTTACATTGTTTTATACAAAACACTTATATATGGAAATCAGGTGAAATTTCTTCATTCCAAATATGCATTGGAATGAGATGAACGAAGAAGTGGAATCAAATAGGCATACACGCATGAGAAGTATGTACAATGCATGGTTGATCAAGGACATATTGATGTCTGGCTAGTACAAGAAAAGTCCCCATCGAAATGCTGATGTCCCCTGGAAAGCAATACGCCAGCATTATAGCAGCTAGCCATGATGCGCAGTCAAGTGATCAAAAAGAGAAGGAAAAAAATGCTGGATCGATCAATGAGCGTAGTAGGTGCTTGTGAGTGAAAATACATAAAATAGATGAGAGCAGGCGATGGGGCGTTGGTGCGTTGGTTGGGTGTAGACAGTGGAAGGAAGAGCGGAGAGGCGGAGAGAGGGGCCGGCCGCATGCATGTGGGTGGGTGTAGGGGGTGTCGCCGGCGCGTTAGACCCCGGGCCATGCGCCCCGGGCCGGTGCACCCCACCACCCCAGAATTCTCCTCCTACCCTCGCGCAGCATTGGTTGGCTCCATAGCCCACAGCATATGCTTTCCTATGCATGCACATCTCTTTCTCTCTCTAAGGGTATATATAATAGTCTATCTTTTAAAGTTATTTTTAAAGATTTTATCTTATTTAAAATAATACTTATGACAAAATACCCAACAGTAAATCATTATTCTAACTATTTTTATTGTAACTTGCTGACTCACACCCTCTTATTATTTGTGTTGGTTTGCGAGCTCAAGTCGTCTCTTGCATAAGAGACATCATATTATTTCTTCTCATCCCCTCTTTTCACATAGAATTTTATTTATTTAATATAATTAAGAGATAACTGAGATGACCTATTAGAGATGTCCTAGCCTAAGAGCAAGGCTAATAATCTGACTTCACCGGTCATGGACACTTGACCCACTTATCGACACTCATATATTATTTACACCACAAGGTCCCTACCCTTCCTCTCACAAAGTTTCTTGGTTCTTGTGCTTATTTAAAACTTAACCCACCTCTCTCTCTCTCTCCTCTCTCCTCCACCTCGGATAACCGCTATGACCTCCTATTATACTTGCTCTAAGTGGTGCAGACGGCTCTAGATAGTCCAGTGGCCCCTAAACCGATCCCAATGCATTAATTTTCTCTCTAATTGCCATTAGGGATCTTTTATCATCATACCCTTGAACTTGACATTGGCTGTGGGGAATGATGTCTGATAATTTGCACAAAAAAAGGTTCCTGTATCATCAGAAAAACATTGGTATTTAGTTTCTCAGTGCATCGCCTAGCCTAATTTTATTTTATTTTGTTTTTGCACGCACCACTATCATAGAAATAGTAATCACAGATGATTCAAAATCGTTATCACATTGATTTCTTACCTATCTTAATTTATGTATCTGTGATAACAGGTGGTTATCACAGACGACTCTCGAACCGTCTATGATAATTTATAACACAGATGGTTTTAGTTAAGAAATGTCTGTGATAGTCTGATATCACAGACGATTCTAGCTAAGAACCGCATATGATTGCCCTCTCGTGTCCTCATAAATAGATCTCCTTCAGTTCATCAATTATAATAAGAATTTCTTGTTTCTTGCTGCTAGTTATTTGCTCCATCAAATTTTCTTGTCTCCTGCTGCTAGTTATTTGCTCCATAAAAACATGTGAGATTGAGGGAACACGCAGAGCGTGTGTTTGAGATCAGAGGGGTGAGATTGGGAAACACACCCTCTAGAACCCAGACTGCCACTTGCAACCAATCATCAACATGACTGGCATCCTCTTCATTACAAGCAATGGTGTGTTTGGGATTAGAGATAAGAAACACATACTCTAGTAGCAGTATGACTCTCGAGCTAACCCTAAATATATAATACATCTCTGGTCTAGAAATATGCTCCACTGCATGTGCCCGGTTCCTACCCTACACTACTGACCATCAGAGCGATCCAAGAAATGGCGAGGCAGTCGCAGGAAGCAGGATGAGAAAACCTGCAGCCGGGCCAACAAGTTTGCATGCTGCATGCTTCTCATATTGGCGTATGCCAACTCAGCATTTTTACTTTCTTGCACTGGATCGGCAGCCGGCAGGCCTCGGGGACGTGTCTCCCTAAGGCCCCGCTCGTTTCGGCTTCAGCTTCTGGCTTATTTTTCACTATTCATAATTTCGTCTTTTTGATTTTTGGCTTTTTGAGCTTTTGCGGTTCTTTTTTGCCGTGTTCGTTTCGTTGTTTGTGATGGGCTAACATATTTTTAATTTTTTAAATTTAATTATGTTAAATAAGCCTCTGTCAGCTTCTGAATGTTTTTTCACCACCATGATGCTTTTCAGCCATAAGCCACCAAAAATAAGCCAAAATGATCACCACCTAATTAATTTCTAAAAAGTTTTACAATGCAACGGATGTATAAATGAGTTTGCGTAAGGAACAAGTGAGGTAGCGAGCACAAAAACACTGTCGTAGTATTGTAGCAGATATTAAAAATTATTTTTCGTACAACTAATCACTATAGTAGATATTAAACATATTTTTTATACAATCTACAGTACTATTATAAAAATACTGTGCTATACGTACTGCCTTATTAGTTTGTTACGTAGACTCGTTTATAGACCGTTGTATAAGGTGGTGATCGGTTCGGCTGAAAGCTGAAAGCTTATGGCTGAAAAGCACCAGAGTGGTGAAAAAAACATCAGGTGACAGAGGCTTATTTAACATAATTAAATTTAAAAATTGAAAATATAAAAATATGTTAGCCCATCACAGACAACGCAAACGAATACGAGAAAAAAAAAGAACCGACAAAAAAGCTCAAAAAAAAGTCAAAAATTCAGAAAAAGACAAAATTATAAATAGTGCAAAAATAAGCTTAAGTTATAAGCTTAAGCTATATTGAACACAGCTTAAATATCTCTTAGATTTGGGACTGGGAAATGCTGCTGCTGCTGCTAGTACTGGTTTTATTACACACTGACTGCCCGAACGAACAGTATCTGCAACTGCAGGTGTCCTGTGAGTAGCGTGATGCAGCAACGTCAGGGGCACGTCTCAGCGTCGCAGGCATGCAGGAACTGAACCCATGCTCCACGTACGTACGGCACTGCTCTGGATTTCTTCTTATGAAAATTCAGTGCTACTTTTATTTGTATTTTTTTCTTAGGAGTCTGACATTATGGAAACTCTACCACGTACTAGTGTAGTACTTTTGTTTGTGACTCGAGCAGTGAACTGGCCCGCTCTATTGGGCTAAAAAACTATGACTTATAATTAAAATTATAATGTAGCGACCTGGAATTTTCTTCAGAATGAACATGACTTATTTAACGTAATTAATTTTTTTTAAAAAAATTAAAATAGAAAAAAATGCTAACTCATCACAAACAACGCAAACAAATACGGAAAAAAGAACCGACAAAAAAGCTTAAAAAGTTAAAAGTTCAGAAAAAGATAAAATTTATAAATAGTAAAAAATAAATCAGAAGTCAGAAGTTAAAACCGAAACGAGGAGTACACGCCAGGTCGCCCACAATACTTCACTTTCACCAGTACTGGGACTGCTAGTTTGCAAGGGAGGGAGGTAGAGGAAACGTGGTGGAGTGGGGGTGAAGCAAGCATGGCCGACCTGCCTGCCTGCCTGCCAATATACTCCGATAGGCGGTCGCACGCATGGATGCAGGCAGCAGGCGACACCCGCGCCCATGCCTGCCGGCGAAACCGTGCAGCTCGCACATTCCTAGCCGCGCGATCGATCTCCCTCTTTATCCTCCTCTGGATCCCAAGACAGATCGATACGCGACACTAGCGATGGACCAGTCGATCTGTTGTACGTGCGTGTAGGGAGCCAACCACGCAGCCGATTCGGCCCTGTCGCCGTCGACGCCCACTCGCTGTCGGCCGGCCCGGTTGCCTAGCCTCCATGCCCTGCGTTTGCGTCTACTTTAGTTTCCTCCCCGCGATGATGATTGCTCGACTGGCCCGTGATCGATCGGGCAACAGTGTGATCCCGGATCCAAGCACTAGTGGCCTTCTACCGCTGCTTTATAGTTTCGGTGTCGCCGTCACGCTCAAAAGCTAGCGTTCATGTTCAGTGCACAGCTGTGGTGGTCGAGATCAACGGGCTCGCTGGGAGTGTCCAAACATGAGCAGAATGAAACGTACGTCCTATATATATATATATATATATATATATATATATATATATATATATATATATATATATATATATATATATATATATATATATATATATATATATATATATGCGGGTTATGCTATCCTTTTATCTATACTTTTTTAGATTATTTTGCAGGCAAATGGTGACGCTAATTTTTTAGGTCCCACTCGATTGGGCTGAAGCATACACTGTAGTTGAAGGTGACTTATTTAGCATAATTAAATTTAAAAATGTAAAAATAGAAAAAAAATATGTTAGCTCATCACGGACAGCGAAAACAAATACAGAAAAAACCGGCAAAATACTCGAAAAAAGCAAAAAAAATCATAAAAAAACAAAATTTATAAATATTGAGAAATAAACTAGAAACTAAAAGCTCAAGCCGAAATGAGCGGCAAATTAATCTAGTCCAAATCTAAACTAGCTAGCGCCATCAAGCTAGACTTCTTGTTGTTGGGGAGTGGTGAGGGTGTCACAGGGAGCTGAGAAAAGGTGTTGCCGACGCACGTACGTCGCACACATATCGACTTGCGAATATACCTATCTAGCCAGACTGGCCCGGAGCTCGATCACATGAACAGAACTCGCAGAACAAGAGGGGACCGCCGGCGACGACGACCTCGATCGGCGACTCGATCTGGAGCATGCTACGTGCAAGTACACCTCACCTAACCAGCAGCAGGTGCACATGAACGTGCACAGCCCCGGAGACCCCAACACCGTTCGTGATCCACCGATCGATCTGCTGCAGCACGCAAACATGCAATGCAAACTTGTACGTTCGCATTAACGGCATACATAATCCACACATGGATGATACATGCACGGGTCTAGATAAGTTTGGTCGCGTGCCGTGAGCCCATTGTTTGGCCCATTAACCCATTTTGGGTGGGATCGGGGCCCACAAAAATGGCCTAATCGGATGTTTAGTTGGGCCTGCCACTACGACGCCTCAAGGCAGGCCGCCACACACCGAGTCCGCCACTGGGTGGAGCCGACCACCGCCGGCTCCGCCGCGAGGCCACTCACTCGGACGACCGCGGCGCCGGCGGTGAGGTTGCGTACTCATCCCAGCGACCCATCGCAACCGCCTCCACCGCGACGCCAATACCGCCGCCGGCCCAGACCCAAACTCCCTCCGGCCCCCGCATTCGCTGCCGCGATGGCCACCACCTCCGCGAGCCCCTGGGACCGGACCGTCTCGCTCGGCTGGGCCACCCGGCGCTCGTTCTCCTCGAGCGGTGTCGGGGCGGGGCGCGGCCGTCCTCTCCCACATGCTCCGCATCGGCCTCGCCTTCGAGACCTTCCCCACGAGTCGGCTCCTCCACTTCGCCGCCGTCGCCTTCCCCCAGTACACGCGCGAGGCCCTGCTCCTGTTCGAGCACTTCACCCCTCGCCCCAACCTCTACAACATGATGCTCTCGGCGCTCTCCTCTTCGTAGAGCCGATCGGTGGCTCTCTACTGGTCGATGCTCGCGTCATCCGCTTCCCCTGATGAGCAAACCTTCCTGTCTCTGCTGAAGTTTGTGAAGTGCGCATCGGTCGGGAAGCAAGTACATGCTCACGTCCTTGTGAACGGCTTGCATTCGCGTGTGTAATTGCGGAGCTCGCTGATCAAGATGTACCTGGACGCCGGCGATGTTCCGGTGTGCGCCGACGTCGGATACGGTGCCTTGCAATATCATGTTGTCTGGGTATGTCAAGGAAGGAAGGATGCAGCAGTAAGGCGCTGCAGCTTTTCCGTGATATGGCGTCCAGGGAGATCTGTGTTGATCAGTATACGGCTGTTGCTCTCCTCGCTTGCTGTGGGCGGCTGAAGAATCCACTTCTTGGGAGGTCTGTTCATGGCGTCGTTGTGCGGAGCATGGATATGGTAGACAGGGGATTGATTTTGAGTAACGCTCTTTTAGATATGTATGCAAAATGTGGAAATGAACACAACACAGCCATGAGTGTCTTTGGTGAAGCAGGTGAGGACACACCATGGTCGCAGGATTTGCTAAGGCTGGCATGTTGGTATGAGCGCCCCTTGAGGCAGACTTATTAGGCCCGCTCGTTTCGGTTTCAGCTTCTGACTTCTGGTTTATTTTTCACTATTTATAATTTTGTCTTTTTTTGAACTTTTGGATTTTTTTGAGCTTTTTTGCCGGTTCTTTTTTTCCTGTATTCGTTTGCGTTGTCTGTGATGGGCTAACATATTTTTTATATTTTTAAATTTTTTTAAATTTAATTATGTTAAATAAACCTTATCATTCTGATGTTTTTTCACCAAATTCTGATCTTTTCATAGTAAAACACCAAAATAAGTATAATGAACACCACCTAATTAATGACCCGGGAGGGGCAGTTTGGTAACTGCATCCAAAACCCACGACATCCCGCCATTTGTCCATCTTCCGAAGGTGCCCTCGCGAAATCCTTCCAGTTCCCGCCTAAACCCCCTACTTGGCTCGCTCGTCCGAGAAATTATCCGTAGTATCGAGGGTAGTTATGGAAATTGGGCACCCATTTCGAAATTTTCGACACAGGAGTAGCCGCCCAAGCCGCGAGCATGAGCACACGACCGGAGCTTTCCGATTTTTTCAAAAACAACCTCTTCGACTCACATATTAGCAGATTACACACCTGCTCTACATTGCAGTCTTTATCCAACACCACCAAGAGTAATAATATTTGCATATGATAGGGGTTAAAGTGTAAAATTCTTTTTCTATAACATCCCAACCAAGCCCTCCGCGGAAGCAGGAAAAAATATCTCGCTTTCGTCCGCGTCGCGTGAGGAGGAGGGAAGCCAAAAACTCGCGAAGGTAAGGGTTTCGCCCATCTTGTCCAAACCCCCAATTCCTCCAATCCCCTCCCCTCCCCCGATTTCTCGAACCGACCCCGAGATCTGCCTGATTTGCGGCCCGATCTGCTCTGATTTGGTGCCCGCCTCGTCGGATTTGGTCCCCTGTGCAGGGTTTTCTCTGGTCGCGTTCGAGCGGAGCGGAGGAGATGGCCGGGAAGGGAGGCAAGGGCTTGCTCGCGGCGAAAACGACGGCGGCCAAGTCGGCGGAGAAGGACAAGGGGAAGAAGGCCCCCGTCTCCCGCTCCTCCCGCGCCGGTCTCCAGGTGAGCGAGCTCGTTTTCTCTGCTTTTTTTCTCCCGTTCCGCTTGCTTCGCGCGCGGGTTAGATTTGGTCTGGACGAAGTTTGTACGCGCGCGCTCGTTATGGGTGCGAGATTCAAGTGGTTGCTTGGTTCGCGCGCTTTAGGTTTCGTATCGGTAGCAGTAGAGAGGTGCTTGTATACTGTGTGTTTAGTGTATTTCGACATGCGTTAGATTCCTCTATGGATTGGAGAAGCTGTGGCTTTGCAAACGTTGGGCGCTTTAGTTAGGTGGGGGTTTAGAGATTTGAGGACTTCACGGTGTTCTGCGGAGATTTTAGTAGATCTGGAGAAGCATTTGGCCTGTCTAGTCGTGTCATGTGGACCAGTGTTTACACGATTTGGTTTGTTCGATTGGGGCGTGAGCACTCTGGAACTATTGTGTGTTTTGGGAGGTTTTGCTGCTGGTCTTCTTTAGAGGTTTTGAATTCCGTGTTAATCTGAGGGTTTTAGATTTTGTGATGATTCAATTCGTTGTGCGGTCTAAGTGGTGGGTGTTGAGGGAAGTTGGGGATGGAGGTGGTGGCAGTGGTTGTGGACAAGCTGAGGTCGCAGTGGAGGTAGGTGTTAAGGCATCAGGGGTGCTGCTGTTTATCAGGTAGATGATGTACAGAGGAGGGTGCTGGTTCCCGGTTATTGGCACCACAGGTGACAACTTTAGCCACCGTTGGAGGCAACAACGATGGCATGAGGCTTGTGGGCATGTTGGGCAAAAATCACATATCTGATGTGCTCACAATTCCTTCTTTTACACAAACTTTCTCCAACATGCAAAATGTTCTACTTCGTCTTGGTTTGTTGATTGATCCATTGTGTGCATGTATATTTTGTTGTCACATGTAGGGGTGGAAAAAAAAAAAACTCGAAGCTCATGAGCTGGCTTGGCTTAAGGGCTTAAGCTCGATAAAATTAAAACCTGCTGGCCAGCCTAGCAACAAATTCAGCCCAATAGGCTTGTGACCTAGCAACATTGAAGTCCCAATCGCCGCCACGAACCCTAAGTCTCTAACTCAACGCATAGTTGCATGCACAGGCACATCACAGTTGCTGCAGAGTGCCACATGCCTAAGTCGCAGCGGCGACTGGGGATGTCGATGCTGCCTTTGTCTCCGCTTGCCCTTTGGCCTCCGCAACCTCTTGCTCGACCGCCCCTCAGCCTCCACCCACCCCTCCGCCTACTCTGCCTTTGGCATCCTCCCAAATTGAGTTTGGATACAAATTATGAGTTATTTTTCATGCTGTACATAGTACATACTAATATACATGCAATTGTTAGTGCTTGCCTTTATACGAGCCTAACGAGCCACCTCGTGTTTTTAAGAAGAGCCGAACCGAGCAGACATTTCTGCTTGGTTGCTTAACGAGTTGAGTCTTGTCATGTTTGCTGACGAGTTTGACCGAGCTGAGCTAGCTTGTTATCCACCCCGTCACATCATTCTCACAATCCACTTCAAACATGCATAATCCGTTTATCAGAATGTGCCATACTTTGTCAGCATGTGTTGCTTAAGTTTGATGATTGGTTTGTGAGACTTGACTTCTTTGTTTGTGCTTTCTGGTGTCACATCCTTTTCAGTCTACCTCAAGCATGCCAATGAGCCAATTGCGCCATGATTTATCTGTATTCCCCCCTTCATTTTATGAAGCCTTCTTTGTTGACTTTGTAGCATTGATAATTATGTGGCGTAATTAAATTACATCGGTTGGGCTGAAAAGCTGTGGCTTATGGTTGAAATTGCAATGTTGCGGCTGAAATTTCATCGTAGCTGAAGACGGTTTATTTGATGTAATTAAATTTTTAAAAAATTAAAAATAGAAAAACATCACGGACAACACAAACGAATATGGGAAAAAAGAACAGTCAAAAAGTTCAAAAAAAGCCAAAACTTCAGAAAAAGATTAAATTTATGAATAGTGAAAAATAAAATAGAAGCCAGAAGCTAGAGTCAAAACGAGCGAAGCCGGGTTGGAAACACAAATGATTGATGCCGTTCTTTCTATGTTGTCTTTGTAAAGAGTTTATTATATTGAATTGTGAGATATGCTCCCTGTACTAATTTTTGCTATGCTATATTTCAGTTCCCTGTTGGCCGTATCCATCGCCAGTTGAAGCAAAGGACTCAGGCGAATGGCCGTGTTGGTGCTACTGCAGCGGTCTACTCTGCTGCTATTCTGGAGTACTTGACAGCTGAGGTTCTGGAACTGGCTGGGAACGCCAGCAAGGATCTGAAGGTCAAGCGTATCACCCCTCGCCACCTTCAGCTGGCCATCCGCGGAGATGAAGAGCTTGATACCCTGATCAAGGGTACCATCGCTGGTGGAGGTGTGATCCCCCATATCCACAAGTCCCTGATCAACAAGTCTTCCAAAGAGTGAAGATTAGGAAAGGAGTATCTTAGTTGAACTGGACTTTTTCGCACTCCTGTGTGATATAAGTCCTGGTTACCGTGTAGGTCTTAGTTAAGCTTTCAGATTGAAGTAATCCATCTGTGTAATGCTTTCCTGGTACTGCTTCAGTTATTCGAACATTGTATTTGTGGTCGGTTGTTAACTTCCAGGTACTAAACCTTGATGCAAACTTAAGTCGGCTGTTTTTGTTTCATTGTGCTCTTCTGCTATTCCAGTTGGTCCACATCAGTGTTTGTTCTTTTGCTCTGATTTCGCCAGTACTCTTTGGCGGGGTTCAAGTTCAGAGTTGTCAAATTTGTCATTGGATTGCTCTTCTAAATTGTTCGAAATGCGGATCTTCAGTCTGTCTGGAGCGAAGCTTGTCTCCTCCAATGTTAAGAGACGATGTTACGTGACCTGTTCCTGCTACGTGACTGTTGATGTTGCAATATGTTCGCTCTGTTTCCTTATTTGTCTGCAGTCATACGTATAAATCAAAAAAATATTAAATCTAATAAATAGCTAGTAAGAAATGACTATATGTACCCTTAACCTTTTTCAAAACATTTAAGTATAGGTAAGGAGTAAAAAAATCACAATAACTATATTCTATATTTCTTTAATAAACAAATATATTAATATAGGTATTTTTGAGGTCATAAATAAATATTGTGAAATGGAGAGATCAGTTCTTTCTGTTTGCCTGATTATAAGCGGATGCAGTAATCAGTGACGTGCGGCTATATCCTTTTCACCATGTGTTTGAGCGGTTTTCCAGTGACTCTCAACAGGGGTGAGTTTTTTTTTCGATTGTGGTTTATAATTTATAGTTGCGATTTATAGTTTTTAGCTCTAACACTAGCGTTTATGTAAATACTGATATACCGTTTTGAAAAGCTATTACGATAATTTGTTTCGAAACGACGACGAATAGTTTGTTTATTTGTTTGAGAGATACTATATACTGAAAAGAATTGGGCCAAAGATCCTTCTTACATCCAGGAATCCGTTTTATTTGTTTTATCATTGCTACACACTTGAAGCTGACTGGATCCAGCTTAGATATGTGCCAATATTCTTTTTTGTTTTTTTATGGTTTTTAGCTCCTGTTTCTCCAAAAACACAAAATAAATGAAGCGATTTCTTCAAGCTACTTCTCTAAACAACTTTCCATACCCAAAATCATATACATCATCAATGTCAGTATCTCTATGATTTATTACCCTATGAAAAATATAGCTAAAAATTATTAGTCACGGACTAAAAAGATTAGGGCCACGAGGAAGACAAAGTATTTTTATACTTTTAATTACTGCAGGTGGTCTACTTCCGAAGTCCGAGGTAACTAACGCAAAGTGGTTATGCCCTGTTCCAAGTCAATTCTTATAATCAATAACCAAACAAAGTGTCCCCTTTTGGCAGCTCTAGGTTCTCACTTTTAATTTATTATTAATTTATTTTATTTTTTCTTGTTTTCTTGTTTTTTTTTGCTTTTTTTCCTTCTATTCTTTCGCATAGTGATGCACTAACATTTTTTTATTTTTTTAATTTAATTATATCAAATAAAATACTATCAGCTACAGTAAAATATAAATCAGCTACATTAAAACAAAAGCTACAAACAAACCCCAAACTGAGCACTACCTCCTTTGTCTATTCACGAGAAACTTACCCTGCACTTGCACCTTGGGAGTTGGGACGATGCAGGTCCATCGCTGGAATAATCTCGGGATCTTCACAGGTATCATCTCATGATTCTCATCTCGTTCTCCCCGTTGCAATTCATCTCCTTTTTACCACCATCAAGCCAACTAGGCCTTGCGTGGCATGACTTGCATACTTGTATACGCTTCTTTTTTATTTCTGAAACTTTGTATCGTATATGTTTCTTATTTTTCTGACTCTGAGATGTAAATGTTTACTGGTGAGATTGTGGTCGCTGTTCGAGGAGGGTATAAGCGGGCGGATAATTTCTATCCGTTCGATCGATCGAAGGTTTGCGGAACGAATATGAAAAAGGTAGATGGATACCCGGTACTATCCGTATCTGACTCCGACTTCAAGGAAAAAATATAAAATAGAATACGAGATAAGGGATATCTGTCCGTATATATCCATATGTCAAGTGATATGATGAAGTCTGTTGTGACTTTACCTAGAAACAAGATAACATATATACAAATTGTCACATCTAAACAAGCGGAAGTATTGAGTGTTCTTTCTTCAATATCTTAGGAACTAGTCTCTCTATGTTCGCTCTGATTGTACCATACTGTCCAATATCCTGTGCAAAGAAACGAATAATTTTCGTCCGATCGACCGTTCGAAAAATTATAGAACGGATACGAAATAGAAAAATAGATATCCGATATTATCTGTGTTCGACTCTAACTTTAAAAAAAATATAAAATAAAATACAGAATAAGTAACATCTATCCGTATCCGCTTCAGTTGCACCCCTCGCCCCGAGCAGAAGCGCGGGGAAAGCGCAGGAAATGATTAGGAAAGCCACGAGGTGCCGCCAAATTTTCCACAAAGTGGACCGCCCAGTGCGTGTGTGTGCCTGTCTCCCAGCACAGCGAGGTCTTCTTTATTTACCCTCTTTTTCCCATGATACTTCCACCCTGCTTCCCCTCCTCACCTCAGGCTCTCACTCCTGCTTGACCTGCTTGCTCATCGTTCACCTACCTTCCTTCCCCCTTCCATCCGCACTCCCCTCTTAACATTCTTCTTGTGGTGTACCTGTGAGAGTGGCAGTGCCAAAGTCCGCATGGAAGGGCTGACGAGCGAGCAGATCGTTGCGTTCCAGGAGGCCTTCTCGCTCTTCGACAAGAACGGCGATGGTTTCTCCTACCCCCATGCTTAGCTTTTGATGCGGTGTTTGCTGAGATTGTTTCTTTGCTTTTCTCTTGGTCAATTATAGCTAGTTTTCGGAATCAATGCTAGCGTTTCATAGTATTTGGGTGATTTTGCTTCCATTGTTCTTCTTAGCTGTTGTGGATTAGGATACATAAGCATGGAGAAAAATAAATGGTCCGTGTAGCAACTGTAAAACCTATTGCGTGGAGTTCTTATTGCATCCCTCGCTACTGAGACATAGACTTCTTTTAGAAAACTACTCAATATAAAGCAGGCAGCCATAATCTGAATCATAAGATGCTTTATGTGTATTTTTTAATGTATTGGTTCTTGTTTAATGTGCTGTCGAGCAGTATAGGGATGGAATTGGAATTCTTGTTTTCTTCGGAGATGGTTCCTTGAAAGTTGTAAACTGCCCAATGACAGTGATTCGCTTTTACGACTAATTTCCGAGATTCTTTTGGTCAAAGAACTCTTCAGTTTATGACAAAAAAAAAGGGTGCTTGCTATTGGCTCACTTGTGCTGTCGAGGGCCCTTAAATCGTTGAAGTGGGTTATCCATCTAATTTCTTTAATTTCTTTAACATCCGGAGTGTATGAAAATAGAGGATCATAAGCCCACTCTAAGGTCGACCTTATACATTACATGGTTGATTTTAAACAGACCATAAGAAAAAAAAGCTTAAGCTCAGTCCTTAAGCCAAAGACCTGACCACAAGCATTAAAATACAATTTTCTTTTAATTCTGTTGTTCTCTCTCCCCCACCAGCCAACTACTAACAACCACAAGAATTAAAATACAATTTTTTTACTGCCGAATGTGACCATTGTTACAACCGAGCGGTGGCCTCAAACATAACGAATCGACCTTAACAATTAGGTAGGACCTATCTTAAGACTTATTGTAATCTTATACGCTTCTGATACCCTAATAATCAAGTTTCTTGCCATGCAGCTCTATGATCCACACATATTTAAGTAGTAGTTCA
Organism: Bonia amplexicaulis; assembly: GCA_036346245.1. Lineage (NCBI taxonomy): Eukaryota > Viridiplantae > Streptophyta > Magnoliopsida > Poales > Poaceae > Bonia > Bonia amplexicaulis. The sequence continues at coordinate 3,633,562 of CM070743.1, read as the reverse complement.
CCATGTGCTACCCATAGCCGTCTTTTAGTCAAAACTTCTGACCGTGCTTTCCACATGGTCGGTCTTTTTTGGATATATGCTCAGAGAGACCAATGTGCTATCAACTTCACTGAATCGGAGACGTGAGATTGGAACCATTGTCAATGAAATCCAGCTACTATTACAGTCTTCAAGTAGCCATGCCAACTGTCGTGGTACAGTGGGTACTTTGGTACCCTTCCTCTACTGAGGATTTGTACTTGCTAGAGTTAGAGAGAGACAATGATGGAAAAGAAAGAGCTATTGAGTAAAATAAGTGGATCTGATCGTCTTTTATCCCTTTAGGGTTTATATATATAAATAGGGTAGGATGAGAAATTATTATCCTACTCCTCAATAATTACAAAAGACGAGAGTAAATCGGTACATTCCTTGGTACATATGGGTTTGCCCTAAAGCCTGCTAGCCAATCCTAAGGCCTGAGAGGTTGGGCACCCTCCACAACAGTACTCTCACGACAGCAAGATCTGAGGTACGAGGGTGAGCTGACGCAGCTAACTGCCTTAGGCCTTTAGAGACCTAGATGACCCAAGCCTACAGGAACAAGTCCACTTTTCCTAGTGAAGTCGTGGTCGCTCTCAGGAGCACATGATGAAGTCATGGCCACCCTATCGAGACACGTAGAAGCGGAGTCATCCTACCGAGACGATGCCTACGAGGCAGGCGGCACAATCGTGGTCGTCCCGTCAAGGCCATGCCTTTGAGACGGGTGGCGCGTAGATGCGAAGCCGCCCTACTGAGGCGATGTCTACGAGGCAGACAGCGTAGCAATGGTCGCCCCTTTGAGGTCGTGCCTCCGACACGGGCGATGCGTAGAGGCGGAGCCACCCTGTCGAGGTGATGCCTATGAGGTAGGCGGCGGAGTCGTGGCCGCCCTGTCAAGACCGTGCCTCCGAGACAGGCGATGCGTAGATGTTGAGCCGCCTCGCCGAGGTGATGCCTACAAGGTAGGCGGCGCAGTTGTGGCCGCCCCGTTGAGGTCTTACCTTCACCGCGCCGATCCTTTCGGTGTTGGCCCTCTCTAGCGTTCTTCCTTACCCAACTTCTGGCGTGGTCCCCACGAACGGCGGCAACTGTCATGGTATGAGCCACAATAGTGGGAACTTTGATACCCTTCCTCTATCGAGGATTTGGACTTGACTTCTTGAGCGGTCTCCATGAACGATGTCAACTGTCATGGTATGAGCCACAATATTAGGTGCTTTGGTACCCTTCCTCTATCTAGGATGTGGACTTGCTAGAGCTAAAGAGAGCCAATGGTTGTAGAGAGAGAGAGAGCTAGTGAGTAAAATGAGTGGATCTGGCCGTCTCTTACCCCTTTGGGTGTGAGAAATCTCCATCCTACCCCTCAATAATTACAAGAAGATGAGAATAAATCGGTATATTTCTTAGTACATATGATACTATGTTATTAGACTTGCTCTAAAGTCTGCTAGCCAATCCTAAAGCCTAAGGGTTTAGGCACCCCACAACACTAACCTAATTTACATGTGAGATTGGAACCTTTGTCATTTCCAGGATGCATCACCTTGGAAGAGCTGGCCGCAGTGACTCGTTCCCTCGGCCTTGAGCCGACCGATCAGGAGCTCAACGGCATGATGAGCGAGGTCGATACAGATGGAAACGGGGTCATAGATTTTCAGGAGTTCTTGAGCCTTATTGCCAGGAAGATGAAGGTGGAGTTTTGCAGTCTGATGGATATTGGGTTCAAAACTTAGCATCTCCTTCCCCTTTACCAAACTGGATTTGCCAATATCTGGTTGTGTTGTTGCTTTCCATGTGAATTGCAGGATGGAGATGGCGACGAAGAGCTGAAGGAAGCTTTCGAGGTCCTAGACAAGGACCAGAATGGTTTTATCTCCCGTGCTGAGGTGGCTTAGCTCCTTACCTCCTCCTTCACAAGTTGAGATCATTTTCAAACTATTTTCAAGCACCGCTTACTTTTACCCTGTCCATGTGTGCAGCTGAGGACAGTGATGATCAATCTTGGGGAGCAGATGACTGACGAGGAGGTTGAGCAGATGATCAAGGAGGCCGATACCGATGGCGACGGGCAGGTGAACTATGATGAATTTGTGTTCATGATGAAAAATGCTGAACGTAAGATATCTGGGTGAACAAATGTTAGTGGTAGATGCGAAACCACTGGCTCTCAGATTGGATCATTGTCTCCACTGTAAATTCCAGTTTCTCCAGTATTGTGATGTTGTGATTTTATATTTTTGAAACTACTGTAAGGTCGTGATTGTATTTTAGTAGTTGTCTGTGAACTATGTGATATTTTAGTGGTTGTCTGTGAACTATGTAATTGCCACATATATTTAGAAGGCCATATATCCATGTTCTTTGGTTCTTGGAAGCTATGTTTACACAAACTTTACGTTGTCCTTTATCATCTGCCTTGCAATTTTAGCTCTTCTGAATTGCCTTTTCCTTTTGTTGGCATCTATGTCATGAAAAATCACACCGTAAATATAAAATCATACATCCATAGAAAAGTTGCGGCTTCCAAAATGAGTTTGACCCTAGAACAACTTGTGCTCGTTCATAAAAGTACATAAATGTTGAGGCTCCCCATGTCCAAACAAGATCGTGATCCACTCCTGGCCTGAGCAATAACCAGATGAGAAATTGAAGGTGAAACATACTTTGCTTTAAGAGGATATCTCTACTATTTAAAAGAATGAGTTAGTAGTGGTGGTTCATTTGCCCATTACCTTTCTAAAATTGAAGCGCCGACACGGGGTCTCTCGTTAGCTCGTCACCCGGTTCCACCTCTCGCGCTCGCGATACCTCCACCCAACTCCTGCATGGGATTAGCTACCCTCTTCGCTCGCCCTCGCACATCTCCAACAGGCAACAAGCGAACAACCCCTAACAATCTCCTCAATCCGTTCATTTGCACAACATCATGGCTCTCGATCCCATCTCCCATCACAACCACCTACTCCCACCATCGGCGGCGACGACGGAGAAGACCGTAAAATAGTCTATAAGACCGTCTGTTAAATAATAGATATTATTTTTCTCTCTCCTCCACATCACCTAAAATCCTATATGGCATACATTTACAGACAACTGTCATGTATCATTGTACAAGCCCTGATGCTAAATCACCATATGGTTGGGAGAAGGATCAAGCACGTGCTTTATTCACTACATGGGAGGAATTGTCTGGAGGCGGTCCTATGTACTGGTTCGTGAGATCTTTGAGTGGGAGCTGATCGGATGAATATACAGTGACCCTCCGACCAAGATACTCGAGCAATTATTTTTGAAAGTTTACGACCACATTAGTCTTAAGATCTTAATTGAGTATTAAAATTATATTTAATGGATTATTTAATCCTTGTTAAAGTGTTTGAGATGTGTGATTTGTTACTAGACGTGTGAATGTGTGATATTTCGATCTACTAATTTAGTACGATAAATGCTGCTGCAAAGTTTTGGGGTTCGAAAAATAGCCTAGGACTCGCATGTCGTGTAACAACTAATGATATTTTTCAAAGCCACATCATTTGCAATGACATCTTACAGATTTTCCATTGATAAGTATTATAGCTATACTGATCTATATTATAGGCATTGTCTAGGAGTGCTTCACTTCCAACAAACTTTTAAACCGGTGAAGAGGTGTATGAAGCGTGAGGATTTTGTAGGAAAGGAACCGTCCACTCTTATGGTGCTTTCTACAAAATTCATGGGTCCGTTTCAAACAAGGTCTCACAATTGTCTGTACTATTAGATGCGGCAGACAGTGTTTAGATGCATAGAATCTCCACAGTTCTTTGAATTGTTGGTGGCTTTTAGAGTGGCAAACTCTATAGAGTGCCCATGTTTTTTAGACTGCAGGTGACGGATTTTGGTTGCAACAGATAGTTTTTGTTTATACTTTTAAGACGATAGTGAACAACGAAGACGTTGACGCGAGCGCCAAACACGATTTTAAACTCAAAAAATTTATTTGAATAATTCATTTTAAAAAACTGTTCTATTTATTTTAATTTTTGAAGAAATCAACGGCCAAAAGAGTTGGACCATTAATCAGCTTTTGCTCCTTTCTCATCATGATTAATGTGGGTATTTTTTTAGTAACAGTTTAATAGATGTCCTTTTTGTTTGCAACAAGCTTTGTTTAGTGGGGAAAGGACAATCCGTGATTCTAGCGCCTGTTCTTTTCGACCGAAGCTAGCGGTTTTCGGTTTTTGCTATAGTATCTAACTTTCAAACAATGTATTTTCTCAAGATGGGGTCTACAAGTTAATTGTAGTACATCTTAAAGCCTAACATCTGTATCAACCAAAATCACAAGCAAGTATCTCTCCATAATCTCTGTCATAAACAGCTAAAATTCAAAAATTTCAGCCAAAATTCATAAACCGCAGCCACGCCAAACATGCCCTATAGCTTGTATTAGCAAACGTGTTGCTATGGAAGGAGCCAATCGAAAAGAACATGGATAGACAGCAAGGACTATTAGTCGTGCGGTATATATCATGTTCATTAGGATATAAGGCTCCGCTCATTTTGATTTAAGTTTCTAGCTTCTGATTTATTTTTTCACTATTTATAAATTTTATTTTTTAGTTTTTTAGCTTTTTTTGTCGGTTTTTTCTTTATCGTTTGTGTTGTTCGTAATAGGCTAATATGTTTTTTTATTTTTTTTAAAAAAATTAGTTATGCCAAATAAGCCACTCTACAGTGTAATTTCAGTCGATTACAGTATAATTTTAGTCATAAGCTAGTTTATTTCAGCTCAATCGAGCGGTACCTAAGTATTAGATTTAGCGTTGATATCTATCAATTTTAGAGCACATAGAAAACATGCACATGTGTGTATGCGTAGACGTTGAGACTTGAGAGTGTGTCTGTCTGGGTGCCTTGGATAAATTTTTTAGTGCGTAGAGGACCTGCATATACGTGAGTGGTGTGAGTGTCTGCTCGGGTGTCGCCGGTAAATTACTAATGTACAGAGGACACGCGTTTGTATGTGCGTGGATGATGTGGTGTGAATATATGCATCTGTCTGTGTACCTCTAATAAATTTTTAGTGTTGATAGAAAACACACACTTATAAATTTATAGTTGCAGCACGTGTACATGATACAGGTATTTAGTGGTGAGGGCGGACGTTGTCAAATCATGTTTGCATGATGGCATTCTCTAGCTAAAGCACCTTTTTTAGAGAGTTGATTGTGTGTGTATATATATGTAGGATCTTTCAGAGGTTGTACCGTTACAAAGAAAAAGTCTCTCCAAACATGTAGAAATCATTATTCTCAGTGGATGGTGATGCTGTACTGATCAAGGATTGGGTTGTAAGAACTAACAGGGGGTGGGATGTCCTTGTAAGTTGTCTCAGGAGAGACCTACATTGCCCTTTTCTTCTGCTAACCAACCTAACCTTCTCACTTACAAAGTATGGGGTTTTTAAATTTCGTCCTTTTCTAGTTTATTGGTTTTTTTTGAGCTTTTTTATCGGTTCTTTTTTTCCATATTCGTTTGTAATGTCCACGATGTCTACAGTATAATTTTAGCTAATAATAGTATAATTTTAACTAACTATAGTGTAATTTTAACCATAAACTCTATTTTTCAGTCCAAATAAGCGGGCTCTTAAGAAAAGCCTCCCCTTCCCTGCAGCAGGCAGCGGCATGCTCGAAGCGTGGTCAGTTCTAAATGTGTACCGGTGTGCACTTGCACATAGAGACTAGAGAATCATGGACGTGCTCACCTCTGCTAGCTGTTGTATTGACTGTGTGTACTATACCCCTTACTGCTATCTTTTTCTCTTGTGTGCCCAACAGGGAAAGAGTCACAGCATGCTCGAAGCCTCATACATACATCGCACTGCCATGCATGCTTATATCTTGAATGCCCATTGAAAACCAGCAGGCCGTGATTTTTCCATGGACAAGACAAATACATTCACAAATGGCATTGCCTGCTCTCCCCCAGAAGTTAGATCATGCTGGCAGCTTCACGCTTTCTCCTGGGCACTCGATTTCAGCGTAGCCAAACTCACAAGGATACCAGTCCAGCTGCTTGCAGCTTTGTTCACAGCTGGTATGTATACTTCCACTGTGGACACCTCCGCCATTACCAAGGGCTTCAGCTTGAGCTTAAAGTCTACCGAAAGCTTGAGCTTAAGCTCCGATACAACCTGCGATGCAAGTCGAGATAAGCTAGCTAGCTATGAGAGGGGCCGGGGATACCGGAATGGCACCGTTTGCTGCTGCTTATATATATGGACGGATCGACGAACAGATATCTCTACCACATGGGTGCCAAAGCGTCCGGTCAAGATCGGCTCATAGTTTTATCACGGCCTTGTCGCTGACCCTGAGAGGATCCGAGACGCGATGCCGTTGCGGCCAGTGCCAGTCGGCCAATCAGCGCAAAGTCAAAGCGCTTCCGGAAATGCGATGCTTCACATGGCAAAGATAGGAGAGGGAAACGTGGCCTTCTCGTGGCACGTGGTGGAGAGAAAGCCCGCTCATATTAACTTCTACTTCTGATTTTTATTTAAAAAAATCATAAGTCAATATACATATCAAATTTTCTGAAGCAGCTCATGCACTCCTCTCATTCTCATCTTACTCCGGGGATAAGACAGTGTCGCAGGCAAATCACGCACCACACTTCTCTCACTCCTGTCTCGCGCACTCATCTCTTCCTCATTTTTTCCACCGCTCTTCCCTGTTTCTAAAGCCACTCTTTTAGCTAATACTATTCATTTTTAACCAAAAATCAATCACCACCAAAAACCATCAGTCACAGCAAATATAAACAGACCCGTAGTCTCCGTTCTCGACAGGAAGTAAATACCAATCTTGTTTTAGCTTGCGGATAATTCCATCTCACGAAGGCAAATCACATATTTTTAACAATTTTTGTAGCACAATTATAGTTTCGCGTTTGGTCTATGTAGTACTCTAGTCAAAGCCAAGCCTTCCTGTAACACCCCTATTTCTGAAAGCACTAGCAATTCACGTAACTGTCCATAACTATTCGATTCACGGCATCGACATGAATGAGTATCAGTTCAACACATGCTTACAAACAAGAACCAAATTTTATTGGCTTAACAGCCTAGTTTTGGACGCAGCGGGCGACCAGCCCAAAGTTATCTTACACCATAAAAGAAACTCCACAGGCAAGCTCGAGCGAGGCTAAGGCCTAGAACCACTGATCGTTGACGCAGAAGGGCTCTTCTGGTTCCTCATCAATAGCTTGTTCATCATTGTCCTATTGATCTTCTGTTTGTTGTTTAGCAAGTAATGAGTACAACCGTACCCAGCAATTCACAAGAGTAAATCCTAATTTAACTATTTACCAGGGTTGCCAAAGGATGGGAATATAGTGATTTTATTAATAAGGGTGGATGCAATTTTATTTGTAAATATTTTTAAACATGAAATAAACAAACTACAACTTCTAAAGAATAAGGGGGTTTTCAACAGTTGATTTCTCAGGTTAGTCAGATTAAACATAAAAGAAATCTACTTAAGCCTTGTCGTTGGAATCACACATTAAACACAGCTCCATTAACCGGGAGTACGACATATTCGAATGCCATTTATTTCACTCTGCAGAGTTGGCCAGATTTACCCACAAGATTTCTTAACCCTCATGACTGAGTTACGAAAATAAGGTTGTTTCACTGCTCATCTCTTTATATAGCTTCTACCCAGTAGGTTATGCACCACACAAACTCAGATATCCACTGGCCAAGGCGGAACACACCCGCTCGATTTGTGCGGATCTATCGTTGTTAAGTATAGTTTTACAGTTTTCATACCATACCCATTGTAGATATTTAATCGAGTTGAGCAGCTACTAGACCAAGATTGATAAATCAATATTCGTGGTTGAGCGATTTCTATATTCTTTACCCAGCATAAAGTTTTAGTCCTTATTACTCACCTTGAGGTTGCACAACTACTCAAGCCTCCACTCTAGGGTAAGAACGTGGACTTCAACCATCTAGTGGCTTTCCACGATTCTTCCTTACCCTAGAACCATTTAAATAAATCTACCGGCCAAATGCTAAGTCACTTAATAGTACAAAATTTTGAATAAGCTAAACTACAATTATTTATACAATAATTAAATAATACTACAGTTGTCAAGGTGAATATGGCCTCAAGTTAAACAGAGCATTTTCAGTGGTATGACATAACTAATTTGCATGTCATTCTAAATATTTATTTTAATTAAATAACATTATGTAAATAACAATAATGCAATTACTGTATTTAAATAACTAAATTTCATGGAATTCAATATGATCAAAAACTTGTAACTTGCCTTACTGTTCGACAAACTCAGCTGTCTCGTAAACTTCGATGCCTAGATCGGTCCTTGCACTATCATCTCAGAATACTCGGGAACTAACGTAAACACATAAAATAACATAAGTCCGTGCTTGAAGCTAATCAAGCTAGGAAAATAAATAAAATAAAAAAGGAGTAAAATGCAATAAAATCAAATGAACTTGGCTTGGATTTCAAAGGAGCTTGATTTGGTGGAACGGACGTTGGAAATGGGTTCACGACGTCGAAACAGTGTATTTTAGGAATTTTAGAGCTTGGTGAACAGTGTAGATACATCAGCTACAGTGTTGGGTCGATCCAAAAGGAACAGTGCACGAGCGAGAAAAAGATTAAACCAAATGGCCGAGTGGGCCGGTCGATTCGACCTAGTAGCGAGCGGCCGTTTCGGCCCGGCTATGCACGCGCGCGAGAGCTCATCTGTTGATCGAAGGTGCACAGACGGTCATGAAACGGCCACGTCGCGCCCGGGGCCTTCGTCTACCTTCGGCCTTACCTCCTGGTGGAAACAGAGAGCAGCGGTTCTCCGCGATTCGGCTTCGGTGAGGCTTATCGGCAGCCAAGAAGGGCATGTTTGGGTTTCTTAGAGAATGGGGAATCCATTTTTGAGTCTTGGGAGGCGGGAGCATGGGTGGTGATGGCCAATGGTAGGAGAGAAGATGGCGGCTTTAACTACGGCAAGGAGCTATTCCGGTGGTCTTCTGGCAAGGAAAGGAGTGATTCAACCATCTAGGGTTTACAAGAAACACAAGGGTGGTGGCAATTTGGGTTAAGGAGCTCCCAAGAGAGCTGTGCACAGGAGAGGCTCCATGGCTGGCATTAAAAAAGGGAATTGTAATAGTTTGAATACACGTCGAAGAAACACTTGTCGACTTGTAAGTGTACCAAGTATGGCTGTAATGTGGTACAAGACTACATGTACAGCTTTCAAGTTTCCAACAAGGTTTTGCAGAAACGGCCGCGCAAATCTGCATAAATAACCTCGTGAAAATAAGATCTGTTGCATAACTGAACAGTTTGCGGTCAATGAATAATGACCGTATATACTGTCTACTTGTGAACACATAATACCAGTAAGTAGTACAGTGTTTGTTACGTGGTACGAATGGTGGTTTTCCATAGAGCTGCTGCAGAAATGGCAGGGAAATAAGAATAAACAGCCTCGTGAAACAAATAGTATCCGTCTGTTACATAACTTAGCATTCGAGGGTTACATGGATCACGGATGTTGCACATAAGATTATACAAATAAAGAAGCCATATGCAGGCATGCAGCAGACAGATGCCTTGGGCTGTGAATGACCTAAATTAATAACTTAGACGCCATCAAATAATAATGGCAATAATGAAAATAAAAAAAATGACATGACACACACAAAAACACGTGATCAGAAGAAGACTGCTACATCAGGTGAGCCGGGATGCAGAGCTGCTACAAAACTGACTCAATACTCAGGAGGAGCTCCAGCGACCGAACTTGCCGTCCTCTTGGTTCGACTTCTCGTGTTCCGCCTTGCCACCACCCGAAGACCAAGAGCAGTAAAATGGACGGTAACTTCTAACCGGCCCAAATTGGCAAAATCTGGTGACGTGCTATAGCCGCCCAGTTTAACCTGACCTGGCCTAGTGGCCTAGGCCGATATGGCTGCCTGTCTCACCATCAGGTTTCTGATTCAGGATCCACAGATTCACCTCATGTCATAACATGTGGGTAGGGAGCACAGCGAATTGTAAATTTGCTCAGCTTTGGGGCGCTTGGATGCGATTCCTCCGGTGCACTGGTAGAAGAGATCTATTAGAAGTCTTAGTTTCTCTGCATGAGCACCAGATGTGATCCCCAACTTCAGCCTCGTAATTGGCTCGTCCAATGTCCAGAATGCTTCTAATTCTTGAGTTAGCCTTGGCCTCTGTTTCTTCCTCTGATGACAGAGAACTCAGAAGATGGTTATATGTTTTATTTGTAGCCACTAGCAACTGCAAAAACAAGAACTTGATTCTGATGTAATGGGTTTACCTTTATGAGATCATATATTTCTGAATAAGGTAGTCCCTGGTAGGGTATCCGAAGCGTAAGCATCTCCAATAAAAAACATCCAAATGACCAGATATCCACTTCCTGCATCAAAGAAATATTTACTCACACCAATTGAGCCTTTTTGTGTGTGTGTGTGTGTTTGGGGGGTAAATATTCGATTAACATACTCTACTAGGTAGCTAAGGGCCTATTTGTTGATATTAACATAGTTTATCAATTTAAGTGGATCTTAATTTACTAAACCCAAGTGGATTTACATTGGATACCAATATGCATGCATACACCCAGAGGATAGCTCCGACGGTCAGAGTAATATTTGAAGTGTCAAGAATGGATCTCCACAAAAGAAGTATGAACACGAAAGATTTGCTACTGCAAGAAATGAAGAAAATTGATGTGTCACTCAAAAAACTATGAAAATTACTGAATATTGGTTGATATACACAGCAAAAACATAGCTAGACTATTTACAATGCAGATGGTTGAGAACGCAAATGTCAAAACGGTTTCCTCAGCTGGCAGGCATTCAAAAGTCAAAACTACTATTAAACTTGTGCTGAGAACAAAAAGAAAGCAGATTTTCCAAAAAAAAAAATGTTTACCAGTCCATATTGGTTTTTTTCATGCATGGCCTGAAGAACCTCTGGAGCCATCCAACAAGGTGTCCCAACACAAACATTGGGTGGATATGTGCCAAGGTGAGCTATACAGCATGTATGGGACAGAGAATGCAAAGGAATGGATCTGTCAAAATCAGAGAGTTTGACCACTGGTGTGCCATGACTTCTCTTCGAATCCAGATCAACCAAAACATTCTCACTTTTTATATCCCGGTGAATAACTAGCTTCTTGTGCAGCTCCAACAATGCACAAGCAACTTCTCGAGCAATGTAAAATGCTAAGTCAATAGGTACATGCTTCTTGCCCTCTTTCAGTAGTTTTGTCAAATAGCCCTAAGGAGAGAATAGCAGGTCCAGTTATCAGCGAGAACATCTAAACAATGAAGATGTTTAGCGAATACATGAAAACTAATAAACATGACAAATGAATTTACCTTTAGAGAACCTCCTTTCACATACTCCATTAGAATTATAGACTGCAATACCCTGTACTCTTTATCACTATCAGCTTGAACCCATTTAGAAGAAAGTTGGTGACCGTATATGTCCACTATGGATCTGTGCGTGCTTAGAGCACTCAGCATTCTTACTTCCCCAATAAGCTTGTATTCAAAATTTTTAACTTCATCATTAGAAGCCCAACGGGTATCTAGGTACCGTATCTGCATTTAATGACAATGTCAAGTAACTCCATCAAACAAAATGAGACAAAGTAAAAGGCACCAAAGAAATTAAATAGAAGAGAACAGAAACCTTCGCTGCAGCATCCAGAGCACCAATTTTGCAGTGGTAGACAGCACTAGAAGCTGTAGCTTCAATTTCTTTGCATAGTGAGACAGAAGGGAAGGAACACCGAGGTGTATAGCCCTGAATCTGATCATCAAGTGCAACGTGAAGTCGACTAAGCGGAACATACCTGAAACCACATGTAGATCATGTGTTAATCAAACTTTGGGTGACAATGTTGGATTCAGAAAGAACCAGCATGTAGAATGTATACTTGTTTTCAATGCCTCACTGAAACAGCACGACTAAAATACATGCAACACTATATCAGCAGATAAGACCCCCTACCATCAGGTGAACAAAATAATAGAAGATCAAAAGAGTATCAACTAGCAAAATCAATAATTGAAAATGAAAGAAACGGCCTACTATTCTGAACTATTGGAAATTAACTAAATGAAATTTGTGCAGGCAGATGAATAAGTGGACAGGTCAAACTTTTGAAAATTTCGTAAAGATGGTATTGGCGACTTGGTTGCACCAAGCCACCAACACAGACATACAATATCATACCAATACAGCATGACAAAGACATGTGTACTAACATAGCGTGACAGCTATATATTATACAACGCCTTGCAATATCTGGCTTTGTATATTAGAAACACAAGGTTGTAGTTTTATTCAATTTCACATGTTGACCTTTTTCGATTTAAATCACAAGCTAGATTATTTAAGATATAAATAAGCTGCAAAAACTTGAAGTTAGCTGCACTTGGAAATGTCATGCGGCATTTGTAGGCCATGTTTTTCACCTGACACAAAACAGGCATAACACTGAAACAGTGCTAACTTGTAACAGCCCAGGCCTTTATTTCAAAAATAATAATAATAAATTAATTTAATTAATTAAAGTAAAAATAAAATAAGTGTTTAATTGGTTTTCCTGAGTTTTCCCCTGATTTTCTGCATTTAAAAAGGTTTTTTTCTTTTTCTAAAAATTAAAATAATTTATGTATAAAAATAAAAACCAACTTTAAGTTGGCAATAATTTTCCTAAGTCCAAAATAGCCTCAGGAATTTCTGTGAATTTTTCTAGAATTTTTGGACTCTATTTGCTATTTTCTAAGCTTTTGTTGGATTTCTTGGTATTTCTAAAATAAAAAAGGTAATATAATTCTCCAAAATTTCCTCAGCCAAAACTCCTCTCCTCCCGAGCTCAGCCCATTTTTCTCCTCCTTGCGTCATGCCCATCTCCCACCCTAGCTCGCCCGCCTCTCACCACCAACTGGGCCCCACCGGTCAACTTCTCCTTCCCTCCTTTCTTCTTCCTCGCCTCCCTTCTTCTCCCTCTTGACGCCACCGCCACCACCATGCCATCATCGCCGCGACCTCACCTCCGGCCTGGGATTTCCTTTCCTTTTTCTTCTCTTCTCCCGTGCGACCCACGCCCGATTCCTTTCCTTCTCGCGCCCACGCCTTTCCTTTCTCTCCCCTACGCCATTTCCACCGCCGCAATCACCGGTGAGCAATCCCCGCACCATGCCCCCTCTGCGACCCTATTTAAGCCCCTCCCCGATAGCACCCCCTAGAACCATACCACCATCCCCTCGCCTCCTTTCCCGAACCCGAACCCCGAGGCCCTCCCGCAGCATTCTCCTCCTCCCTGCGAGCTCCGGCGATCTCCAGCGAGCTTCTTTGACCGAACCAAGACACTCCAAGCTACTCCGTCGCCACCTCCGGCTTCGCAGCACCTCCGTCGACCTCGTCCACCCCTCTGCCGTCAAAGAGGACCATTGGAGCCCTATCTTCGCCAAAGCCCACGCGCCGCCGCCGCTCCTCGCCACCGGTCACCTCCGTCCCCTCCCAAGCACCGCGCCAGGTAGGAATGGACTCCTTGTGGCCTCCCCTTGCTCTTCTGCGCCTCGCCATCCACCGCCGCTCGCCAGAGCACCGGCGACCCTAGGGTCTCGTGTACTACCGCGCTGGGAAGCCGGTTAGCCGCCATGTCATTATGTCATTATGGTTGATATTTATCTTTGTTGTTCACTATGTGCACTAGCTGATCCTGGACTAGTGCGATTTACACAAAAGATCCGGATGTGTTGCTCCCGGGTCTGACATAACTCAATATTGACAACATTACAGAATCAGCATGGTGCAACCTAGTTTGCCAACATGAATTCAGGATAAAAAAAAGAAGAAAAATTACTGCTCACCTACAGAAGCACTCTGGATCTGTCTCTTCCTTTATGTTGGTGGGGTAACACGCATCAACAATCATCCTTATCCAGACGCCCCCTTTTCTAACAGGAACAACATTCCAAGCATGTGGTGTGTAGTCAAGATGCCCCCTCACAAGCTCACAAGGAATTGGAGGATCCGCCCGATCACACAAGTACTGCAATAGAAATGGTTGCAATGTCAAAGGGCAAACACAGAATATATGTTTGGATAAGAGAACAAGGGAATTACCTTCATTAGGACAGCACGGTGCCTACAAACACCGAATTGCAGTGCCCCTATTGGTACGATACCCGAATTTCTCCTTTCCTTGATGATATGTATCGATTTATCACACAGACGAGTAAAATCGAAGCACCCAGAAAGAGTGTCGATCTGCTTAGATGCTTCATTGCTGCCACAAATGCTTCCAGCAGAACAAGTACAAATGAAAGGTTGCTCCTTCCTCAGGCTAACAATAGCCTCCGTGTTCTCCTAAGAGAAGCACTTGATCACAACCTCCAAAGCAGTCAGAAACAAACAAAGCAAGCACTGATGCTCTTAGTAAGTCATGGCCTGCATCTTCATCCGTTTTGGAAAAGCTTGGTCTCTTCAAACTAGATAACAATAGTTGCGCTGAAGAAGCTATTGCATCCAATTCTTCATCTTGTTCTCTAAGTAAAACCCACAAAATAGTTAGAACATAAAACATATGCAAAATGCAGATCACCAAACTATGGATAGGAATGTGCACTAACCTGTCCAAAAGAATAACTTCACGTGCATATAGTCCAAGACTCCGTTCATACTCCTCTAATGGCATGAAGGGCATATCTCGCCCCGCATCATAAAAGCCATCTGGTAGATGGTCATCTATGCTGCAAAATGATTCCACACTATACTTATAGGATATCTTTGAGCATTCATCAATTGGTCTAGGGCATTTGCTAGGTTTGGGATTGCTGTCCATATCAGGGTGCCTTTTAGATTTCGATGTAAACTTGGATGTCTCTGAAGGGTTCTCTTCAACAACTTCAGCGACATTGCAGGCTGATGAAGCAGTATCCTCTAGTTCATTTTCAACACTACGGACCCTGCTCCTGCTCAAACAAGCAGGATCAGTGCTGACACAAGATCTGTTGCCATGGTAACTTCTCATATTAATTCCAGGTTTCTCCTCATCATAGTGGTCCTGTAGCATCATGCCACTGTCATTTATAAGCCCACCCGAGTCATCATCAACTATACAAGATAGGTCTTCAGGAATAGGACTTGTTTCTTTCAGCAAATCCTGCACTGAAGTTTCTTCATCAATGCCTTTCATCCCTGGCTTGTTTGCCATATCATGCAAACTAGAAGGGCATTCATCTTCGGTCATGTTCACAGACATTTCATCAATGTAATTTTCATTGACCTTGCTCCTGCTTGAGTCTAAGCGCTCCTGGCGAGCTTGTTGTTGCAGGCAATCCCGCTTCCAGCCCTTCTTCATTTTCTGTGTGGAATGAGCTTTTAAATTTGGGGATGTTTCTGGGTGTGAGCACGAAAGCACACCATTGCAAGAGTGACTCACAGATTTAGGTTCTGCTGAACTGTTGATGCTTGCGATACCTACATATTGTAGCTTGTCACCCTTCAAAGCATTTTCACCATTTCCCCTTGTGTCGCAGCATATCCATGAGGGAATCACATAAGAATGGGAAAGCCTATTAAACTTGAAATAGAAAATAATTTTTCAGGATCCGATATTCAAATTTCTAAGCACCAGAAGACATAAAAAGACATAAGAAAAATATCCACAATGCAATCATTAATAGCATAAATGATCAAGTCCAGAAATTATTTCATAAAAACAATGCAAATTAATTGCTAATGTTTTATAAAGCCCAACACACCTCCACAACTTTTTTGTTTGCCAAACACCTCCCCCACAAGTGTTTTCTGGTTCCAGACACACTCCCGCCCTTAAATTTTTTCATTAAATTTTCAAGGATAACAGCAAAAACTTGAAAAATGAAAGGCATAATGTGGAACCCATTGCTAGTCCTTTCCTCAAAAGTGGCACACACATCTCTGCAAACATAACTGTTTATCTGGTTCTGAAAATTTTGAACGTTTGGTTCCAAAAGTAAATGAATGCCATAGAATCAACACCAAAGCAAAGAAAAACACATATAAATTGAGACCTTGAAGATCAGAACCAACACTGGCAAATACAATGGAACAGATGTCGACACAATCAAAACATAGAAAATAAATTAGGAAACTATCATGCAAGTGTTTACTGTTTACCAATGATATACCAACCAGTTCACACGAAAAGCCAATTAAATGGTATATTAGAAGATGTCGTTAATTCAAAAGGAATAGGTGGAAAGCAAGACTTCTGTTCAGAAATATACCCGAAGGTTTAAATACTGCAGTGTAAGCATAGAAATGAATTTAACAGATCCAAGGGAAGTCAATCTGTTGTTTGCTACATCAAGGCTTTCAAGACATCTTAAAGAAGAGATTCCTGAGGGTAGATCCACCAACTTATTATTAGTCACTTTGAGGAACTTCAGGGCACCCAACTCAGTTATACAGTTAGGCAAGTTCTTCAGCTTGTTGAAAGACAGATCAAGTTCTTGGAGCTTCCTGAGGAGCCAATCTCAGGAGGAGGTACCTATAGATTGTTAAAAAGGAATGTGAAATCATCATCTTTCCTTCAAAGGAGCAAGAGAAAATAATTAACTCAATATAGCATAAAACAGAAATCACTGTCACATAATTGGTCCATACTAGCACTCCGAGTCATCGAGTGACGAGTATGACAGTATGTTATCTCATGTGTATCTCTACTAAAAAGAGGGAGTTGGTGGCGGTTCATCTGCCATCCCACCACCACCCTCCTCTCCCAAGAAATAAGAGTGCCGCCATGTGGGCCCTATCCCTCCCAAAAAAATTCTCCCACCCCACCCCCCCAAAAAACTAGCCACCGCCTCCTCTCCTCTCGTCACCCCATCGGCCATCACCATGTCCTAGGCACCGGCCTCGCCTGACCCCTCCATCCACACCGCCCTCAGTGAACCCTCCCACCACCACCAGTGACAATCTCTCCCACCACAGTCATTTCTAAAACAAGGGTGAGTGTGCGGGGGTCGTGAGGCGAGGTCCACATCACGCATGCGCACCAGCCGATCTCGATGCGGGCAATCTCGTTGGCAACAGGAGGAATGCTTGAGCACGGCTGCTACTGATTGGCGTCGGCGTCCGTGGCGAACACGGCGAGGGCGGGCGATGGACAACACCGGGGCAAGAGGAGCGGTTCATGGGGTGCCTGTTCAACCACCCGCCGCGCCGCCGCTGCCGCTGAGGGAGTCGTGTAAGTGGGAGGACTGTGTTGTGGTCAGTGGTTGGGTATGAGTTCGAGGACCGAGAGTAGGGCGCTCACCCTCATCTAGCCACCGGCATGGCTCTTCCCTGATGTGGTAGAGAGACTCTGAGACTTGATTTTTGAAGCAAAGGAAGACTAGAAACTTGTTTGATTGTTCATTGCTTGATGATAATAAGTACAGTGTTGTCCCTTTTATAGAGATAGCTAGACTTGACCCTTAAGAAACCTAATAATATGAAACTTATCCCTAAAAATAGAATAAATCTAAAAAGAAATAAACCCAAACAATAAGGAAACAACTTATTATATTCCTAATCCGCGATATACTGCCAATAGTCCAATGTTTATTCTTGTGTTAAACAGCATTAATTCAACTTTTTTGACACTAGCCTTGGTTATTCATTTAGTTGCTCTTACTGTCCAATGTTGTTTAACCATCTAATGTATTCATTCTAATGTTTATTCTTGTGTTAAAACACGATTTGTGCCTTTTAACAACTGTGGTATAGAATCAACCAATCATGTCCGATTTCTGAAGTTATAGATTAGAAATCTGCTTCTCGGCTTATTACTCCCCTCAGGTTAAAAGTTTTCATTGCTAACATTTACTTTTAGGCTGACTGCCTTGATCCTAAATGCAACTTACGAGCGCCTTCATCCAGATTATTCTTGAGATTCTTCAAGTGTATTACTCAGTTTGTGACGATGTATGTATATCTGTTGAGTTCATGTTTCTCTATGTTCTGATTGTATATAGTGTCAATTATCATATCGATGATTCGTATAACGTCTAAGATGTACTGTCAGGTCGAGATAATATCTACGATTCGAGTCGACATATGAGAAATACGTACTAGTCGATATAACAAATAGATACAACAGTAATCGTATTCAATTACTCAAATAATATAATATTCATCTAACTCATCCGTATTCTTCATTCTTCATACTATCGATTCAGTTCGATCGATTATAGCAATGACATACTGCAAAAGAATCTTAGGATACAAAGTACTCCATGATTCCGAAATTACGATGTGATTAACAGCACGAGTAGATTTACGATCTAACAGTTACCTCAGCTACTTGCACTGCCAACATCGTACCATGACTCTCGATTCTACCGTCCACCTGATATCCTGTTACTCCATGTGAGCTGCTATCTGTATCTGCCTGCTCCTCTCGTTCCTGCATCCGCTTATCACTATTTTCCTATTGCTTCTCCTCTTCTTGACTCGTCCGTACCTCATCTGCTTCATGCTTTCATGTCTCTTATCTGTCTTAGTCCGATGCTTAGCATCATGAATTGCTCGAAATTTGCTTCATGGATTTCTGCTTCAAGCATTGATTCTTAGCAGTTGATGGTTGTTCTCTGTTTGGAATGTTCTTGAAAAGCATTCAGTAACTGTTAGCTTCTGTGTACTTTTGATCTATTCTAGTACTGTGACTTGCATTAACTGTAATTATAGATACTATTATATATAAATGTCTGTCTATGTGATATTACGGATCATTTTAATGTGGTGAATCTGATCTAGGATTGATGATGTTTTTTTGAAATTGACTAATAGAACGCAATGGATCCGTATCTGATCTGTTTCTCTATGTTTATATTAATGTATATTCAGATGCTAATCGATTGCTATTAAGTTCTTTTGTCATAAGATCGATTTGATATTCTTAGTTTTTCTACAGTGAAGTCTTCAGGTTGAATATTGAATTTCTCATGGTGAATTCTTAAATCGAATAATCCAGATCATCGAAAAACTAAGTATAGATATAGCTAACTTATCTTACAATAGCTTAATAAATCAATATCTAAACCTTACAGTCATTCATTAATTAGCCAATGTTAACATGCATTAATACCTGAATACCGATTAATGGTTACATCTAAATCCACAAGTACATCAACTGTAACCTGTATACTAGCAGTCATCTTCAACTACATCTAAATCAACCGATCTTAAGCAACTTAGTAATCCCACATTAAATCTGACAGATCTCGTAATTAATTTTACAATCGTATTCTCCATCAATAGACAACGCACAAGGATAACATGATTCTTAGAGTATCTATGTATATGTTGTACTCTTTCTAATTTTTACCTATAGTGTTGAGCTACGGTGTCGACTTTTTTCTTCGGCAAGTTTTTCTCAAGTTGAGTTTTTACTTAGCAAAATTTTCAAGGAAGCGGGCATTTTAACATTAATAAAGTTTATTATTATATTTCTATAATTTATTATGACTTTTTATAATTTTTATAATTTATTGTGTCTTTTTCTATAATTTCTATAATTCACTGTGTCTTTTTTGAATTCTACACATTTTTTATGAACTATTACATTTTTTTGAATTTTTCGGGCCAAACTGGCCATCATGCCTGCTAGCCCATCGGGCTAAACGGACGCTGCGTCTTGGTCTTAGCATGGCACGAACCCTATCTCGTGTCAGGTCGGGCCCGCGCCACCGGCTCATGGGCCAACAAGGCATGGCTCGGCTCGTTCAGGTTGGTGGGCTAAATGGGTCGTGCCTAGTGGCCAAATTGGGCCCATGTCGTGCCACCCAATTGGGCATAATTGAATTTTTTTATCTTTTTTATCCAAGATCTAAAATATGAGTTTTTTTACTGTGTTAGAGTAATTACCAAGTGTTGTTGAACTAATTATCGTATGTAGCTTTTTTTTGTTCTATTTCAATTTCTCCCGTTTGTTTTGTATGCAGAACAGTTTATTTATTCGGAGCAATAAGTGGGAGTAAGTACAGAAATAGATAAGGGATCAAAATTAGTCCTTGAGAAAAATGAGAGAAATCCAAGAAAACTATATTTTGTATTATTTCTATTTCTTCTATTAGTCCTTGAGAAAAATGAGAGAAATCCAAGAAACGACAGATGAACTGTTCTCTATTCATATTTCTATTTCTTCGTCCGCAAGTGAATGTGCCGATGTTGATTTCGTAGAATAAGAAACAAGTGAAAACATAATTGCTAGCTCAAACAAAACTAAGAGAATGTTTACCATGCATAGTCATTTCATATGCAGCTCCAACTAATAAATCTCAACCTTTCTTGTTCTTAACCTAAACAAATTTAAGCTTCTCATGGACCAAGCAAACACTAACACGCTCTTGCAAAGATACTGCTAGCACTGGAACTTTATATAGCTTTGACTTAAAAAAAGAACTTTACATAGTTTGTGAGGTACAAATCAACCAGAGGGGCACGATGATTGGCAGGATGTACGGCCTGTTTTTTCCTTAGTTTATGGTTTTAGGTTGTTTATGAGATATTACAAAGAATAAACTCACGTGTAGTTTTTCCGATATAAATAAAGTCGGTATAAGACATACGAGATCCTATCTTAAAAGATATTTTATTTAAAAAATATTATAAAAAATTAAAAACAATTTTAAAAACTGAAAAAGACGGACCATCCGGGCCAGCTTGTGCTAGTGCGTGGAGCCATACGCAACCTGGGCCATCGTGCAAGCCCAGCGCCGACACGTGTTGCAGGATGAGCTGGACAGCGCCGATTTTGCCGGTGCCCCCTTGCGTGATGCGCGGCCTGACGTCACCGTCCTCCCCACAAAACCGAACGATTTTTCACCGCGGGTCCCTCCCGCATCTGTTGGTGGGCCACGGGGGCATGTGGCCCCGGGATCCCGACTTCCGAGGGCCCACAGCGTAGCAGGATCCACCTTCTCTTCACTCCATCGACCAGGATCCACCTGCAGGTAATGGACTGTCTGAACTCTGAAGCCATTAATCTGTGCTACGTTAAAAAAAAGGTTGGTGATGTAACTTGTGTGTTCTTTTCGACTCTCTCTTGTTGATCACTGAAAAATATCTAATAGAAAAGAAAATACAACCTACTAAAAAAACAAACTTTGCTATCCAAATATCCTCTAATAAGAAAAAATAATAGAGTTTTATTGGATACGCGGCAGAGTCGAGATTGCGGAGGTGCGATCTCGACGATATTGACTCAACATGTCTGAGATAATATGATTTTTTATTCGGAGCAAATCAAGGATATCCAGCTAGTTTTATGTAAATTTTCTGTTAATTTTTCTGCTAGAAGGTTTCAGTTGAATGCCAACTGATCGGCACTGATTGATATTGGTAATTCATCGTGACTATCCTTCCTGGCACTAATTATAAACATCTCTCGTGGCCACTCTGAGGCAACTGATCCGAGTGATATCACCATCATCATTATTACACCTTGATATCATAGTCGGAAATGGTCTAAGCACATCATTATGGTCGGATGGCGGTGAGCTATTTTTGCCAGTGCCTTTGCTTGATATAGCGATACATCGTCGCCATCACTATAAAAGAGGTGTCAGTCTGTTGTTGTCACTAGAGGTGTCAGTCTGCTGCCAGTTTATTAAAAAGCCTTCCGAACTGTATGTTTAATTTTTCTTAGTCCAGCTAGAGCACGCTAGGTGAATGCGTTTTAGTTATAAAAAAAGTAGCATGTTAAACAGTACCTATACGCCTATACCACTGCTGGTACATAATAAAAGGGTGAATAAAAACTGATAATTAAGTGAAAAACATGGTGAATGACTTCACCCCGTTCAAAATGGCTGTTTTGAAGTGGCGGCTTCTTAACATGAGTTTTTTTCTTTGTATTATCCGTAGTAATATAATAATTTTTTTATTTTTATTCCTTTTTGTTTCTTTTGCTTTAATTAAATATCTTAGTTAAAAGCTAACTATTACTATCCTATCTATTTTAACAAAAAATAACAGCCGTAGTTAAAAGCTATAAATAAAAGGAGTAACTATTGCATGTTTAACGTTTTTTCTCTTCATCTTCACTCACTTTTTATACTGTAATTTTAGGTGACTGAGAGTGCAACTTCAGAAAGATGAATTAATACACTGCAGCTTTAAATAATTGATAGTGTAATTTCAGATAACTAAGAGATAAAAAAAAATTCAGTCTGCAAAACCGGAACAAAAATGTTTTGAGCAGACATCCCATGAGCAGGAATGGGAGGAGTTGTTGGACTTCCAGCCTCCAGGGTGGTGGTACCCCACATGCCGGGAGGAGTGCGGCCCCACGCCTGCGTTCATGTGGGTGTGAACGGATGCTCGGCTCCACGCGACCACCTTGTATATTCCCGGGTAATTAAATTAAACCGAGCATTAGCTTAACATAATAGTATACGGTTAGTGGTGTTTGGTAGCTTCCAATCATTCTCCAGCTCCAGCCGTCGATCGGGTTATGCTAGCTAGTGAGAAGAGTTAAATTAAATAATTGTTTAGAAATAAATAGCAGTACTGCAGAATAGTAATTCGAAAAGGTAAGGGCTCTTAGATCCCATATTTAGGAAAATCTTAACAGAATCTAAGCAGACGGTGAAGGTCAAGGTTAAGTAGATGTGCATCATGAGTTTGGAACTGTGCATCATGAGTTTGGAACGGCAATGGGTCATGGTAACAATATGGTTTTGGTGAAATTTTGAATTTTAGTGCTTATGTGACATATTACGGAGAGAGATACTCACTGCGATTTTAACTTGTAGACCCCGTCTTAAGAAAATACCCGCTTGAAAGTTAGGTATCAGAGAAAAGTCAAAAGCCGCGCCGGAGAAAAGAATGCACCAATATCACATGAACCTCTTGACTTACATTGTTTTATACAAAACACTATATATGGAAATCAGGTGAAATTTCTTCATTTCAAATATGCATTGGAATGAGATGAACGAAGGAGTGGAATCAAATAGGCATACACGCATGAAAAGTACGTACAATGCATGGTTGATCAAGGACATATTGATTCCTAGCTAGTACAAGAAAAGTCCCCATCGAAATGCTGATGTCCCCTGGAAAGCAATACACCAGCATTATAGCAGCTAGCCATGATGCGCAGTCAAGTGATCAAAAAGAGAAGGAAAAAAATGCTGGATCGATCAATGAGCGTAGTAGGTGCTTGTGAGTGAAAATACATAAAATAGATGAGAGCAGGCGATGGGGCGTTGGTGCGTTGGTTGGGTGTAGACAGTGGAAGGAAGAGCGGAGAGGCGGAGAGAGGGGCCGGCCGCATGCATGTGGTGGGTGTGGGGGTGTCGCCGGCGCGTTGGACCCGGGCCATGCGCCCCGGGCCGGTGCACCCACCACCCCAGAATTCTCCTCCTACCCTCGCGCAGCATTGGTTGGCTCCATAGCGCACAGCATAGGCTTTCCTATGCATGCACATCTCTTTCTCTCTCTAAGGGTATATATAATAGTCTATCTTTTAAAGTTATTTCTAAAGATTTTATCTTATTTAAAATAATACTTATGACAAAATACCCATGAAGTAATCATTATTCTAACTATTTTATACTATTTTTATTGTAACTTGGTCGCCATCACATACTCTTATTATTTGCGAGTGACATTTGTGCTCAAGTCGCTCCTTGCATAAGAGACATCATATTATTTCATCTCATCCCCTCTTTTCATAGAATTTTATTTATTTAATATAATTAAGAGATAAGCGAGATGACTCATTAGAGATGTCCTAACCTAAGAGCAAGGCTAATAATGTCTTCACCGTCATAGATGGACACTTACACCACTTATCGCCCACTCATATATTATTTACACACCAAGGTCAGATGACCTCCCCTTCCTCTCACATAGAATCTTGGTTCTTAGCTTCATTGGTCAGAAACTAAGACCACCTAACTCTCTCCTCCTCTCTCTCCACCTCAAAGATACCGCTAATTTCCTATTATACTTGCTCTAAGTGGTGCAGACGGCTCTAGATAGTCCAGTGGCCCCTAAACCGATCCCAATGCATTAATTTTCTCTCTAATTGCCATTAGGGATCTTTTATCATCATACCCTTGAACTTGACATTGGCTGTGGGAATGATGTCTGATAATTTGCACAAAAAAGGTTCCTGTATCATCAGAAAAACATTGGTATTTAGTTTCTCAGTGCATCGCCTAGCCTAATTTTATTTTATTTTGTTTTGCGCACCACTATCATAGAAATAGTAATCACGGATGATTCAAAATCGTTATCACATTGATTTCTTACCTATCTTAATTTATGTATTGTGATAACGTGTGGTTATCGGGCACGACTCTCGAACCGTCTATGATAATTTATAACACAGATGGTTTAGTTAAGAAATGTCGTGATGATCTCGATATCACGAGACGATTCTAGCTAAGAACCGCATATGATTGCCCTCTCGTGTCCTCATAAATAGATCTCCTTCGGTTCATCAATTATAATAAGAATTTCTTGTTTCTTGCTGCTAGTTATTTGCTCCATCAAATTTTCTTGTCTCCTGCTGCTAGTTATTTGCTCCATAAAAACATGTGAGATTGAGGGAACACGCAGAGCGTGTGTTTGAGATCAGAGGGGTGAGATTGGGAAACACACCCTCTAGAACCCAGACTGCCACTTGCAACCAATCATCAACATGACTGGCATCCTCTTCATTACAAGCAATGGTGTGTTTGGGATTAGAGATAAAAACACATACTCTAGTAGCAGTATGACTCTCGAGCTAACCCTAAATATATAATACATCTCTGGTCTAGAAATATGCTCCACTGCATGTGCCCGGTTCCTACCCTACACTACTGACCATCAGAGCGATCCAAGAAATGGCGAGGCAGTCGCAGGAAGCAGGATGAGAAAACCTGCAGCCGGGCCAACAAGTTTGCATGCTGCATGCTTCTCATATTGGCGTATGCCAACTCAGCATTTTTACTTTCTTGCACTGGATCGGCAGCCGGCAGGCCTCGGGGACGTGTCTCCCTAGGCGCCGCGCTTCGTTTGACTTCACTTACATTTTATTATTCATAATTTCGTCTTTTTGATTTTTGGCTTTTTGAGCTTTTGCGGTTCTTTTCGATTCACACGTTGTTTGTGATGGGCTAACATATTTTTAATTTTTTAAATTTAATTATGTTAAATAAGCCTCTGTCATTCTGATGTTTTTTCGGCACATGCTGTGCTTTTCGATATAAGCCACCAAAATAAGCCAAAATGATCACCACCTAATTAATTTCTAAAAGTTTTACAATGCAGCGGATGTATAAATGAGTTTGCGTAAGGAACAAGTGATGTAGCGAGCACAAAAACTCTTGTCGTAGTATTGTACAGGATATTAAAATTATTTTTCGTACAACTAATCACTATAGTAGATATTAAACATATTTTTATACAATCTACGTGACTATTATAAAATCTTTGTGCTATACGTCTTCGCCTTATTAGTTTGTTACGAGACTCGTTTATAGACCGTTGTATAAGGTGGTGATCGGTTCATTTGGCGAAAGCTTATGGCTATCAAAAGCTTCGTATTGGGTGAAAACAGCATGTTGACAGGAGACTTATTTAACATAATTAAATTTAAAAATTGAAAAATATAAAAATATGTTAGCCCATCACGAGACAGCATAAACGAATACGAGAAAAAAAGAACCGAAAAAAAAAGCTCAAAAAAAGTCAAAAATTCAGAAAAAGACAAAATTATAAATAGTGCAAAAATAAAGCTTTAAGTCATAAACTTAAGCTATATTGAACACAGCTTAAATATCTCTTAGATTTGGGACTGGGAAATGCTGCTGCTGCTGCTAGTACTGGTTTTATTACACACTGACTGCCCGAACGAACAGTATCTGCAACTGCAGGTGTCCTGTGAGTAGCGTGATGCAACAACGTCAGGGGCACGTCTCAGCGTCGCAGGCATGCAGGAACTGAACCCATGCTCCACGTACGTACGGCACTGCTCTGGATTTCTTCTTATGAAAATTCAGTGCTACTTTTATTTGTATTTTTTCTTAGGGTCTGACATTATGGAAACTCTACCACGTACTAGTGTAGTACTTTTGTTTGTGACTCGAGCAGTGAACTGGCCCGCTCTATTGGGCTAAAAAACTATGACTTATAATTAAAATTATAATGTAGCGACTGGAATTTTACTGTAGCTGAACATGACTTATTTAACGTAATTAATTTTTTTTAAAAAAATTAAAATAGAAAAAAATGCTAACTCATCACAAACAACGCAAACAAATACGGAAAAAGAGCCGACAAAAAGCTTAAAAGTTAAAAGTTCGAGAAAAAGATAAAATTTATAAATAGTAAAAATAAATCGAAGTCAGTTAAAACCAAACGAGGTACACGCCAGGTCGCCCACAATACTTCACTTTCACCAGTACTGGGACTGCTGGTTTGCAAGGGAGGAGGTAGAGGAAACGTGGTGGAGTGGGGTGAAGCAAGCATGGCCGACCTGCCTGCCTGCCTGCCAATATACTCCGATAGGCGGTCGCACGCATGGATGCAGGCAGCAGGCGACACCCGCGCCCATGCCTGCCGGCGAAACCGTGCAGCTCGCACATTCCTAGCCGCGCGATCGATCTCCTCTTTATCCTCCTCTGGATCCCAAGACAGATCGATACGCGACACTAGCGATGGACCAGTCGATCTGTTGTACGTGCGTGTAGAGCCAACCACGCAGCCGATTCGGCCCTGTCGCCGTCGACGCCCACTCGCTGTCGGCCGGCCCGGTTGCTAGCCTCCATGCCCTGCGTTTGCGTCTACTTTAGTTTCCTCCCGCGATGATGATTGCTCGACTGGCCCGTGATCGATCGGGCAACAGTGTGATCGGATCAAGCACTAGTGGCCTTCTACCGCTGCTTTATAGTTTCGGTGTCGCCGTCACGCTCAAAAGCTAGCGTTCATGTTCAGTGCACAGCTGTGGTGGTCGAGATCAACGGGCTCGCTGGGAGTGTCAAACATGAGCAGAATGAACGTACGTCCTATATATATATATATATATATATATATATATATATATATATATATATATATATATATATATATATATATATATATATATATATATATATATATATGCGGGTTATGCTATCCTTTATCTATACTTTTTAGATTATTTTGCAGGCAAATGGTGACGCTAATTTTTAGGTCCCACTTCGATTGAAATGAAGCATACTGCGTAGTTGAAGGTGACTTATTTAGCATAATTAAATTTAAAAATGTAAAAATAGAAAAAAAATATGTTAGCTCATCACGGACAGTGAAAACAAATGCAGAAAAAACCGGCAAAATACTCGAAAAAAGCAAAAAAAATCATAAAAAAACAAAATTTATAAATATTGAGAAATAAACTAGAAACTAAAAGCAAATCGAAATGAGTGACAAATTAATCTAGTCCAAATCTAAACTAGCTAGCGCCATCAAGCTAGACTTCTTGTTGGGGGAGTGGTGAGGGTGTCACAGGAGCTGAGAAAGGTGTTGCCGACGCACGTACGTCGCACACATATCGACTTGCGAATATACCTATCTAGCCAGACTGGCCCGGAGCTCGATCACATGAACAGAACTCGCAGAACAAGAGGGGACCGCCGGCGACGACGACCTCGATCGGCGACTCGATCTGGAGCATGCTACGTGCAAGTACACCTCACCTAACCAGCAGCAGGTGCACATGAACGTGCACAGCCCCGGAGACCCCAACACCGTTCGTGATCCACCGATCGATCTGCTGCAGCACGCAAACATGCAATGCAAACTTGTACGTTCGCATTAACGGCATACATAATCCACACATGGATGATACATGCACGGGTCTAGATAAGTTTGGTCGCGTGCCGTGAGCCCATTGTTTGGCCCATTAACCCATTTTGGGTGGGATCGGGGCCCACAAAAATGGCCTAATCGGATGTTTAGTTGGGCCTGCCACTACGACGCCTCAAGGCAGGCCGCCACACACCGAGTCCGCCACTGGGTGGAGCCGACCACCGCCGGCTCCGCCGCGAGGCCACTCACTCGGACGACCGCGGCGCCGGCGGTGAGGTTGCGTACTCATCCCAGCGACCCATCGCAACCGCCTCCACCGCGACGCCAATACCGCCGCCGGCCCAGACCCAAACTCCCTCCGGCCCCCGCATTCGCTGCCGCGATGGCCACCACCTCCGCGAGCCCCTGGGACCGGACCGTCTCGCTCGGCTGGGCCACCCGGCGCTCGTTCTCCTCGAGCGGTGTCGGGGCGGGCGCGGCCGTCCTCTCACATGCTCCGCATCGGCCTCGCCTTCGAGACCTTCCCACGAGTCGGCTCCTCCACTTCGCCGCCGTCGCCTTCCCCAGTACACGCGCGAGGCCCTGCTCCTGTTCGAGCACTTCACCCCTCGCCCCAACCTCTACAACATGATGCTCTCGGCGCTCTCCTCTTCGTAGAGCCGATCGGTGGCTCTCTACTGGTCGATGCTCGCGTCATCCGCTTCCCCTGATGAGCAAACCTTCCTGTCTCTGCTGAAGTTTGTGAAGTGCGCATCGGTCGGGAAGCAAGTACATGCTCACGTCCTTGTGAACGGCTTGCATTCGCGTGTGTAATTGCGGAGCTCGCTGATCAAGATGTACCTGGACGCCGGCGATGTTCCGGTGTGCGCCGACGTCGGATACGGTGCCTTGCAATATCATGTTGTCTGGGTATGTCAAGGAAGGAAGGATGCAGCAGTAAGGCGCTGCAGCTTTTCCGTGATATGGCGTCCAGGGAGATCTGTGTTGATCAGTATACGGCTGTTGCTCTCCTCGCTTGCTGTGGGCGGCTGAAGAATCCACTTCTTGGGAGGTCTGTTCATGGCGTCGTTGTGCGGAGCATGGATATGGTAGACAGGGGATTGATTTTGAGTAACGCTCTTTTAGATATGTATGCAAAATGTGGGGAAATGAACACAACACAGCCATGAGTGTCTTTGGTGAAGCAGGTGAGGACACACCATGGTCGCAGGATTTGCTAAGGCTGGCATGTTGGTATGAGCGCCCCTTGAGGCAGACTTATTAGGCCCGCTCGTTTCGGTTTCAGCTTCTGACTTCCGGTTTATTTTTACTATTTATAATTTTGTCTTTTTTGAACTTTTGGATTTTTTGAGCTTTTTGCAGGTTCTTTTTTCCTGTATTCGTTTGCGTTGTGCGTGATGGGCTAACATATTTTTATATTTTTAAATTTTTAAATTTAATTATGTTAAATAAACCTTCATCACAGTGTTTTTTCGGTAATTCGATCTTTTCGGTAGCCATGTAAAAAATAGTATAATGAACACCACCTAATTAATGACCCGGGAGGGGCAGTTTGGTAACTGCATCCAAAACCCACGACATCCCGCCATTTGTCCATCTTCCGAAGGTGCCCTCGCGAAATCCTTCCAGTTCCCGCCTAAACCCCTACTTGGCTCGCTCGTCCGAGAAATTATCCGTAGTATCGAGGGTAGTTATGGAAATTGGGCACCCATTTCGAAATTTTCGACACAGGAGTAGCCGCCCAAGCCGCGAGCATGAGCACACGACCGGAGCTTTCCGATTTTTCAAAACAACCTCTTCGACTCACATATTAGCAGATTACACACCTGCTCTACATTGCAGTCTTTATCCAACACCACCAAGAGTAATAATATTTGCATATGATAGGGGTTAAAGTGTAAAATTCTTTTTCTATAACATCCCAACCAAGCCCTCCGCGGAAGCAGGAAAAAATATCTCGCTTTCGTCCGCGTCGCGTGAGGAGGAGGGAAGCCAAAAACTCGCGAAGGTAAGGGTTTCGCCCATCTTGTCCAAACCCCCAATTCCTCCAATCCCCTCCCCTCCCCCGATTTCTCGAACCGACCCCGAGATCTGCCTGATTTGCGGCCCGATCTGCTCTGATTTGGTGCCCGCCTCGTCGGATTTGGTCCCCTGTGCAGGGTTTCTCTGGTCGCGTTCGAGCGGAGCGGAGGAGATGGCCGGAAGGGAGGCAGGCTTGCTCGCGGCGAAAACGACGGCGGCCAAGTCGGCGGAGAAGGACAAGGGAAGAAGGCCCCGTCTCCCGCTCCTCCGCGCCGGTCTCCAGGTGAGCGAGCTCGTTTTCTGCTGCTTTTCTCCCGTTCCGCTTGCTTCGCGCGCGGGTTAGATTTGGTCTGGACGAAGTTTGTACGCGCGCTCGTTATGGGTGCGAGATTCAAGTGGTTGCTTGGTTCGCGCGCTTTAGGTTTCGTATCGGTAGCAGTAGAGAGGTGCTTGTATACTGTGTGTTTAGTGTATTTCGACATGCGTTAGATTCCTCTATGGATTGGAGAAGCTGTGGCTTTGCAAACGTTGGGCGCTTTAGTTAGGTGGGGGTTTAGAGATTTGAGGACTTCACGGTGTTCTGCGGAGATTTTAGTAGATCTGGAGAAGCATTTGGCCTGTCTAGTCGTGTCATGTGGACCAGTGTTTACACGATTTGGTTTGTTCGATTGGGGCGTGAGCACTCTGGAACTATTGTGTGTTTTGGGAGGTTTTGCTGCTGGTCTTCTTTAGGGTTTTGAATTCCGTGTTAATCTGAGGGTTTTAGATTTTGTGATGATTCAATTCGTTGTGCGGTCTAAGTGGTGGGTGTTGAGGGAAGTTGGGGATGGAGGTGGTGGCAGTGGTTGTGGACAAGCTGAGGTCGCAGTGGAGGTAGGTGTTAAGGCATCAGGGGTGCTGCTGTTTATCAGGTAGATGATGTACAGAGGAGGGTGCTGGTTCCCGGTTATTGGCACCACAGGTGACAACTTTAGCCACCGTTGGAGGCAACAACGATGGCATGAGGCTTGTGGGCATGTTGGGCAAAAATCACATATCTGATGTGCTCACAATTCCTTCTTTTACACAAACTTTCTCCAACATGCAAAATGTTCTACTTCGTCTTGGTTTGTTGATTGATCCATTGTGTGCATGTATATTTTGTTGTCACATGTAGGGGTGGAAAAAAAAACTCGAAGCTCATGAGCTGGCTTGGCTTAAGGGCTTAAGCTCGATAAAATTAAAACCTGCTGGCCAGCCTAGCAACAAATTCAGCCCAATAGGCTTGTGACCTAGCAACATTGAAGTCCCAATCGCCGCCACGAACCCTAAGTCTCTAACTCAACGCATAGTTGCATGCACAGGCACATCACAGTTGCTGCAGAGTGCCACATGCCTAAGTCGCAAGCGGCGACTGGGGATGTCGATGCTGCCTTTTGTCTCCGCTTGCCCCTTTGGCCTCCGGCAACCTCTTGCTCGACCGCCCCCTCAGCCTCCACCCACCCCCTCCGCCTACTCTGCCTTTGGCATCCTCCCCAAATTGAGTTTGGATACAAATTATGAGTTATTTTTCATGCTGTACATAGTACATACTAATATACATGCAATTGTTGGTGCTTGCCTTTATACGAGCCTAACGAGCCACCTCGTGTTTTTAAGAAGAGCCGAACCGAGCAGACATTTTTGCTTGGTTGCTTAACGAGTTGAGTCTTGTCATGTTTGCTGGCGAGTTTGACCGAGCTGAGCTAGCTTGTTATCCACCCCGTCACATCATTCTCACAATCCACTTCAAACATGCATAATCCGTTTATCAGAATGTGCCATACTTTGTCAGCATGTGTTGCTTAAGTTTGATGATTGGTTTGTGAGACTTGACTTCTTTGTTTGTGCTTTCTGGTGTCACATCCTTTTCAGTCTACCTCAAGCATGCCAATGAGCCAATTGCGCCATGATTTATCTGTATTCCCCCCTTCATTTTATGAAGCCTTCTTTGTTGACTTTGTAGCATTGATAATTATGTGGCGTAATTAAATTACATCGGTTGGGCTGAAAAGCTGTGGCTTATGGTTGAAATTGCAATGTTGCGGCTGAAATTTCATCGTAGCTGAAGACGGTTTATTTGATGTAATTAAATTTTTAAAAAATTAAAAATAGAAAAACATCACGGACAACACAAACGAATATGGGAAAAAAGAACAGTCAAAAAGTTCAAAAAAAGCCAAAACTTCAGAAAAAGATTAAATTTATGAATAGTGAAAAATAAAATAGAAGCCAGAAATCAAGTCATGGCGGGTTGGAAACACAAATGATTGATGCCGTTCTTTCTATGTTGTCTTTGTAAAGAGTTTATTATATTGAATTGTGAGATATGCTCCCTGTACTAATTTTTGCTATGCTATATTTCAGTTCCCTGTTGGCCGTATCCATCGCCAGTTGAAGCAAAGGACTCAGGCGAATGGCCGTGTTGGTGCTACTGCAGCGGTCTACTCTGCTGCTATTCTGGAGTACTTGACAGCTGAGGTTCTGGAACTGGCTGGGAACGCCAGCAAGGATCTGAAGGTCAAGCGTATCACCCCTCGCCACCTTCAGCTGGCCATCCGCGGAGATGAAGAGCTTGATACCCTGATCAAGGGTACCATCGCTGGTGGAGGTGTGATCCCCCATATCCACAAGTCCCTGATCAACAAGTCTTCCAAAGAGTGAAGATTAGGAAAGGAGTATCTTAGTTGAACTGGACTTTTTCGCACTCCTGTGTGATATAAGTCCTGGTTACCGTGTAGGTCTTAGTTAAGCTTTCAGATTGAAGTAATCCATCTGTGTAATGCTTTCCTGGTACTGCTTCAGTTATTCGAACATTGTATTTGTGGTCGGTTGTTAACTTCCAGGTACTAAACCTTGATGCAAACTTAAGTCGGCTGTTTTTGTTTCATTGTGCTCTTCTGCTATTCCAGTTGGTCCACATCAGTGTTTGTTCTTTTGCTCTGATTTCGCCAGTACTCTTTGGCGGGGTTCAAGTTCAGAGTTGTCAAATTTGTCATTGGATTGCTCTTCTAAATTGTTCGAAATGCGGATCTTCAGTCTGTCTGGAGCGAAGCTTGTCTCCTCCAATGTTAAGAGACGATGTTACGTGACCTGTTCTGCTACGTGACTGTTGATGTTGCAATATGTTCGCTCTGTTTCCTTATTTGTCTGCAGTCATACGTATAAATCAAAAAAATATTAAATCTAATAAATAGCTAGTAAGAAATGACTATATGTACCCTTAACCTTTTTCAAAACATTTAAGTATAGGTAAGGAGTAAAAAAATCACAATAACTATATTCTATATTTCTTTAATAAACAAATATATTAATATAGGTATTTTTGAGGTCATAAATAAATATTGTGAAATGGAGAGATCAGTTCTTTCTGTTTGCCTGATTATAAGCGGATGCAGTAATCAGTGACGTGCGGCTATATCCTTTTCACCATGTGTTTGAGCGGTTTTCCAGTGACTCTCAACAGGGGTGAGTTTTTTTTTCGATTGTGGTTTATAATTTATAGTTGCGATTTATAGTTTTTAGCTCTAACACTAGCGTTTATGTAAATCTGATATACCGTTTTGAAAAGCTATTACGATAATTTGTTTCAAACGACGAATAGTTTGTTTATTTGTTTGAGAGATACTATATCTGAAAAGAATTGGGCCAAAGATCCTTCTTACATCCAGGAATCCGTTTTATTTGTTTTATCATTGCTACACTTGAAGCTGACTGGATCCAGCTTAGATATGTGCCAATATTCTTTTTGTTTTTATGGTTTTAGCTCCTGTTTCTCCAAAAACACAAAATAAATGAAGCGATTTCTTCAAGCTACTTCTCTAAACAACTTTCCATACCCAAAATCATATACATCATCAATGTCGGTATCTCTATGATTTATTACCATATGAAAAATATAGCTAAAATTATTAGTCACGGACTAAAAGATTAGGGCCACGAGGAAGACAAAGTATTTTATACTTTTAATTACTGCAGGTGGTCTACTTCGAAGTCCGAGGTAACTAACGCAAAGTGGTTATGCCCTGTTCCAAGTCAATTCTTATAATCAATAACCAAACAAAGTGTCCCCTTTTGGCAGCTCTAGGTTCTCACTTTTAATTTATTATTAATTTATTTTATTTTTCTTGTTTTCTTGTTTTTTGCTTTTTCCTTCTATTCTTTCGCATAGTGATGCACTAACATTTTTTATTTTTTAATTTAATTATATCAAATAAAATACTATCATTTCTGATGAAAATATAAATCAGCTACATTAAAACAAAAGCTACAAACAAACCCCAAACTGAGCACTACCTCCTTTGTCTATTCACGAAAACTTACCCTGCACTTGCACCTTGGGAGTTGGGACGATGCAGGTCCATCGCTGGAATAATCTCGGGATCTTCACAGGTATCATCTCATGATTCTCATCTCGTTCTCCCCGTTGCAATTCATCTCCTTTTTACCACCATCAAGCCAACTAGGCCTTGCGTGGCATGACTTGCATACTTGTATACGCTTCTTTTTTATTTCTGAAACTTTGTATCGTATATGTTTCTTATTTTTCTGACTCTGAGATGTAAATGTTTACTGGTGAGATTGTGGTCGCTGTTCTGAGGAGGGGTATAAACGGAGCAGATAATTTCTATCCGTTCGATCGATCGAAGGTTTGCGGAACGAATATGAAAAAGGTAGATGGATACCCGGTACTATCCGTATCTGACTCCGACTTCAAGGAAAAATATAAAATAGAATACGAGATAAGGGATATCGTCCAGTATATATCCATATGTCAAGTGATATGATGAAGTCATTGTGACTTTACCTAGAAACAAGATAACATATATACAAATTGTCACATCTAAACAAGCGGAAGTATTGAGTGTTCTTTCTTCAATATCTTAGGAACTAGTCTCTATGTTCGCTCACGATTGTACCATCTTGTCCAATATCCGTATGCGAAACGAATAATTTTCGTCCGATCGACCGTTCGAAAAATTATAGAACGGATACGAAATAGAAAAATAGATATCCGATATTATCTCGTTCGACTCTAACTTTAAAAAATATAAAATAAAATACAGAATAAGTAACATCTATCCGTATCCGCTTCAGTTGCACCCCTCGCCCCGAGCAGAAGCGCGGGGAAAGCGCAGGAAATGATTAGGAAAGCCACGAGGTGCCGCCAAATTTTCCACAAAGTGGACCGCCCAGTGCGTGTGTGTGCCTGTCTCCCAGCACAGCGAGGTCTTCTTTATTTACCCTCTTTTCCCATGATACTTCCACCCTGCTTCCCCTCCTCACCTCAGGCTCTCACTCCTGCTTGACCTGCTTGCTCATCGTTCACCTACCTTCCTTCCCCCTTCCATCCGCACTCCCCTCTTAACATTCTTCTTGTGGTGTACCTGTGAGAGTGGCAGTGCCAAAGTCCGCATGGAAGGGCTGACGAGCGAGCAGATCGTTGCGTTCCAGGAGGCCTTCTCGCTCTTCGACAAGAACGGCGATGGTTTCTCCTACCCCCATGCTTAGCTTTTGATGCGGTGTTTGCTGAGATTGTTTCTTTGCTTTTCTCTTGGTCAATTATAGCTAGTTTTCGGAATCAATGCTAGCGTTTCATAGTATTTGGGTGATTTTGCTTCCATTGTTCTTCTTAGCTGTTGTGGATTAGGATACATAAGCATGGAGAAAAATAAATGGTCCGTGTAGCAACTGTAAAACCTATTGCGTGGAGTTCTTATTGCATCCCTCGCTACTGAGACATAGACTTCTTTTGAAAACTACTCAATATAAAGCAGGCAGCCATAATCTGAATCATAAGATGCTTTATGTGTATTTTTAATGTATTGGTTCTTGTTTAATGTGCTGTCGAGCAGTATAGGGATGGAATTGGAATTCTTGTTTTCTTCGGAGATGGTTCCTTGAAAGTTGTAAACTGCCCAATGACAGTGATTCGCTTTTACGACTAATTTCCGAGATTTTTGGTCAAAAACTCTTCAGTTTATGACAAAAAAAAAAGTGCTTGCTATTGGCTCACTTGTGCTGTCGAGGGCCCTTAAATCGTTGAAGTGGGTTATCCATCTAATTTCTTTAATTTCTTTAACATCCGAGTGTATGAAAATAGAGGATCATAAGCCCACTCTAAGGTCGACCTTATACATTATTCATGGTTGATTTTAAGCGAATAAGAAAAAAGCTTAAGCTCGGTCCAAGCCAAAAGACGCGATACAAGCATTAAAATACAATTTTCTTTAATTCATTGTTCTCTCTCCACCGACCAACTACTAACAACCACAAGAATTAAAATACAATTTTTCTGCCGAATGTGACCATTATTACAACCGGCGGTGGCCTCAAACATAACGAATCGACCTTAACAATTAGGTAGGACCTATCTTAAGACTTATTGTAATCTTATACGCTTCTGATACCCTAATAATCAAGTTTCTTGCCATGCAGCTCTATGATCCACACATATTTAAGTAGTAGTTCACCATGTGCTACCCATAGCCGTCTTTTAGTCAAAACTTCTGACCGTGCTTTCCACATGGTCGGTCTTTTTTGGATATATGCTCAGAGAGACCAATGTGCTATCAACTTCACTGAATCGGAGACGTGAGATTGGAACCATTGTCAATGAAATCCAGCTACTATTACAGTCTTCAAGTAGCCATGCCAACTGTCGTGGTACAGTGGGTACTTTGGTACCCTTCCTCTACTGAGGATTTGTACTTGCTAGAGTTAGAGAGACAATGATGGAAAAGAAAGAGCTATTGAGTAAAATAAGTGGATCGATGCGCTTTTATCCCTTTAGGGTTTATATATATAAATAGGGTAGGATGAGAAATTATTATCCTACTCCTCAATAATCACAAAAGAGAGAGTAAATCGGTACATTCCTTGGTACATATGGGTTTGCCCTAAAGCACCTAGCCAATCCTAAGGCACGAGAGGTTGGGCACCCTCCACAGCAGTACTCTCACGACAGAGCAAGATCCAGTGCGGTGGTGAGCCGACGCAGACTAATCGCTTTAGGCCTTTAGAGACCTAGATGACCCAAGCCTACGAGGAACAAGTCCACTTTTCCTAGTGAAGTCGTGGTCGCTCTGGAGCACATGATGAAGTCATGGCCACCCTATCGAGACACGTGAGGCGGAGTCATCCTACAGAGGGCGATGCCTCACGAGGCGGTGGCACAATCGTGGTCGTCCGTCAAGGCCATGCCTTTGAGGCGGGTGGCGCGTGAATCCGGCCGCCCATCGAGGCGATGTCTGAGGCGGGGCAGTGGAGCAATGGTCGCCCGAGGTCGTGCCTCGGACACGGGCGATGCGTGAGGCGAGCCACCGCCGAGGTGATGCCTATGAGGTAGGCGGCGGTCGTGGCCGCCTGTCAAGACCGTGCCTCAGGGCAGGCGATGCGTAGATGTTGAGCCGCCGCCGGTGATGCCTACAAGGTAGGCGGCTTGCTTGTGGCCGCCGGTTGAGGTCTTACCTTCACCGCGCGATCCTTCGGTGTTGGCCCTCTCTAGCGTTCTTCCTTACCCAACTTCGGCGTGGTCCCCACGAACGGCGACAGCTGATCATGGTATGAGCCACAATAGTGGGAACTTTGATACCCTTCCTCTATCGAGGATTTGGACTTGACTTCTTGAGCGGTCTCCATGAGCGATGTCAACTGTCATGGTATGAGCCACAATATTAGGTGCTTTGGTACCCTTCCTCTATCTAGGATGTGGACTTGCTAGAGCTAAAGAGAGCCAATGGTTGTAGAGAGAGAGAGCTAGTGAGTAAAATGAGTGGATCCGGCGTCTCTTACCCCTGAGTGTGAAATCTCCATCCTACCCTCAATAATTACAAGAAGATGAGAATAAATCGGTATATTTCTTAGTACATATGATACTATGTTATTAGACTTGCTCTAAAGTCTGCTAGCCAATCCTAAAGCCTAAGGGTTTAGGCACCCCACAACACTAACCTAATTTACATGTGAGATTGGAACCTTTGTCATTTCCAGGATGCATCACCTTGGAAGAGCTGGCCGCAGTGACTCGTTCCCTCGGCCTTGAGCCGACCGATCAGGAGCTCAACGGCATGATGAGCGAGGTCGATACAGATGGAAACGGGGTCATAGATTTTCAGGAGTTCTTGAGCCTTATTGCCAGGAAGATGAAGGTGGAGTTTTGCAGTCTGATGGATATTGGGTTCAAAACTTAGCATCTCCTTCCCCTTTACCAAACTGGATTTGCCAATATCTGGTTGTGTTGTTGCTTTCCATGTGAATTGCAGGATGGAGATGGCGACGAAGAGCTGAAGGAAGCTTTCGAGGTCCTAGACAAGGACCAGAATGGTTTTATCTCCCGTGCTGAGGTGGCTTAGCTCCTTACCTCCTCCTTCACAAGTTGAGATCATTTTCAAACTATTTTCAAGCACCGCTTACTTTTACCCTGTCCATGTGTGCAGCTGAGGACAGTGATGATCAATCTTGGGAGCAGATGACTGACGAGGAGGTTGAGCAGATGATCAAGGCCGATACCGATGGCGACGGGCAGGTGAACTATGATGAATTTGTGTTCATGATGAAAAATGCTGAACGTAAGATATCTGGGTGAACAAATGTTAGTGGTAGATGCGAAACCACTGGCTCTCAGATTGGATCATTGTCTCCACTGTAAATTCCAGTTTCTCCAGTATTGTGATGTTGTGATTTTATATTTTTGAAACTACTGTAAGGTCGTGATTGTATTTTAGTAGTTGTCTGTGAACTATGTGATATTTTAGTGGTTGTCTGTGAACTATGTAATTGCCACATATATTTAGAAGGCCATATATCCATGTTCTTTGGTTCTTGGAAGCTATGTTTACACAAACTTTACGTTGTCCTTTATCATCTGCCTTGCAATTTTAGCTCTTCTGAATTGCCTTTTCCTTTTGTTGGCATCTATGTCATGAAAAATCACACCGTAAATATAAAATCATACATCCATAGAAAAGTTGCGGCTTCCAAAATGAGTTTGACCCTAGAACAACTTGTGCTCGTTCATAAAGTACATAAATGTTGAGGCTCCCCATGTCCAAACAAGATCGTGATCCACTCCTGGCCTGAGCAATAACCAGATGAGAAATTGAAGGTGAAACATACTTTGCTTTAAGAGGATATCTCTACTATTTAAAAGAAAAAGCTAGTAGTGGTGGTTCATTTGCCCATTACCTTTCTAAAATTGAAGCGCCGACACGGGGTCTCTCGTTAGCTCGTCACTCGATTTCACCCCTCGCGCTCGCGATACCTCCACCCAACTCCTGCATGGGATTAGCTACCCTCTTCGCTCGCCCTCGCACATCTCCAACAGGCAACAAGCGAACAACCCCTAACAATCTCCTCAATCCGTTCATTTGCACAACATCATGGCTCTCGATCCCATCTCCCATCACAACCACCTACTCCCACCATCGGCGGCGACGGCGGAAGACCCTAAAATAGTCTATAAGACCGTCACATTAAATAATAGATATTATTTTCTCTCTCCACGTCACCTAAAATCCTATATGGCATTCATTTACGACAAACATCATGTATCATTGTACACGCCTTCGATGCTAAATCACCATATGGTTGGGAGAAGGATCAAGCACGTGCTTTATTCACTACATGGGAGGAATTGTCTGCAGGCGGTCCTATGTCTTGGTTCGTGAGATCTTTGAGTGGGAGCGATCGGATGAATATACTGATGACCCTCAGGCCAAGATACTCGAGCAATTATTTTTGAAAGTTTACGAACACATTAGTCTTAAGATCTTAATTGAGTATTAAAATTATATTTAATGGATTATTTAATCCTTGTTAAAGTGTTTGAGATGTGTGATTTGTTACTAGGCGTGTGAATGTGTGATATTTGATCTACTAGTTTAGTACGATAAATCTCTTTGCAAAGTTTTGGGGTTCAAAATAGCCTAGGACTCGCATGTCGTGTAACAACTAATGATATTTTTCAAAGCCACATCATTTGCAATGACATCTTACAGATTTTCCATTGATAAGTATTATAGCTATACTGATCTATATTATAGGCATTGTCTAGGAGTGCTTCACTTCCAACAAACTTTTAAACCGGTGAAGAGGTGTATGAAGCGTGAGAATTTTGTAGGAAAGGAACCGTCCACTCTTATGGTGCTTTCTACAAAATTCATGGGTCCGTTTCAAACAAGGTCTCACAATTGTCTGTACTATTAGATGCGGCAGACAGTGTTTAGATGCATAGAATCTCCACAGTTCTTTGAATTGTTGGTGGCTTTTAGAGTGGCAAACTCTATAGAGTGCCCATGTTTTTAGACTGCAGGTGGATTTTGGTTGCAACAGATAGTTTTGTTTATACTTTTAAGACGATAGTGAACAACGAAGACGTTGACGCAGCGTAAACACGATTTTAAACTCAAAAATTTATTTGAATAATTCATTTTAAAAACTGTTCTATTTATTTTAATTTTTGAAGAAATCAACGGCCAAAAGAGTTGGACCATTAATCAGCTTTTGCTCCTTTCTCATCATGATTAATGTGGGTATTTTTTTTAGTAACAGTTTAATAGATGTCCTTTTTGTTTGCAACAAGCTTTGTTTAGTGGGGAAAGGACAATCCGTGATTCTAGCGTCTGTTCTTTTCGAATCAAAGCGGTTTTCGGTTTTTGCTATAGTATCTAACTTTCAAACAATGTATTTTCTCAAGATGGGGTCTACAGTTAATTGTAGTACATCTTAAAGCCTAACATCTGTATCAACCAAAATCACAAGCAAGTATCTCTCATAATCTGTATAAACAGCTAAAATTCAAAAATTTCAGCCAAAATTCATAAACCGCAGCCACGCCAAACATGCCCTATAACTTGTATTAGCAAACGTGTTGCTATGGAAGGAGCCAATCGAAAAGAACATGGATAGACAGCAAGGACTATTAGTCGTGCGGTATATATCATGTTCATTAGGATATAAGGCTCCGCTCATTTTGATTTAAGTTTCTAGCTTCTGATTTATTTTTTCACTATTTATAAATTTTATTTTTTAGTTTTTTAGCTTTTTTGTCGGTTTTTTCTTTATCGTTTGTGTTGTTCGTAATAGGCTAATCTGTTTTTTTATTTTTTTAAAAAAATTTAGTTATGCCAAATAAGCCACTCTACAGTGTAATTTCAGTCGATTACAGTATAATTTTAGCCATAAGCTAGCTTATTTCAGCTCAATCGAGCAGTACCTAAGTATTAGATTTAGCGTTGATATCTATCAATTTTAGAGCACATAGAAAACATGCACATGTGTGTACGCGTAGACGTTGAGAGTGTGTCTGTCTGGGTGCCTTGGATAAATTTTTTAGTGCGTAGAGGACCTGCATATACGTGAGTGGTGTGAGTGTCTGCTCGGGTGTCGCCGGTAAATTACTAATGTACAGAGGACACGCGTTTGTATGTGCGTGGATGATGTGGTGTGAATATATGCATCTGTCTGTGTGCCTCTAATAAATTTTTAGTGTTGATAGAAAAACACACTTATATGTACGATAGGTAAGCATTTGTGTGGTATATATAGTGTGTGCCTTGTCCTTAAAAAAACAAGGACTCAACAACAATAGCACTAGTACCCAAACGTGTGCCAATCTTGATTTGTACCGAAACGTGGACGAGTTCCGTAACTTTATTTGTTTCACAGATATTTTCCATTTTCTTTCTCTACAGTACAGGAATTGTTTAGCACTGCATATTATTATGCTATTATACTCCATTTCATTATCAGATACAATGGGTCAATAGTATACCATACAGATTAACCTTATGTCTACCGGCAATTCTCCTCTAGACCTAAGCGGCAAGGGAAACATGGATGTTCTTTTGGAAACGAAATAAATAAACAGACGGATGCTTGGGCAGCTGGGCTATTGGGCCGAGTCGAAGCTAAGGTGGATCTTGAAATGATCGTTGGGTGCCCCTGCGTGTCGGAATATAGTAGATTGGTGATAGTAATTGGTGCCGACTAGTGAGTGCACTACGCGCAGACAGTTCGCTGCGGCAATACGTACGTGTTGTGTACCATGGCAGTTGCAGCACGTGTACATGATACAGGTATTTAGTGGTGGGGTTGCGAGGTGAGGGCGGACGTTGTCAAATCACCTTTTTTAGAGAGTTGATTGTGTGTGTATATATATGTAGGATCTTTCAGAGGTTGTACCGTTACAAAGAAAAAGTCTCTCCAAACATGTACAAATCATTATTCTCAGTGGATGGTGATGCTGTACTGATCAAGGATTGGGTTGGAAGAACTAACAGGGGGTGGGATGTCCTTGTAAGTTGTCTTAGGAGAGACCTACATTGCCCTTTTCTTCTGCTAACCAACCTAACCTTCTCACTTACAAAGTATGGGGTTTTTAAATTTCGTTCTTTTCTGGTTTATTGGTTTTTTTGAGCTTTTTTATCGGTTCTTTTTTTCCATATTCGTTTGTATTATCCACGATGGCTACAGTATAATTTTAGCTAATAATAGTATAATTTTAACTAATTATAGTATAATTTTTTCAGTCCAAATGAGCGGGCTCTTAAGAAAAGCCTCCCCTTCCCTGCAGCAGGCAGCGGCATGCTCGAAGCGTGGTCAGTTCTAAATGTGTACCGGTGTGCACTTGCAGATAGAGACTAGAGAATCATGGACGTCGTGCTCACCTCTGCTAGCTGTTGTATTGACTGTGTGTACTACACCCCTTGCTGCTATCTTTTTCTCTTGTGTGCCCAACAGGGAAAGAGTGAAGCTGTCACAGCACGATCTAACCATTACTTAGAAGCCTCATACGTACATCACACTGCCATGCATGCATATATCTTGAATGCCCATTGAAAACCGGCAGGCTGATTTTTTCCATGAACAAGACAAATACATTCACAATGGCATTACCATGCTCCCCCAGAAGTTAGATCATGCTGGCAGCTTCACGCTTTCTCCTGGGCACTCGATTTCAGCGTAGCCAAACTCACAAGGATACCAGTCCAGCTGCTTGCAGCTTTGTTCACAGCTGGTATATATACTTCCACTGTGGACACCTCCGCCATTACCAAGGGCTTCAGCTTGAGCTTAAGCTCCGATACAACCTGCGATGCAAGTCGAGATAAGCTAGCTAGCTATGAGAGGGGCCGGGGATACCGGAATGGCACCGTTTGCTGCTGCTTATATATATGGACGGATCGACGAACAGATATCTCTACCACATGGGTGCCAAAGCGTCCGGTCAAGATCGGCTCATAGTTTTATCACGGCCTTGTCGCTGACCCTGAGAGGATCCGAGACGCGATGCCGTTGCGGCCAGTGCCAGTCGGCCAATCAGCGCAAA
Organism: Bonia amplexicaulis; assembly: GCA_036346245.1. Classification (NCBI taxonomy): domain Eukaryota; kingdom Viridiplantae; phylum Streptophyta; class Magnoliopsida; order Poales; family Poaceae; genus Bonia; species Bonia amplexicaulis. The sequence goes on along the minus strand of CM070743.1, from coordinate 3,590,275 downwards.
GTCAAAAGGCTTCCGGAAATGCGATGCTTCACATGGCAAAGATAGGAGAGGGAAACGTGGCCTTCTCGTGGCACGTGGTGGAGAGAAAGCCCGCTCATATTAACTTCTACTTCTGATTTTTATTTAAAAAAATCATAAGTCAATATACATATCAAATTTTCTGAAGCAGCTCATGCACTCCTCTCATTCTCATCTTACTCGGGATAAGATGCGATTATGCAGTGCAAATCACGCACCACACTTCTCTCGCTCCTGCCTCGCACTCATCTCTTCCTCATTTTTCCACCGCTCTTCCCTGTTTCTAAAGCCACTTTTAGCTAATACTATTCATTTTTAACCAAAAATCAATCACCACCAAAAACCATCAGTCACAACAAATATAAACAGACCCGTAGTCTCCGTTCTCGATAGGAAGTAAATACCAATCTTGTTTTAGCTTGCGGACAATTCCATCTCAAGAAGGCAAATCACATATTTTTAACAATTTTTGTAGCACAACTATAGTTTCGCGTTTGGTCTATGTAGTACTCTAGTCAAAGCCAAGGCTTCCTGTAACACCCCTATTTATGAAAGCGCTAGCAATTCCTGTAACTGTCCATAACTATTCAGTTACGAAATACTGTACATGAATGAGTATCAGTTCAACATATGCTTACAAACAAGAACCAAACTTTATTGGCTTAACAGCCTAGTTTTAGACGCAGCGGGCGACCAGCCCAAAATTATCTTACACCATAAAAGAAACTCCACAGGCAAGCTCGAGCGAGGTTAAGACCTAGAACCACTGATCATCGACGCAGAAGGGCTCTTCTGGTTCCTCATCAATAGCTTGTTCATCATTGTCCTATTGATCTTCTGTTTGTTGTTTAGCAAGTAATGAGTACAACCGTACCCAGCAATTCACAAGAGTAAATCCTAATTTAACTATTTACCAGGGTTGCCAAAGGATGGGAATATAGTGATTTTATTAATAAGGGTGGATGCAATTTTATTTGTAAATATTTTAAACATGAAATAAACAAACTACAACTTCTAAAGAATAAGGGGTTTTCAACAGTTGATTTCTCGAGTTAGTCGATTAAACATAAAAGAAATCTACTTAAGCCTTGTCGTTGGAATCACACATTAAACACGACTCCATTAACAAGAGATCTGACGTATTCGAATGCCATTTATTTCACTCTGCAGAGTTGGCCGCTTTACCCACAAGATTTCTTAACCCTCATGACCGATTACGAAAATAAGGTTGTTTCACTTGCTCATCTCTTTATATAGCTTCTACCCAGAGGTTATGCACCACACAAACTCGATATCCATCGCAAGGCGGAACACACCACGACGAAAGTGATCTATCGTTGTTAAGTATAGTTTTACGCCATACCATACCCATTGTAGATATTTAATCGAGTTGAGCAGCTACTAGACCAAGATTGATAAATCAATATTCGTGGTTGAGCGATTTCTATATTCTTTACCCAGCATAAAGTTTTAGTCCTTATTACTCACCTTGAGGTTGCACAACTACTCAAGCCTCCACTCTAGGGTAAGAACGGACTTCAACCATCTAGTGGCTTTCCACGATTCTTCCTTACCCTAGAACCATTTAAATAAATCTACCGCCAAATGCTAAGTCACTTAATAGTACAAAATTTTGAATAAGCTAAACTACAATTATTTATACAATAATTAAATAATACTACAGTTGTCAAGGTGAATATGGCCTCAAGTTAAACAGAGCATTTTCAGTGGTATGACATAACTAATTTGCATGTCATTCTAAATATTTATTTTAATTAAATAACATTATGTAAATAACAATAATGCAATTATCGTATTTAAATAACTAAATTTCATGGAATTCAATATGATCAAAACTTGTAACTTGCCTTACTGCTCGACAAACTCACTGTCTCGTAAACTTGATGCCTAGATCCGTCCTTGCACTATCATCTCGTAATACTCTGGAACTAACGTAAACACATAAAATAACATAAGTCCGTGCTTGAAGCTAATCAAGCTAGGAAAATAAATAAAATAAAAAAGGAGTAAAATGCAATAAAAATCAAATGAACTTGGCTTGGATTTCAAAGGAGCTTGATTTGGTGGAACGGACGTTGAAATGGGTTCACGATCGTCGAAAATGTATTTTAGGAATTTTAGAGCTTGGTGAGCAGTGTAGATACATCACCACAAGGTGTTGGGTCGATCCAAAAGGAACAAAGCACGGCGAAAAAGATTAAACCAAATGGCCGAGTGGGCCGGTCGATTCGACCTAGTAGCGAGCGGCCTGCTTTACCGGCTATGCACGCCAGAGCTCATCTGTTGATCGAAGGTGCACGGACGGTCATGAAACGGCCACGTCGCGCCCGGGGCCTTTGTCTACCTTCGGCCTTACCTCCTGGTGGAAACAGAGAGCAGCGGTTCTCCGCGATTCGGCTTCGGTGAGGCTTATCGGCAGCCAAGAAGGGCATGTTTGGGTTTCTTAGAGAATGGGGAATCCATTTTTGAGTCTTGGGAGGCGGGAGCATGGGTGGTGATGGCCAATGGTAGGAGAGAAGATGGCGGCTTTAACTACGGCAAGGAGCTATTCCGGTGGTCTTCTGGCAAGGAAAGGAGTGATTCAACCATCTAAGGTTTACAAGAAACACAAGGGTGGTGGCAATTTGGGTTAAGGAGCTCCCAAGAGAGCTGTGCACAGGAGAGGCTCCATGGCTGGCATTAAAAAAGGGAATTGTAATAGTTTGAATACACGTCGAAGAAACACTTGTCGACTTGTAAGTGTACCAAGTATGGCTGTAATGTGGTTCAAGACTACATGTACAGCTTTCAAGTTTCCAACAAGGTTTTGCAGAAACGGCCGCGCAAATCTGCATAAATAACCTCGTGAAAATAAGATCTGTTGCATAACTGAACAGTGTGCGGTCAATGAATAATGACCGTATATACTGTCTACTTGTGAACACATAATACCAGTAAGTAGTACAGTGTTTGTTACGTGGTACGAATGGTGGTTTTCCATAGAGCTGCTGCAGAAATGGCAGGGAAATAAGAATAAACAGCCTCGTGAAACAAATAGTATCCGTCTGTTACATAACTTAGCATTCGAGGGTTACATGGATCACGGATGTTGCACATAAGATTATACAAATAAAGAAGCCATATGCAGGCATGCAGCAGACAGATGCCTTGGGCTGTGAATGACCTAAATTAATAACTTAGACGCCATCAAATAATAATGGCAATAATGAAAATAAAAAAAATGACATGACACACACAAAAACACGTGATCAGAAGAAGACTGCTACATCAGGTGAGCCGGGATGCAGAGCTGCTACAAAACTGACTCAATACTCAGGAGGAGCTCCAGCGACCGAACTTGCCGTCCTCTTGGTTCGACTTCTCGTGTTCCGCCTTGCCACCACCCGAAGACCAAGAGCAGTAAAATGGACGGTAACTTCTAACCGGCCCAAATTGGCAAAATCTGGTGACGTGCTATAGCCGCCCAGTTTAACCTGACCTGGCCTAGTGGCCTAGGCCGATATGGCTGCCTGTCTCACCATCAGGTTTCTGATTCAGGATCCACAGATTCACCTCATGTCATAACATGTGGGTAGGGAGCACAGCGAATTGTAAATTTGCTCAGCTTTGGGGCTTGGATGCGATTCCTCCGTGCACTGGTAGAAGAGATCTATTAGAAGTCTTAGTTTCTCTGCATGAGCACCAGATGTGATCCCCAACTTCAGCCTCGTAATTGGCTCGTCCAATGTCCAGAATGCTTCTAATTCTTGAGTTAGCCTTGGCCTCTGTTTCTTCCTCTGATGACAGAGAACTCAGAAGATGGTTATATGTTTTATTTGTAGCCACTAGCAACTGCAAAAACAAGAACTTGATTCTGATGTAATGGGTTTACCTTTATGAGATCATATATTTCTGAATAAGGTAGTCCCTGGTAGGGTATCCGGCGTAAGCATCTCCAATAAAAACATCCAAATGACCAGATATCCACTTCCTGCATCAAAGAAATATTTACTCACACCAATTGAGCCTTTTGTGTGTGTGTGTGTGTTTGGGGTAAATATTCGATTAACATACTCTACTAGGTAGCTAAGGGCCTATTTGTTGATATTAACATAGTTTATCAATTTAAGTGGATCTTAATTTACTAAACCCAAGTGGATTTACATTGGATACCAATATGCATGCATACACCCAGAGGATAGCTCCGACGGTCAGAGTAATATTTGAAGTGTCAAGAATGGATCTCCACAAAAAAGAAGTATGAACACGAAAGATTTGCTACTGCAAGAAATGAAGAAAATTGATGTGTCACTCAAAAAACTATGAAAATTACTGAATATTGGTTGATATACACAGCAAAAACATAGCTAGACTATTTACAATGCAGATGGTTGAGAACGCAAATGTCAAAACGGTTTCCTCAGCTGGCAGGCATTCAAAAGTCAAAACTACTATTAAACTTGTGCTGAGAACAAAAAGAAAGCAGATTTTCCAAAAAAAAATGTTTACCAGTCCATATTGGTTTTTTTCATGCATGGCCTGAAGAACCTCTGGAGCCATCCAACAAGGTGTCCCAACACAAACATTGGGTGGATATGTGCCAAGGTGAGCTATACAGCATGTATGGGACAGAGAATGCAAAGGAATGGATCTGTCAAAATCAGAGAGTTTGACCACTGGTGTGCCATGACTTCTCTTCGAATCCAGATCAACCAAAACATTCTCACTTTTTATATCCCGGTGAATAACTAGCTTCTTGTGCAGCTCCAACAATGCACAAGCAACTTCTCGAGCAATGTAAAATGCTAAGTCAATAGGTACATGCTTCTTGCCCTCTTTCAGTAGTTTTGTCAAATAGCCCTAAGGAGAGAATAGCAGGTCCAGTTATCAGCGAGAACATCTAAACAATGAAGATGTTTAGCGAATACATGAAAACTAATAAACATGACAAATGAATTTACCTTTAGAGAACCTCCTTTCACATACTCCATTAGAATTATAGACTGCAATACCCTGTACTCTTTATCACTATCAGCTTGAACCCATTTAGAAGAAAGTTGGTGACCGTATATGTCCACTATGGATCTGTGCGTGCTTAGAGCACTCAGCATTCTTACTTCCCCAATAAGCTTGTATTCAAAATTTTTAACTTCATCATTAGAAGCCCAACGGGTATCTAGGTACCGTATCTGCATTTAATGACAATGTCAAGTAACTCCATCAAACAAAATGAGACAAAGTAAAAGGCACCAAAGAAATTAAATAGAAGAGAACAGAAACCTTCGCTGCAGCATCCAGAGCACCAATTTTGCAGTGGTAGACAGCACTAGAAGCTGTAGCTTCAATTTCTTTGCATAGTGAGACAGAAGGGAAGGAACACCGAGGTGTATAGCCCTGAATCTGATCATCAAGTGCAACGTGAAGTCGACTAAGCGGAACATACCTGAAACCACATGTAGATCATGTGTTAATCAAACTTTGGGTGACAATGTTGGATTCAGAAAGAACCAGCATGTAGAATGTATACTTGTTTTCAATGCCTCACTGAAACAGCACGACTAAAATACATGCAACACTATATCAGCAGATAAGACCCCCTACCATCAGGTGAACAAAATAATAGAAGATCAAAAGAGTATCAACTAGCAAAATCAATAATTGAAAATGAAAGAAACGGCCTACTATTCTGAACTATTGAAATTAACTAAATGAAATTTGTGCAGGCAGATGAATAAGTGGACAGGTCAAACTTTTGAAAATTTCGTAAAGATGGTATTGGCGACTTGGTTGCACCAAGCCACCAACACAGACATACAATATCATACCAATACAGCATGACAAAGACATGTGTACTAACATAGCGTGACAGCTATATATTATACAACGTCTTGCAATATCTGGCTTTGTATATTAGAAACACAAGGTTGTAGTTTTATTCAATTTCACATGTTGACCTTTTTCGATTTAAATCACAAGCTAGATTATTTAAGATATAAATAAGCTGCAAAAACTTGAAGTTAGCTGCACTTGGAAATGTCATGCGGCATTTGTAGGCCATGTTTTCACCTGACACAAAACAGGCATAACACTGAAACAGTGCTAACTTGTAACAGCCCAGGCCTTTATTTCAAAAATAATAATAATAAATTAATTTAATTAATTAAAGTAAAAATAAAATAAGTGTTTAATTGGTTTTCCTGAGTTTTCCCCTGATTTTCTGCATTTAAAAGGGTTTTTTTCTTTTTCTAAAAATTAAAATAATTTATGTATAAAAATAAAAACCAACTTTAAGTTGGCAATAATTTTCCTAAGTCCAAAATAGCCTCAGGAATTTCTGTGAATTTTTCTAGAATTTTTGGACTCTATTTGCTATTTTCTAAGCTTTTGTTGGATTTCTTGGTATTTCTAAAATAAAAAAAGGTAATATAATTCTCCAAAATTTCCTCAGGCCAAAACTCCCTCTCCCTCCTGAGCTCAGCCCATTTTTCTCCTCCTTGCGTCGCGGCCCATCTCCCAGCCTAGCCTGCCCCGCCTCTCTCACCACCAACTGGGCCCCACCGGTCAACTTCTCCCTCCCTCCTTTCTTCTTCCTCGCCTCCCTTCTTCTCCCTCTTGACGCCACCGCCACCACCATGCCATCATCGCCGCGACCTCACCTCCAGGCTGGATTTCCTTTCCTTTTCTTCTCTTCTCCGCATGCGACCCGATTCCTTTCCTTCTCGCGCCCACGCCTTTCCTTTCTCTCCCACGCCATTTCCACCGCAATCACCGTGAGCAATCCCCGCACCATGCCCCTCTCATGACCCTATTTAAGCCCTCCCGATAGCACCCCTAGAACCATACCACCATCCCTCGCCTCCTTTCCGAACCCGAACCCCGAGGCCCTCATGAGATTCTCCTCCTCCCGCGAGCTCGGCGATCTCCAGTGAGCTTTTGACCGAACCAAGACACTCCAAGCTACTCCGTCGCCACCTCCGGCCAGAAGACCTCCGCCGACCTCGCCCACCCTCCGGCCAAAGAGGACCATTGGAGCCCTATCTTCGCCAAAGCCCACGCCACGCCGCCGCTCCTCGCCACCGGTCACCTCCGTCCCTCCCAAGCACCGCGCCTGTAGAATGGACTCCTTGTGGCCTCCCTTGCTCTTCTGCTACGCCATCCACCGCCGCCGCCAGAGCACCGCACGACCCTAGGGTCTCGTGTACTACTGCTGGGAAGCCGGTTAGCCGCCATGTCATTATGTCATTATGGTTGATATTTATCTTTGTTGTTCACTATGTGCACTAGCCGATCCTGGACTAGTGCGATTTACACAAAAGATCCGGATGTGTTGCTCCTGTCCGACATAACTCAATATTGACAACATTACAGAATCAGCATGGTGCAACCTAGTTTGCCAACATGAATTCAGGATAAAAAAAAGAAGAAAAATTACTGCTCACCTACAGAAGCACTCTGGATCTGTCTCTTCCTTTATGTTGGTGGGGTAACACGCATCAACAATCATCCTTATCCAGACGCCCCCTTTTCTAACAGGAACAACATTCCAAGCATGTGGTGTGTAGTCAAGATGCCCCCTCACAAGCTCACAAGGAATTGGAGGATCCGCCCGATCACACAAGTACTGCAATAGAAATGGTTGCAATGTCAAAGGGCAAACACAGAATATATGTTTGGATAAGAGAACAAGGGAATTACCTTCATTAGGACAGCACGGTGCCTACAAACACCGAATTGCAGTGCCCTATTGGTACGACACCGAATTTCTCCTTTCCTTGATGATATGTATCGATTTATCACACAGACGAGTAAAATCGAAGCACCCAGAAAGAGTGTCGATCTGCTTAGATGCTTCATTGCTGCCACAAATGCTTCCAGCAGAACAAGTACAAATGAAAGGTTGCTCCTTCCTCAGGCTAACAATAGCCCTCCGTGTTCTCCTAAGAGAAGCACTTCGATCACAACCTCCAAAGCAGTCAGAAACAAACAAAGCAAGCACTGATGCTCTTAGTAAGTCATGGCCTGCATCTTCATCCGTTTTGGAAAAGCTTGGTCTCTTCAAACTAGATAACAATAGTTGCGCTGAAGAAGCTATTGCATCCAATTCTTCATCTTGTTCTCTAAGTAAAACCCACAAAATAGTTAGAACATAAAACATATGCAAAATGCAGATCACCAAACTATGGATAGGAATGTGCACTAACCTGTCCAAAAGAATAACTTCACGTGCATATAGTCCAAGACTCCGTTCATACTCCTCTAATGGCATGAAGGGCATATCTCGCCCCGCATCATAAAAGCCATCTGGTAGATGGTCATCTATGCTGCAAAATGATTCCACACTATACTTATAGGATATCTTTGAGCATTCATCAATTGGTCTAGGGCATTTGCTAGGTTTGGGATTGCTGTCCATATCAGGGTGCCTTTTAGATTTCGATGTAAACTTGGATGTCTCTGAAGGGTTCTCTTCAACAACTTCAGCGACATTGCAGGCTGATGAAGCAGTATCCTCTAGTTCATTTTCAACACTACGGACCCTGCTCCTGCTCAAACAAGCAGGATCAGTGCTGACACAAGATCTGTTGCCATGGTAACTTCTCATATTAATTCCAGGTTTCTCCTCATCATAGTGGTCCTGTAGCATCATGCCACTGTCATTTATAAGCCCACCCGAGTCATCATCAACTATACAAGATAGGTCTTCAGGAATAGGACTTGTTTCTTTCAGCAAATCCTGCACTGAAGTTTCTTCATCAATGCCTTTCATCCCTGGCTTGTTTGCCATATCATGCAAACTAGAAGGGCATTCATCTTCGGTCATGTTCACAGACATTTCATCAATGTAATTTTCATTGACCTTGCTCCTGCTTGAGTCTAAGCGCTCCTGGCGAGCTTGTTGTTGCAGGCAATCCCGCCGCTTCCAGCCCTTCTTCATTTTCTGTGTGGAATGAGCTTTTAAATTTGGGGATGTTTCTGGGTGTGAGCACGAAAGCACACCATTGCAAGAGTGACTCACAGATTTAGGTTCTGCTGAACTGTTGATGCTTGCGATACCTACATATTGTAGCTTGTCACCCTTCAAAGCATTTTCACCATTTCCCCTTGTGTCGCAGCATATCCATGAGGGAATCACATAAGAATGGGAAAGCCTATTAAACTTGAAATAGAAAATAATTTTTCAGGATCCGATATTCAAATTTCTAAGCACCAGAAGACATAAAAAGACATAAGAAAAATATCCACAATGCAATCATTAATAGCATAAATGATCAAGTCCAGAAATTATTTCATAAAAAAACAATGCAAATTAATTGCTAATGTTTTTATAAAGCCCAACACACCTCCACAACTTTTTTGTTTGCCAAACACCTCCCCCACAAGTGTTTTCTGGTTCCAGACACACTCCGCCTAAATTTTTTCATTAAATTTTCAAGGATAACAGCAAAACTTGAAAATGAAAGGCATAATGTGGAACCCATTGCTAGTCCTTTCCTCAAAAGTGGCACACATCTCTGCAAACATAACTGTTTATCTGGTTCTGAAAATTTTGAACGTTTGGTTCCAAAAGTAAATGAATGCCATAGAATCAACACCAAAGCAAAGAAAAACACATATAAATTGAGACCTTGAAGATCAGAACCAACACTGGCAAATACAATGGAACAGATGTCGACACAATCAAAACATAGAAAATAAATTAGGAAACTATCATGCAAGTGTTTACTGTTTACCAATGATATACCAACCAGTTCACACGAAAAGCCAATTAAATGGTATATTAGAAGATGTCGTTAATTCAAAAGGAATAGGTGGAAAGCAAGACTTCTGTTCAGAAATATACCCGAAGGTTTAAATACTGCAGTGTAAGCATAGAAATGAATTTAACAGATCCAAGGGAAGTCAATCTGTTGTTTGCTACATCAAGGCTTTCAAGACATCTTAAAGAAGAGATTCCTGAGGGTAGATCCACCAACTTATTATTAGTCACTTTGAGGAACTTCAGGGCACCCAACTCAGTTATACAGTTAGGCAAGTTCTTCAGCTTGTTGAAAGACAGATCAAGTTCTTGGAGCTTCCTGAGGGAGCCAATCTCAGGAGGGAGGTACCTATAGATTGTTAAAAAAGGAATGTGAAATCATCATCTTTCCTTCAAAGGAGCAAGAGAAAATAATTAACTCAATATAGCATAAAACAGAAATCACTGTCACATAATTGGTCCATACTAGCACCGAGTCATCGAGTGACGAGTATGACAGTATGTTATCTCATGTGTATCTCTACTAAAAGAGGGAGTTGGTGGCGGTTCATCCGCCATCCCACCACCACCCTCCTCTCCCAAGAAATAAGAGTGCCGCCATGTGGGCCCTATCCTCCCAAAAATTCTCCCACCCCACCCCCCCAAAAAACTAGCCACCGCCTCCTCTCCTCTCGTCACCCCATCGGCCATCACCATGTCCTAGGCACCGGCCTCGCCTGACCCCTCCATCCACACCGCCTCGGTGAACCCTCCCACCACCACCGTGACAATCTCTCCCACCACAGTCATTTCTAAAACAAGGGTGAGTGTGCGGGGTCGTGAGCTCTAGGATTGTAATAGAAGATGTAGGATCGAGATCTATTGCAGTATTAAAGTATATGTACTAGAGTCTATGTTATGCTACTAGCCAATAGTTTAGGGTTATGACTTACATACTTAAAAGTTGCTCTATCTTGAATAGTGCAGGCTTTGACTAGTCAGCACCAGTTGACACAGTCTAGGTACATAGCCTCGATGCCGAGGTGCGCTCACTGCAGCCCTAGGAGCCTTCAGGAGTCATAGCCCATTGAGCGCCAACGAGTCACGGCACTGATGGCCATACCTGAGCGCTATGAAGCGCCATCGTGCAGACGACAGTAGACCATGATGGAGCGTGGCAGTCGGCACTAGAGGCGATGCCTAGTGCGTAGCTCGATCGTACGTGCCTATGAGCGGCGCCGTAGGCCTGCAGACCTGCTAGGGGCTCCTTTGGCCGCTCGCGATCGTCGATCGGCGCTCGCGAGTGCGCCCATGGATTCCCTCAGGTCGTTGCGACGCTGCACCCTGAGCGAGCCCATGAGTCAAGCCTCAGGCTACATGGTGCCATCACGGGCTTGCCGCCTTAGCGTGCTGAATGTGAGGACCTGATGAGCTCCTTGACACAAGGAATGCGTTGTCCTTACGCACTCATGACGATGCTATGGTGCATCATGTCTGCTAGCAAGTCATCGTACCTCCGACGGAGGATTCTGACTGAATGTACTGAATCATGTAATCTGGATGCTCTAGTATACTGTCGATGCTGAGTCTTAGTCAACCAACTTAGGGTCTAACTGGACTTAACTAACATATAGATGTAGAGACTATGAGATAAAATTGATTGATGACCTTGATCTTGAGATCATGCCCTATATGAGTCAAGGATCAGAGTAACCATGTCCTTACACATAGTGATTGATCTGGATATTCTTAGTATCAACTGACATAGTTGTCTAAGCTTCAAGCATTACTCATCCTATCGTAAGCTGAGTGATATTCATAGAGTCTGGATATTGGTCAGAACTTACGGATGATCATGACTGAGTCTTCAACGGATCGACAGTGTCGATTCCATACTGAGGAGGATGCATCTAAGCTTTCAGTTGAGCAATTTTAGGAACGGTCTAGATCGCAGTTTTAGCCTGTTGAGTGAGATGAGTAGTTAATCAGTTGTGACGTTTGTTGAAGATGCATGTCCGAAGATCTGATCGTTGTGCCATTGAATCGTATTGATGCAATTGGTATAGTAACTGTGACAAGTTAAGTAATGTGATCAGATGAGTTATGAAGATGCTATGTCAGCTTGAACCTAGTTTATCAAGTTTGTATCGTTGTCACAATTAATTGTCTATAGTTATAATGTTATATGACTGGATCACTTTGATGTCAGTGACTGACTGAATGTGAGTCTATGAAATGTGTCATTGTGACTTGACATGGACTCTAGAATATGTTATCATGAGTATAACGCTGAACTGTACATGCTGCAATGTTTTGATAATCGAATGCTTCAATGCTAAAATGAAATCACATCTGTAAATCATTGCTTACAATTGTATGTCTGGATAATGATTTGCTAACAGATGAATGTCTATTAGTCGATGATTGTAAGTCTGAATACATTAGTCTGTTAACTAGTATTCAATATCTGAATCTATTATTATTTGTTTGAGATTGTTTACATTCTAATGTCATTCATTTTCAGATGATATTCTTCATTTGACATCTAGTCTACATGTACTTGACAATTACGTCAGTAACTGTCTCCTGCATCTATAGTGACTCTTAGCATCACTTGTGCTCGTTCAAAAAGACATCACAATCTCTATCTATTCACAAATCTGCCACTCCACTAGCATCATAAATCCGGCTTCACATATTGCCAGAATGCTCACATCAATCTTAGGTAGTCATATTGACTCATGAGCCGCAGACAGTATGCATCTCCTAACTCGGCCGAACATCCGGAGTGATATACTATGCTATGGTCTCCCATCACCATACTCCATTTTTGGTAAAAAATCTACCATTGTGTTTGTGTCGCAAAGCACTGGTGGGCATTTAGTATAGGTACTGTCTAACTGGACCCAAAACATCAGCATCGTCAATCCAGAAACTGAGAATTTAATCCATAGCCAGTTAGCCACAAATGGATATTATACCAGAAAACCATTTTGGATCATTCAAGTGGCTGAGCGCTTAAACAGTCGCATGTTGACCATGAGACCAGTACATTTTCAACGTTAAGACAAACTAAGGTGACTCTACAATAACCATCTATACCTAAACTCCACAACTTTGTTGTGGATGTTCCACCACAGCCAAAGCAGAAAAACACAACAAACAATGCATAGACATTCTAATGTACTTCAGACATCACAATTCACAACAGCTAGTCAAATTCAAGGTGAGGAAGCTCAGTGTTCCTACGAACACTGTAGAGAGATTACAAAAACAGAAGAGAGAGAGAGAGAGAGAGAGAGAGAGACAGACATAGTACACACTGCAGGCATTATGACAGAAGCTAGAGCGAATGCCAAAAGTAGAACTAACCATTCCTTCTACCTAAATTAACACTTGGCAAAAGCAACCATGGCTACCATAAGCTAGTGGGCATGGCAAAAATCTACTAAAGTAACAATCATGGCTAATTAGATGCTAGTCCACTAAAGCTTTGATATACACACCTATTTCCCCTGGAGTCATGCTACTGAAATAAACACAATATGCCACCAGGAATTACAAAAGAAAGCAACCGCATTTACGCTGGAAAACAAAGAAAAAAACCAGTAGCATTTGCCCAATTAGACACAATAACACTAACCTAGCCACAGCCATTTGACGCACTCTAGTTAAATTAACACCGGGTAGGCAGGCAGCGGCAATTAATCTAGTGGATTTGTACATACCTAATGGAGAAGTGGCAGATGGTGAGCTTGGTGAGGCACTTGAGCCCGGTGACCTCGGCCAATATGGAGCACGCGGACGGCCTGGGCGGCACCATGAAGAGCTCGAGCTCCTTGAGCGCCCGCATCCGGCTGAGCGGCGCCCCGGACACCCTGGGCGCGGACACCTTGACCTGCAGGCTCTCGAGCTCGTCCAGCTCCCCGGCCTCCGGGGGCAGTACCTCCACATCGTTGCCGAAGAACTTGAGCGCCCTGAGCTCTCCACGGCACCCGCCGATGGAGCGGGGGACAAGGTTGAACGTGTTGCGGTAGATGTATAACTCCCCGCCGTTGCGGGCGGCGGGCGGCGGGGGGAAGGCGGCGAGGTCCCAGGCGTTGCCGACGATGTCGGTGGCGTCGGATCTGCGCACGGGGAGGTTGTCGGCGTCGGGGTCCGAGGAGGCGGGGGCCATGGGGAACCGCCGGAGACGCCGCCGCCGGCGGCTGTAGGGGTTTTGGGAGGCGGAGCCTAGGGTTTCGTACTGGGGAGGAGGGGGCGGGGAGCGGGAGAAAGGTGGGAATAAATAAGTTGAGCTAAAATTTCGATTTGGTTTGTTTTGCTCGTAAAAAAGGAAGGGATGATGAGTAAGTGGTGGCGCCGAGTCTCTGCCTGCTCGACCGGCTGTGTGGGCAAGTTTTTGGGGTAGGGTAATGACTAATGACTTTTGGCTGTTTTAGTTAATATAAATAAATTTATATACTATAATTAGTTTATATATTTTATTTTAAAAAGATACTTCGTTTGAAAGATAGTTACTGTAGAAAATCATTTTACTATAGAAAAACAGCTTTTAGAAACTGAAAAGAAATAGACATGTGGTGTTGGCTTTTCGATTAATGGCTTTTGGCTAAAATTTCACTTTAGCAATTGTTAGTTTTTTTAGTTATTCAATTTAAAATAAAAAAACACATTTATATATCCATGTACAATACAAAGAAATAAAGAAAAAATAAATACCAAAAGAGCCAAAAAATAACCAAAATTAAGAAGGTCGATTCAACTCGCTTCTAGAAGCTAGAAGCGGCCACCTCCCTCCAGCGCTCCCGCCGCCGGGGAGGGAGGCGACGGGGAGGCGATGGCGAGAGAGGCGTCGGGGAGGAGTCGGGAGACGGAGTGGGAGTCGACGGAGGCGGCGGCAGGAGGAAGAAGGCGGCGGGAGGAGATCGGCGGCGGGGAGGCGGGAGTCGGGGAGACGCAGACGACGAGAGAGTTGCGAGAGAGGCGGAAGAAAGAGATGCGACGCGAGAGATATACGCAAGAGAGAGGCGGAAGGCAGTCGCGAGAGATATACGCGAGAGAGAGAGGCGGAAGACAGACTCGCATTATATACGCGAGAGCTCGATCCGTCGCCGTGCCGTCGCCTAGGCGTCGCCGGGCCCTCGCCTAGGCGTCGCCTAGGCGTCCAGGCGCCTCTCGCTCGCCGTGGTCGTCGACTCCGCCGTGACAACCATGCTTGACACCACACGTAGACAATAAACATTGGAAGGAAGTAGTGGCTATGAGAGTGGTTTTAGTGTAAACAACACATTACACATGTACAATACTAAGACTTGGGGAGGTGAACTACTTGATGATGTGATTATTGTATATTGTCTATGGCATTTGGTTCTAAGAAAAAGCATAGCTAGAAAAGTTGCATATGATCATGCCATTTCACCTTGGATCCTTGTGTCATGCTCGTTGTGATATAAAAACTTTTTCTAGAAAAAGGTGGTGTGAATGTTTTACCCTTAGGTTGCACCTATTGGGCAGTTAAATAGTGTCCGATACTCTGATGCACAAAGGACACCCAACAAAGCACACCAATGACTATATTGGGAAACTATAGAATTTTCAGCATGCACTACTTAATTCTGATTATCTTCATGCAACAATCTGACAAACCATGTCTAAACGAAGATCCAGATGAATGCTGGATTTCAGTTTTCTTTCTTTAACTAAGGTTTCGTTATATTGTCTCCTACGGAAAAGTTGTTCTCTTTATTGCAGATACCATGATGGTTTTTGTTGTGGTATTAGTGTGCATAACTATTCAACTATGCTATTTACTTATTTTATTGTCATTTGCTAATTAAACATCAAACATCTATCTTAAATCAAGAATCTACCTCTTACGAGGTGCATAACATATACACATCATGGCATCAGCATTTTTTGGGCCTGTTCGGCAAGTCAAAAGCCGGCTGGCTTTTGGCTTTTGCTACAGTACCTAACTTTCAAACGGAGTATTTTTTAAGACAGGGTCTACAAGTTAAACGTAGTACACGTTAAAAGCCCAACATCTGTACCAGCCAAAATCGTAAGTGAGTATCGGTCTCTCCGTAATCTGTACCGTAAATAGCCAAAATTCAAAAAATTTAGCCAAAAACCATAAGCCGCAGTCAAAAAGAACAGGCCCTTTGTAAAAATAAAAGTTATCACTGTGTTTGTGTCGCACAGCACTGGTGGGCATTTAGTATAGATGCTATCTAACTGGGCCCAAAACATCAGCATTTTCAATCCAGAAACTGAGAATTTAACCCATAGACAGTTAGCCACGATTGCATATTAGACCAGAAAACCACTTTGGATCATTCAAGTGGCTGAGCACTTAAACAGTCGCATACTGACCACAAGACCAGTTTATTTTCAGCGCTAAGACAAACTAAGGTGACTCTACAATAACCATCTATACTAAACTCCACAACTTGTTGTGGATTTTCCACCACAGCCAAAACAGAAAAACACAACAAACAATGCATAGACATTCTAATGTATTTCAGACATCACGATTCACAATAGCTAGTCAAATTCAAGATGAGGAAGCTCAGTGTTCCTACGAACACCAATGACCGTTCCAAATTACTGTAGAGAGATTACAAAAACAGAAAAAAAAAAGAGAGAGATATTACACATTGCAGGCATTATGACAGAAGCTAGAGTGCATGCCAAAAGTAGAATTAGCCATTCCCTCTACCTAAATTAACACTTGGCAAAAAGCAATCATGGATACCATAAGCTAGTGAGCATGGCAAAATTCCACCAAACCAACAATCATTGCCAATTAGATGCTTGTCCGCTGAAGCTTTGTTATACACATCCATTTCTCCTGGAGTCATGCTACTGACATAAACACAAAATACCACCAGGAATTACAAAATAAAGCAACCGCATTTACGCTGGAAAACACAGAAAAACCAGTAGCACTTGCCCAATTATACACAAGAACACTAATCTAGCCACAACCATTTGAGTATTTTATGCACTCTAGTTAAATTAAAACCAGGTAGGCGGGGCAGTGGCAATTAAGCTAGTGGTTTTGTACATACCTAATGGAGAAGTGGCAGATGATGAGCTTGGTGAGGCACTTGAGCCCGGCGACCTCGACCAGTATGGAGCAGGCGGACGGCCTGGGTGGCACCATGGAGAGCTCGAGCTCCTTGAGAGCCCGCATCCCGCGGAGCGGCGCCCCGGACACCCTAGGCGCGGATACCTTAACCTGCAGGCTCTCGAGCTCGTCCAGCTCCCCGGCCTCCGGGGGCAGCACCTCCACATCGTTGCCGAAGAACTTGAGCGCCCTGAGCCCCCCGCGGCACCCGCCGATGGAGCGGGGGACGAGGTTGAACGTGTTGCGGTAGATGTACAACCCCCCGCCGTTGCGGGCGGCGGGCGGCTCGAGGAAGGTAGCGAGGTCCCAGGCGTTGCCGGCGATGTCGGCGGCGTCGGATCTTGGGGCGGGGAGGTCGGCGGCGGCGGGGGCCATGCGGGCCCCACCGGAGACGCCGGCGACTGCAGGGTTTTGGGCGGCGGAGCCTAGGGTTTCGCACGGGCGA
Source organism: Bonia amplexicaulis (assembly GCA_036346245.1). Lineage (NCBI taxonomy): Eukaryota > Viridiplantae > Streptophyta > Magnoliopsida > Poales > Poaceae > Bonia > Bonia amplexicaulis. Next base: position 3,572,944 of record CM070743.1, on the reverse strand, counting down.
AGGGAGAGGGGGGAGCGCGGAGAGAGAGAGGTGGGAATAACAAGTTATTTGATTTGTTTTGTCGTAAACAATGAACGATAAGTGCGGTGGTGGGGACGCGGAGTTGGAGGAGACGAGGTTGGTAGGACGGGACGTCGGTTGGGTTAGGTTCGGGTGCGGTGCGGACGTGCGGTCGGGGTCTGGCTGCCCCGAGTCTGTGCTGGCCTCGTGCGTACGCCGTCCCGGAGGGGAGCGGCTGGGCCAGCGCCCAAGCAGCCCCATTGAGCTGAAATAAGTTAATTTGATCGGGTCAAGGATGTGTTGATGGTGGTGATCTTCTCCCACGTGTTTTTCTGGTAGTTGACCTCCTCCTCTGATCCCGGCTGGCTCCTCACTCCAAGGTCACCGAGAATACAGTCGCCTTCTCTTGGTTCTTCCCCCAACTTCTCCTAAGCCTCCTCCCCAACCTCTATCATCACCGGTGGAGCCTCAAGCCACCGATTGACGTGCTCTCTCTTTCGCTCGGGCAGATCTGAGAGAGAGGTAATGAGGTTTGAGGCGTTGGTGCGAGCTCTCTCTCTTGCTCTCTTGTGGCTTTGGGGAGTGGATAGAATGTGTTCTCTCTCTTGGCTTGATTGACTTCTCTCTTATTGCTGCCACTCTCACAAACCCCTATGTACGATGGAAACGAGGGTTATCTTTATGGACCAAAGGTCCCTGAGGTGTCTCTAGCGTTGTTGCTCGATTTTTCCTTTGGTGAAGGCAAGTGCAGTGAAATTTACTGAATTTTGGCATGGTTTTCATTGGATGATGAAACCCACTACAGTGAAAAGTGCCAACCAACCTCAAACGGTCATAGTATCTCGATGAGTGCTATAGTTCAGTATTCTAAATCAAACATGTTCTAACGATAATCTTTTCTCTTTGTTATTCTCTTTGGATGGTTAGGTTTTTAGTTTATTTTGCCCATGCAGACGCTCGGCGTTGACTCACTCCTTACTACATCTACAGCTTACCATGCTTAATAAAGTTGGAACCAAATATGTATCATATACAGTCGAGAATATATGATGTATTTTGATAATTGCTGTCCTTGTAATTTTATTATCTTAATGCAACGACTCCCTTGGTAAATTCTTCATTAAATTTAAATATGATGTTTTAAGTCGAAAAGTGAGGATAGTTTCAATTGAACTCTATTTATTGATACAAGGGAGATCGTTCTTCTATCACCATGCGGCATCAGAACTATCAGTATCGACACCACAACGTAGGTAGATAAGGTGCTCCGAAAGTCGCAGCGTTCGAAAGACGCTTACAAAATAAAACGTAGCGGTCGTCTCAGTGATTTGAGTATCAGACAACGTCGGCAGTTCTCAGCGATTTAGGATCATCGAGCTAGAAGTGGTTCGACCAATCGGCAGCGCTGCCGACGCGAGGGATGCCCGAGTCCTTCTTAGCCTCGCTGTCGACCTTGAAGTTGGAGCCGCACATCTGGCCCTGACTGTCCACCCGCGGCACCGCCTTCATCTCGTTCAGCGGGTGCTCGAAGCTCTGCAGCCCTCCGGAGGTGGTGTAGAAGCAGCCTGATGATGATGAATGTGTGATGTTGTCAGTCAGTCAGGGCGCAACGAACTCCAGCTGAGTCCTGCGGATGCAACAATGAGATGAAGTGATGGTCTGTCGGGTTCTTTCGTGATGTACCTTTGGGGAATGGCGCGAACGAGTTCCTACAGCCCGCCTTGAGAAGCTCGGCATTGTCAGAGAACACGAGGTGGTCCTCGGAGTCGACACCCCAGAAGAAGGGGATGCTACCATCAGCATCCTGCGTTCAGACATGGCATTGTTTGCAACTCAAACCACAGTCTACGGGGTAGAAGTGCGTGATTCAGGAAGAGAGATGTACTTACAGCAGCAACGAAGGTGGATTTCGACAGGGTGTCGTACAGGATGAACGCGAACTTTCCGCTGAGATCTCTCACGACCTGGCTGGCTGGGAGAGGGCCCCTGTCCCTGAGGGTTCTGTAGGCCTCGATCAGGATGGTAACCTCATTTGCTGTCTTGCTCAGACCATAATGTTGCTTCAGATTGGCAATGTTCTCGATGTGTCCTTGGAACAGGCAAAATATGTCATTCACAGCACCAAACAACCTGGGGAGGAGCACAAAAACAGAGTCAGGTAAATATAATTCAGGTAATCATATAGAGACAACATACAGTGAAAGAGTTATCCGGATCAGTGGATCAGTCATAATTATGTGCTGTGATGCATCTTCTCCAGGTTAAGAAGACCATCTTTGACAGAAATTTGCTGTTCATGCTATTTTGGTAGAATTACCACATGCGTACGCAGAGAGCCAGGCGATTATGCAAAACATTTTCTTCAATAGTTGGACTTCCTTCACAACACCAATAGCATGATGCTTCAAACACAGCAAAACTATTCTGTTGGAGCATTATAAATGCCCATAGTTGCTAATTCTGTTTTGCATCTCAGCAACTGAGCAGCCTACTAATAGGTTACACAATACAATCAGCAAGCATGTTGTTTAAGGTAAAGTTGCTTTCTATAGAAAGAAAATTTTCTATGTGCTTTGAATTAGTTTAATGGGACTCAACTCATGACTAGTCTACGGAACCATTCTATTTGTTGTAAATGACATGTTACCACATAATAAAAAAGATCATCAGTCACCATCATCCACGTTGGCATGCCAAGTAACAGCTGCTTAACAAGTATCAAATTGACATGTAATCCAGTTGTGTTGACAAAGGACATGTGTATGGTATCAGAAACTTCAGCATTATTTACTTTTTCTGCTGAATATCTAGACTATAGTGACAGATAAAATATTCAAACATCAGATGCAATACAAAGAATGTGGGAAAAACCGATATACTACACAACAGGTTCAGCCAAGGCTCCCATAGCAAACTCCAGCTCCTCATGATAATCGTCGAGTCTCCTCAAGCTGGATCATGAATTCATGATTGCTGATGTCTGATAAGACGTTTGGACTCGGAATAGCACAGTGAACTTTGAACAACAGGGCTCAGGATACAAATCAGTCTCAACATCACCAATGTTGAGAGGGAAACACCACGTGCTAAAGTTTCATCCAGTCTTATGCACACAACATTCAGAAGAGTCGACTTTACTTGGTACTCAACTGATCAAATAGAATTATCTTACAACCATGAAAAAATGCATCAAATGAAGAAACTTTTTTTTGAACGGCAATGAAGAAACTAACTCAGCTAATAAAAACAATCTCCAGATCTTGACAGAATCTAACTATACGAAACTAATGATTAAATGAACAATCCATTCTGCTCATCAAAATTATACTGCCTCCTAAGTTTTGGTGCAGATCTAAGCAGCTAGATCGAAGAACTTGCCCTAACTTTACGCAACAAAAACCTACTTTTTCCAAGAAACGTTCCAGATTACACCACATCACCCACGAGACCGACACCAAACCAACATGTAAACAGTAACTACTAATCGTCCATTTCATCCTTACCAAGAGAAAGAGCAAACAAACTTGAACATAAATCAGGTAGTTCCCCCAAGAATCGCCATGGAGAGCACCAACACCACTGAACAAAGATTCATCGTTCCAACCCCACCGAAACAATCGCACCACCGAATCTTGCGCCGAAGCGCCAAAGACACCACGCTTTTTTTTTTTTTTTGCATCACCCGAACGCATAGGCATCGCAAGCATCGGTTTACTAGCAGTATTCACCAGAAGCCGAGAAGAGAGCAGCACCTGGGAACGAGGGGGCTCTGGTTGGCCGCGGAGTAAGCCAGGGCGCCGGCGGGGCCCAGGCTGACGGTGACGGCGCCGTCGATGGCGCCAGCGAAGCCCTTCATCAGCGCGCCCACGCCGCCGGCCGCCGCGCCTCCTCCGGCAACCGGCGGGCTGCGGAGGCCCTCCGGGCACTTGGCCACCGTCGGATCGAACACCGCCAGCATCTCGCCGCTCTCCGTCTGACGCGATGCGACCTCTCTCTCTCTCCTCCGCCGGTCCACCCTTTCCGTGTGCTGTCCTCTTCCGCTTCTCCTTTCTCTGCGTGCGACACGGCAGCGCTGAATGCCACGAGTCAACATATATAGAACTTTTCGCTTCCCATTTGCCCTTTGGTCGGTTTGGTAGGATTTGGTTTTTGACCTTTTTGGTTTCTTGGTCAGATAAATTGTGCTGTTTTTGAGGCCGCCAATGGTTTTTTTTCATGTCCTCCATGAGAATCAAGAGCGTATTTGTTTTCAATTTTACATGAATTCTACATCACAGAAATTCAGGAAAACCACAAAAGATTCAGGCAACTTGGTCGTTAGATATTTTACAATACGGCATGAAAAAAAAGGTTGAATTGTTGCAAATAGTTCGCGGCTTGTTAAAATAGGTACTATACGCTGCCTATTTTGCATTAATGATGTTTATATATAGAATATCTGGTTGCAAAACAAATTATATTCCAGGGTAGTTTGGTAAGTTCGCTGTGCAGACAGCCTCTAGTCCTTATCCGGTTTTACATTCAATGTTCCAGCATGCACTGACGTGGAACGCGTAAGAGACTGCTGGTATCATGCAGATCAGACTAGACTAAGCATAACCATACGTGGAAGTTGCTATAGAATATACGGTAAAATATAAACACAGCGAAGAATAATTAGAAATACAAGATAAAGATTTAACATAAAAAAATTTATGAAAAAATATCACAAACGTATAATTGACAAAATTACTATATGGAAGAAAAGTTGTAAAACATTTTTACCATATTATATATGTAGATAACTTGTGTTAGATAACTTGCGTTGTACATGCTATCTATCATGAGGTTTACTGGGAAAATAAGTTCATGTTCTTTTCAGCTTCTAAAAGCTGATTTTCGGCTTTTCTACAGTAACTAACTTTTAGACGGAGTATTTTTTCAAAATAGGGTCTACTAGTTAATTGTAGTATATACTTTACTGACTTTATTTATATTGACAAAAATCGCATGTGAGTTTCTGTTACTTTGTAATCTGTTGTACAAACAGCCTAAAAGTCACAAACCGCAGCCAAAAGCCACAAGCCGCAGCAAAAAAGAACAGGCCCTAAATGGTCTTGACAATAAGAGTTCTAGACAAGAAAATAACATAGTCTTAGTCGGTGATAAAAACAGACCTACTCGGAAACTGGTACAATAACATTTTTGGAAATATAAACAACACCTGTTCGAAGAGTATCAGGAGATAATGGTGAAAAGTTGTAGTCGGAGACGATTTGAGTAGCCACGTCTGACTCCAGTAGGCGCAGAGTTTATCACATACACAGAGATGATGTCAATTAAAACATTCAACTAGTTCGAATTGTGAGCTAATTTGATTAAACTTTTCAAGCGATCAAATCTGATTAGAAGTGATCGAATCAGATCATATTCGGATTCTAAAATCCAACAGAAGTATTAATTAGCAAGAAAGAAGGGAAAGCCACCGTTTTCAAAGTTCACATGTCAATGTCCATATTTCCAGCTTCATCGTAGAAGTCATCATCATTGATCGTGCTTTCTCACCAAATTGCTTAATGCCACAGGATCGAGGCTTTCTAGATTACTAGTAGCACACTAGCAGCTTGCCATGTCGCCTAGTCAGCCTGCCTCTATCTCGCTGCTCTTCGGTTTCGTTGCATAGTAACATATGCCGACGCAGTAAGCACATTGTATTCCTATTGGGGCACTAAAGCACAAACCTCAAGGCAGTAATGATTTGAGTTATGTGCTCATCAGTTTGCTGATTTATTTATATTCTCCTGACAGTAATTTACTAGATTAATTCATTCTACAACGAGGCGTACGACAATGTTTTTGCATTAGCCTGTGTATCGAGGACTGTTGCGTGAAAATGTGGACCGAAATAGTTGCTGAAGAGTAACCTTTTCACATGATTTGGGGCAGATGCTTCAGATTAGACATGGATAGGATGCATCACTGTGTTCGACAAAATCTCTTGCATGCATGTGCAAATGAACTGAACTGAACAGAAGGGTGCTCAAATTACACCCAGTCAATGAATGAAAAACAGCAGTTCTGGGGGTAAATGATAAAGAACAAAAGGAACCTAACACCCCTTTCTTTACATGCCCAAGGCAAAACATCGACAGTCCATCATCATCGTCCGCCTCAACCATCACCACCAAAGCATCCTATACAACTTTACAAACACTGGTTGCTAACCCCGCACGAATCCTCTCCTGAAAAAAAACAAGAAGAGGAGGTAGAACCAGCAGATAATTCACAGTATAAGACTATAATGTCAGCACAACGACGCCTCGATCACCTCATCCACTTCTTCCTTTCAACGTGTTTCTATCGTATTAGGTTTATCACGAATTGTTGATTGGCCTGGGCATCGAGGGGAATCCTCATATGCCATGTTTCTGCAAGCCGAGGCCAACTCTGAGCTCTTGCTGTCAATACAAGCAGGTCCTTGTCGGTTTCTGGATGAGAAAGGAACAAGCAATATAATCTCATCAACGTGTTTCTGTCTGTGCAGATGAATCCCGATTACTCTGTCGCTATGAACCCTTAAAGCTGTCATCTTTCAGTGACCACGAAAACAAGTGACCAATGGCATCCCCGCTCAGGAGCTGCTTCAGGTCGGGTGGTAGACAAAGGGCAGTGACCGGGTGCTTGTGTGACTTAAGCACCTTCTGAAGAAGTAGCCTGTACTCTAGTGTCTGGCCATTCAGGCCCAGTCCTCCAAAGGTGGTTGCAGGCGATTTGCTTTTGCTGTTTGTTGCCTCATCAGACGTGCAGTGCACCATCTTCCAGACCTTCACAGCACCGCTTTGATGACCTGTCACGTACCAGTTTGTGTCCTGCCAGTCTGAATGTGTAGTACTTGCCACAGACAAGATGAGATCAGAAGGAAGCTGAGAGGTGTTCACCACAGCAAGACAGTCTCCATTGACACTCCAAACAGCAAAAATAACTCCAGCACCGGTCAGAATCTCACCAGTGAGGTTGTTCACATGTAACGCAGACACTGATGCTGGGAACTTTGGTAGCTGCTTCACAAAGACCAAGCTTGTCAGGTCCCACAATATCACAGAACAGTCATCGGAGCCTGAAACAATTAACGAGTAAGGCTGGCTGACATAGACGCATGTTATCTTAGAAGTGTGAGCACACAAGGCTTTCTCCATTCTCAGGAGACGAAGAATGCCATCCTTGACAAATCTCCACACTGCAACTACTCCATCATCACCACCTGTGGTGAGAATGTTGCCATCATGACTCACTCCAGTGCACTGAATTTGACTACCACCATGAAGGTTTTCATGTGTTGATAAAAGTTTATCCTGATCATAGGTCAATATTCTCAAGCTGCGGTCAGGAAATCCCCAAGAGATGTACTCGCTGTAAGTTACTGGCTTGAGCAAGCTGTTCGCTGTGGCAATTAGGATCTTATCATTGTAGGTCACAATCTGGGACACTGACAATGTTGTCTTTCGAATCTCTTGGTGTGTAAGATAGGCGCTGTACCGTAGAGGATGAGGAGGGACTTTCCTGTCAGTCTGTCGCTGTGGATGGGGTTTTTGGAATAACTGTTTGGGGTCTGACCAAAATGATTTATTTGTGCCAGTATCGAAGCCTTCATGGTAGGATCTGATACTGCATCTATGTCAACATTGCCTTCATATGTGTAGTGATAGAAGACATTGACGGCATCTTCAGCTGCCTGACATATACAAAAGAAAATAACCATTAAAATCCAATCAGTAAATAAGAGTGACCCTTAAAAAGTGAAATACATAACATGATTAACAGGACTTGTTTTAACCACAAACATGTTTGTGTTGTCAAGATGATGGCAACAGCAACACCACTAGGGACAAGATGGAAATGCAGAAACCTATACCTTTCCTCTCTGCTTATATCCAAAAATAATATCAATCCAATGATGCAGATTCTCAGATACATAGTCCGACTCCAGGGCTTCCCGGTGCTTCTTAATGAATTCTCTGGTGCTACCTTTAGCCCAAGGTGGCAAAACAACATCACCGACCTGAAAGAATTATTTCACAAAGTTACATGCTTGGCTGCAACAAACTTGAGGTTTGGTTAGAGTATTATCAATTTATCATTGAGAAAAACTATGGAACGGTATAGCATCCCCAATTCCCCAGCTTGTTCTCTCTCTCTCTCTCTCTCGTGCGACAACCGACGGGGGTGGTGCCGCCGACAGGTTCACCAATCACCATGCCCCCGGTTGTAGGGGAGGCCAGGACGGCGGTGGCTCGACTATGGGTGGTGGCGGCAGGCGATGGGCAGCGGTGGAGGGCAGTGGGCGGCACTGGAGGGAAGGTCGGCAAGGTGAGGGCTGAGAGAATGTTAGGTTGAACGGGGGAGCTTGCGGCGCAGCAAAGTAGTGAGCTCGCCGCCGGCCGCAGGGGGAGGCGGGGGCAGAGGAGGAGGCGCGCGGAGCTGCGACCGGCCCGGCGGCAGCGGCAATGGACGAGGGAGGCAGCGGAGGTGAGGCAGAGGGAGGAGGACGAGAGGAGGGCAACCGGAGGAGCGAGAGCTATACCGTCAGAATTGATTCTGATGGTGTAGCGTCCCGTAGTACTTCTCATTATCATTACATCCAGTGGAAAGATTAGTGCACTAACCTTCTCTCCTGATTGTTTCTCCCCCAAGTCCAGATTAAACCGGTTCTCCAAAAACTCAGGCAAATAATAGAACTCAGGGATCAGTTCTTTCACATCTGATGTGTTGCTCTTACCAGCAGCGCTTACCCATGTATCTCTCACACTATTGAATAACCGGTCTGCATGGTCAAACTGCCCACCCTGCAATTTCTGGTTTTCCATGCTAAAGGGAGGCAACCTTAAAAGATAGAAAAGGACAATCCCAGCACTTGAATAATGAGAACCATAATGGAACTTAGGTACATCAGGGTCATCCCAGCTATCATATCTGAAAGGAACAAAAGAAAGTATTTCACTTGATGTTAGATGAATAGACCTCTCATGTTTAGCAACACTAAAGACTGTAGTTTTTTTCAATTAAAAAAAGAAGCAAAAGAAATATTTATATCCATGTTAGATGAACAAACCTCTTACGGAATTCCTCTTCTCCTTCCTCTGTTTGACATCCCATTGGTTTGTCAAGCTTACGAAATGTCTTTGGGTTTCTCAGATCTAAAGTATCGCTGTCATAATCTGCAAGAACCCATGGAAATACTGGGTACTGTGTAAGGTCACTATACCCTCGACCAGCAAGTGTATTTAGATGCATGAGATATTGGAAGTTGGTAATTTCTCCACTTTGCCATCTTTTAGAGAATGATTTTGCCATGACTTTGAAAAGACGGCTCCCCTCACCACTATCCTGTTTTGAGGACGCTGATATTGTTGTGTCCAACCTGTGGAAAGGCACATTTTCTTGAATTATTATGAAGTTCATGTGCTAAGCATCCTAATGATAAGTAAAAGCATTAAAATGCCAAGTCGTACTTCAGATAGTTAACAAAATGTTAAGATAAACTAAATCCTTTGACCGCCTATGGAGCTATAAATTACAGGAGGCCGCCTATGGAGCTATAAATTACAGGAGGCCATGCAGGAAGAAAAAGAGTTAGGAACTAGAGAACTCCATTGTATAAAAAAGGCTTCAGAATTTAATTTCATGTATTGTAAAATGCACATCTATCCACCAATTTACACAAGCACTCACAGTATGTGCCGACCAGAGGCAATAAAAAACATTCAGAACTTGCCGGTGACTGCTACCCAGATTTCATAGGGATGGGTGGGTTTGCCTAACGAAAACTCAGGATTGCAAATTTACGTGTATTTGTGGCTGCCTGGTTGGTTTTCACCGATAATGCCAGCTTATCATGGTGTTCTTCACAAAAGAAACTATTTTTGTTATGCTACTAAAAACATAATTTGATCTCTAGAAGTATTCGGTGAAAATCGGCAGCTATTTTCCAGTCAAATCATGTTTGATAGTTATAATAAACCTATCAGGCTAGGGAAAGAAACACAGGAACCGATTGTGACCCTCTGTCTCTAAATCAATTCCAAGATGGTTTCAAAACTACAGGTCCTAACTACTGAAACTTGTAGACAAAAATAAAGTGGACAACCAAATTTTAAACAAGGAAGCTAGCCAGTGAAAAAACAAATTCCTCACATTGAAACATGAATGCTGCTTCCTCAGGAGGGTGATGTTATGAATTGACACCTATTACCTTTCATGCCATTATAGCTGGAATAATTCTACAGAATGCTAATTCATTGTTTTGATATCATTTCAATTCTAGTAGGAAATGATATCAAATCTTAATACTAAGCAAATGCACATAGTAATTACTGAGTGTGTGTAACTGCAAAGGATTAAGAATACAAACATGCTATTCCGTGGGAGGTTCATGGCGATCAGATTTTTGAAAACTTCCTCCCTCTCCTTTTTGTGGAAAACTAGAAGCTCATTACAACCGTCCATGCTGAAAATCTCAATTGCAACAGGGCGGAGCTGATAATCACGTTTTAGGAGCTCATGGACACTATCAAGCTTCCACATATGCCATGGATGAGGCAGGTTGCTGCTACTGCAAAGCTTCTCCTTACCCCAAGCACCTCCATTGTATGCCCATGCTCTGCCACCAAGCAAAACCTTTGCAGTTGCACCCCATGTTGAAGGTGATTTCTGCTGAGAACCACTGCTTCCCATTATATCCTTTTTCACACCTAAAGCTTGATCGATGACAGAGAGCTCATCTTCACTGCCCTTTTCGCAAATGCAATTGGAATCATTGATGTAGAAGTTCTCAATAATGTATAAGCAAAGTTCTCCAATTAGAAATATTCCATCGTGCTTGTCAAGACCAGCAACCCGTTCACAATTGTATTTGCGCCTTATTTTTTCAGATGGTTCCAGATATGGTCTGATAAGATATTCTCCATTATCGAGCAACTCCTTTTCTGATTTATCCTCCGAGTTTCTTGCATCAGTATCTTTAACTGAAGGTGCCCGTCTTGGTGAACTAAGCTCAGATTTACCTTGGATACTCTCTGTCATGTGATAAGAAAAGGAGCTTGATTTTGCTCCAAATTCCGTGGCAGAGTGAAGACTTTGCTCATTAATGCTGCTTTTATCATCAGTCCAGCCAAGTGGAGCTGACATTGTGCTTCCTTCTTTGAATATGTCATCATCCTCTTTGAACGATGCAAAATCAGCAGCATCAAGTTCCTTCCGTTCAGTGCCATAGGTCAAAAGATTCAAGCTTGACATTGTATCTGACCCAGATGTCATCAACATGTCTCCATCCTCTTTCTTCGCCATCTTAACATCATCCAACCCAAGGTTGCCGGTTAGAACATTCTGAATAGTACCTATATTAAATTTGGAGTGTTCAAGTTTCTTCCGCATTCTATATGGTCCTTCAACAGCACATAGCTGCCATGCAGGTTGTGTGGATAATTGCCGCATGGGGAAAATACCTCTTCCATGTACAAGCTGTTGGAGCTGGCTCTGCCACTCACTTTCTCCATGCAATATCCATCCATATTTGTCTTGACGAATTGCTCTTAGCTCTGTAGACATCACATCACGAACCAAATCAAGATTGTACCTCCTTTCATTTATCTGCTCCCAGTGCCTTGCATCTACTTTTGCAATTTCACGTGATTTTCGTCCCATCTCTTTCTTGCGCCTGACTTCCATGCCTTTTATTCTCACCCCAGGAAATTTTGCTGAGCCAGTAATATATTGAACCCACATTATTAAAGCGCACTGGTCCAACACTTTGCTAATTGTTTGCTGAGAATTCTGGAGCCATTCAAAAAACATCGATGTACTTCCAGTCAGTAGTTTCTCAAGCCCTCCATGCAGGATGTCCATTTGTTGCCCTTGGCTAGGCTTACAAACTAGCAGGTCCTCAAGAGATGGCCGTCGATGCACCACCAAGTATTTAAGTAAATCCACAACTAAGTTTTGAGCAGTTAGTCTCTTGTCACGAAGAAGTGCCATTAGATTTATGCAGAAACAGCACATTAGATCAGTATCGACATTACTTGGGCACAACACCAGTCTCTTGTTGGCAATCAGAAGCTGAAGAATAGTACATATATCAACAGAATAATCTTCCTGAGAAGGTTTAGAAGCTAAACTTCTCCCGGTTTCTGTTAGGAAAGCCAGATTTGCGAGCAGGTCATCCTCACCCATATTCTTAAGGAATGTTGGCAGGAAACAGTACATTATCATCCGGTTTGTGTTCTTCAATATGGCATGGATGTAAGGGTCGAGTTGCCTGCTTCCTCGAGCAATGGATAAAATACCTTTACCTGAAGGTACTGCATCTTCAATACGGCCATCTTTATTAGCAAGCTGCAACATGGACATCAAGAATTCTAGCGTCTGTAGCACCCCGAGTGGGGTTGGAAAACAGCCCATGTATACACGATCAACAATCATCCAGCAAAGTGGGTCTAAATTGACAGACCAGCGGCTCTTGTCAAGTTTCTTCCCATCTTCTTCATCATCAAGTAAGAGTTTTCTTTCGAGGAAGTTCATCAATCTGCTTAGACACAAGCCTTGAAAAACCAAATCAGAATCAATATCTACAAATAAAGGCACAGACTCCAGAATGCTCTCAATAAAAAGTGTCGCTTTAAGCTGTTCTGAGATGATATCAGCTAGGATTTGAGCAATGAAATCAAGAACAGCAGTAGCTCCTGCAGAGCAAGGGCCACCCCCATAACCTAAATCATCTATGTCAAGCAAAAGCTTGGAATTGATCGGGAAAAGTGTATTCACTGCAGGTGATCCCTGAATGTTTGTCTTCAGATCAGGAGATGAATCCAGGTCCATCCCAGATATAGTTGAAGACATGGATGGTGAGGCTGTTAAGTGTCTACGATCAGTATATGATCCTGCACTACCAGGCCAAGATGTGAATGGGGCCATGGGAGATGCAGTAGGAGTGCTTGCTGCTTTGTGAGTTGATCTCTCAGATAAAACAGGAGATCCAATATTATTCATAGAAACTGAGCTGGGTGAATCAGCTAGTTGGTGGGAATCGGCAATGCCATTTGAACTCGGTGCTGACAACTGTCCTTGATCATGAGCATTCTGAAACACTTGGTTTGCTTCTCCATTTAAAAACTTGGTGCTGAGCTCCTGATTGGAAGAGCCATCTGCTTTTACTTCAGCAGTATCAAAAGAGTTCTGCATGCTAGTACTTTCTGAGCTGGTACTTTTCTGCTCCTGAGGAAAACTTGCAGCACTCAAAGTTTTGGCAGATTGTTCCTGATCCTGTGGCAAACGTGAAAAGGTATCTTTTGAACTTTCATTGTCATCATCATGCATATTCTTCTCATCTGTTGCTGCCGTTGTTAGATCTTTTGCCATCTTCAGGGCACAATCAGACCTGCAGAACAAAAGGAAGGGTTAATATAAACATCACAAAAGGAAGGCTTAATATAAACATCTAGAGCACCAAGTAACTTGATATATGCACACCATACAAACCTTACACAAGAGAAATATAGATCAACACAGCTCTCTAGGAAATCATGTCGCCTGCAAACAGCAGAGAATGGTGGGCACATCTTTGCCAAATCAACCATGAACCGCAGTATTGAAGTAGCAACAGCAGGAGCTGCTGCTTCACCACCCATTAACCTTGCTGCATATGTCTTATGCATCAGAGCTTCTCCCTGAAGATCTCCTCCCATGTCTGTCGCTTCCACTAGATCCGCAACCAAGGTACCATTAAGGTGTGAAAGATTGTTATTCTGATGTGCAAGCATAGACTTCATAATCAATGAATCAAACGTAGCTTTTGCCATTGTAATAATAGTATCCAATAGATCCACAAACTTCAATTCTCCATAGTTACCATCACTAGGCATGAGAGTATGGAAATCAAGCATGCGAACCTCCGGTACTCGAGGATAAACAGGCTTCCCAAAAACCAAACAGAAGAGTATATAATATATTTCAGGAGAATCATAGAAGCTTGGAAGCACATGATTCAACCCTTGGAAACTACCACTTGTCCGGAACTTCAGAGCAAATGTAGCAGATGATGTAAGGCAAACTCCTAAGAGAGTCATGATCCATCTCATACTTGTCGGATGCACAGCTTCATCAAGGAAATATGCGACCAATCTGGATGAAACAACTTTATGCCATTGCTCCAGCAACTCTTCAGCATTTATGGTTACCTGTAGATCAATAAGCATTTCCAATAACATGTTCCTCACAATGACATGCTTTCCCATAGCCTCCCGGACAATTTGGCGGTTTGGTGTAAGCTCTGGAGGATCAAATGTCATGATTATGAATCTTACAACAAGCTCCAACTCGGAAGCTAGAAAACCATCCTCCAAGATGACACCAAGCAGCACAACTAGCTTCTCCAGCACAGGAATTTCAACATCACCACGTTGTAAAGTAACAAGAAGATGCTGCACAAGATTAATTTGACGCAATATAGTGAGGTTGTGATTTCTAAACCAATGCATTGATACCATCCTCTCAAGAAATCCCAGAAGAGTTATTTGTACTGATATAGGGGCAGTAACCCATATAGTCCAGTCCAAGAGAACATGTTCAACCATATCAGCATTTGACAAGACTATGAACTCAGAAGTCTCGCCAGCTAATTCAGCATTCTCAAGCTCAGAAAGATGGCTAAATGAATCCTTTTGAGCTGAAAAATCATCTAGATCTCCATGTGATCCAACAGAAGACACATCATCGCCAAACTTGGGTAAGGTAAGATCATCAAGACTGGCCTCTGGGGACATCCCAGATGCATAGCTTGCTGTTCGGTTTATATTTGATTTATGTGGCGCAGGAAAGGAAGCCTCACAGGCAGCGATACGGAAGAAGATATCAAGAGATTGCATATCGAATAGTGACATTCTCCTGTGCAGAAAAAGTGCAAGAAGATGATACCCCTCAAGGCCTGCATGTCCTTCACATTTTGATGGCTCTGCTGAAGAGATAATGCAAGCAATTCCAGTGCCATATGCAGCATATCCCTAGTTTCAGCAGCTTCAACAAGAGCAAGAACAACAGGCATCCCACCAACTGTTTGAACAGTGTCACCAATTGTGCACTGATTACACACGTAAACATCACCACTTAGACGTCCATATCGTGGTATACCTGTCAATACGAAGAACTAATTGAATATTGACATATTCCAATTCAGAAAAACAAAATGTAAATTAAATAGCTGGAAGAGTTCACGCACCTCCTATTGGGGATGCAGCAGCAGAAGTTGGATCGACAAGATTCAGCAAGGACAGAGTCCCAGATGCTCGAAAAGCATCTGATGATGTTCCATCAAAAGCAAATATTAGCTTCCTCCCAGACAATTGTAAGGAGAGATTTCTTAACCTTTCCATATCCCATACAATTCCACTGCTCTCAAGTCTAGAATTCCCTTGTTTCATTGAACTATCAATGCGCTGGCTAGTTGAAGGTGCAGCTACTTCAACTTCGAATGAATCAAGAATTGCTATTACCTCCCCACCGCAGGCCCGGTTTGGGACAAATCTCAGAAGATCAGTGTCCTGGAACAATCCCCGGTAACCTTGCCCAAGTATATACATGAAGCAAATGCTCCCTTGTGTCAACACTTCCTCAAAAAGATAACAACAGCGGAGCCGCCATGATAGATCAGAAACTTTGCCACGGGTAGCAGGTGTACCAAGTGTTACTTGCAAAGATTTACCAAATGGGGATGGCGAGTATCCAAGCTTGCCAGTGTGCCTCAGCTTTCCATCAAGATAAAGGCTAGCCACACTTGCTTGAAAAAGACCAGCTAATGCATTTGGCTTGCTATGAACAACTGCAAGATGATGCCATTTCCCTTCTTCCATTTCAATGCCAGGAAATGACAATGAACTTGAATTGCTTGTTGCTATAGTAAAAACACCATTGTCATGGAGATAAAGTTCTGCATACAAAGTGTCGGCATCATCCACTGCACCTACAGAAAAGATGCGTAAAACTTGTCCACTCCTTTTACCATGAGCCCCTTTTGATGTTTTTTCTGCTTCCTTAGAATGGCTTCTAAAGAAGTTTTGAAATTGGAACCAACAAACAAAAGAGTATCCAGAAACAGGCGGCCATGTCCTTTCTCCTAATGAAACCTGAATAGATGCATGGCCGGCTTTGCTCATGTCCATCTCAATGAAATGTGCTAGAGAAATATTTCCTTGTCTGACATCTTCCATTTGAATTAACTTGTCCATCATATTAACAAAAAGATGACCTGAACGCTTCACTTTCAACTGAAGTATATACCTCACAAGAAGTCTTAGTTCGGAAGAAGACAACCTGACAAAGAAAGGGCATAAAATGTACCGAAAAATAACAAAACACAAGCTGCTACGGAGAGATCAATATCATAATTTTGTGGAATATAACTGACCTATAAGAACCTAGCACTTCAACAATTCTCAAAGCATGATTAATGATAGGAGAGGAACCCTCCAAAAATGGGTTGATTGTCTCAAGTAGAAGACCAACACATCCTATATAACAAAAAGGGCAAGAGAAACATAAGGCACTCTTGTCAACCGGAGTCACAAGAAAAAATAGTAACAAGAACAACTTTGGCCCATACCGACAGAAGTTAAATTCTCCTGGTTGAAGGGGCCAGCATTTGCTAGCTTCCCAATGAATCTCAGTAACTCAAGTTGAACTTTAGGCATAAATATTAGCAAGGAACGGATCAATACGACAACTGCACTAGCATTATACACTCGCTCCCTGTCAAGCCTTGAAAGTCCAAATGATGTTGCAGACAAGAAACCTGATTCATCCTCTGAGGTTTCAGATGAAATGCTCTCCATCTGCAGGTTAGTGGTGGGAGGAAGAAGAATCTCAAGTGCAAGCTCAAGCAAAAGCAAGACAACTTGCTTTTCGCAATCCACACAAAGCAACCCAGATTCAGAGAGAAGATCATAGAAAGCGTGTGATGACAGGATTGTATGCAGCCTTATCCTATTAACAGAATTGTTGCATACCGCAGCTGTCATAGCTCGCATTAGAAAACCAAATATCTTCATGTGAGTAAGCAAAGATGATTCAATCTCCTCATTTTCACTACCATTCTGGAAACTATGAAGTGTTGTTAGTAGCAGAGAAAATCCAGTGGCTTCTCCAAAATTCTTTGTGCTGAACTGTTTGCCCCAAGAATACGCCACAAAGCACCAAATATATCACACTTAGCATCATTATCAAGCTTGTATTGAGAACCCAATGAAGTTGATACCATCCCACTCTTCAAGATTTCAATCAATGACCCCATTTCTTCTGGATGAGCCTGAAAAGGGCAAGGTTTTCATGTGTTAAAGAAGTCACAGTTCAGCTGGCATGCTGCTAAAGTTCACTTAATTGGCATAATTAAAATCAACAAGTCATACGACAAGAATAGGAAAATAGGCCCTTAAACTTGCATAGGTGCTTTCAACTTGTTGGACTCCTGAGGGTAATTTGGGAATTTCCCAACTTGATAAAAAAATGAAGGAGGTGGGCCCACCTGTCGGTGGGTCGCGTGGGGAGATAAGGTGCTGGAGACTGAGTCTCCAGCCCTAATCACGTGCGGCGCTCGGCTTCTGCGTGACCAGTTCTTGGGGGCGACCGAGTCGTTCGGCGGTGGGCCACGCCACCGCCCTTGGCGCCTTGGCGGCCACTGGTCGCAGCCCGCTAGTCGCATCCTCACCGCTCTATTTAAGCCGGCCTCCCTCTCCTCTTGGGAATACCCGGAAAAAACATTAAGCTCCCCATTTTCGCGATCTCCTCTCGATTGTGTTCCGATTTGGGTCTTGGTGCTGCGTCATCGTGGTGTTCTTCACCGGCACCGGTGGCAGTGTGGGCCGGATTTGATTTCGTTGGCATATCCCGTGCGGTTCCCTTGAGTTCTATCTCTGGGATTTGGGGATTTTGCCCTTGAAGTCCAAATCCGGTCGGCTCTGGATCACGTTGAGGAAGAGGAGTTTAGTTGCTTGTTCACGGGTACTCTTGGCCAGAGTGCTTGTCAAGTCTTGTGCGGCATCTTCCCCGACCCTCGACTTCATACTTCATCTTGCCGAGGTGTGAAGGCTGGCATTGTATCCCCAATTGCCATCGTCTCCTTGCTCGGCTTAGCGAGGTGCTTGGTTTTCTGGGACAGCGCAGCCTGCGTGCCTTGCCTTCTTCGACTGCTTCTCGGTGATTTTGAGTATCACCGGCTCTGTGAGTTTGTCGGTTGCTTGCTCTTGGCAATTTCAAGATATATTTCTAGTATTTGTGTGGTATCTCCGATTGGAAATTGCAAAGAACTGGATTCATTTGCTCAATGATGAAATGACATTCCTGAGATTATATATGAATGTGAAGGTAGATAGATCTTGTGCTTTCGGCTAGCTTTTCTATTGTGTATACTCTGATCATTGCATTTGCTCTACTTTGCTTGGTGCTATCTCAGTTTAGTGGTCAGTTTCGGTTGTTCTTGAAGAAGCCAAACTCTATTATAATCAATACTGTTCATGTTAGTTGAATGTTAGATTGATTATATCATCCTTTATACTGTACAACATCATTGGATCATGGTCTAGTAGTTTTCTTTAATAGCAAAGCTTGATTTAGGGCTCAAGATCAAATCTACAATTGTCATATATAATCAAGATTAATATTTGTCATAGCGGAGAGGGCCAAGTATTAATCTTGTGCAACTAGCCTTCTGAGAGCAATATATATCAATCAAAATCTTGATAACATGCTAATTTTGGCCATACATGTTATGTTGATATCAACATTCAGTTGGAATAACATACATTGTTTATATGTGGATATGATGCGACGCTGTCACATGGCGTTCCCGCTCGCCGTACCCCGCCGCCCGCCCGCCGCCGCCGCCGCCCCTCTTTTCGGTCTCATTTGTGTTGTAAGACCGACCGGCTCTTGATGTTATAAACCGACCGACGAGAGAGAAAACGTCGCTTAACCGCCACTACCGCCCGCCTGTTAGACTTCGCTCCTTGGTCGCCGTCTGCTCAAAGACCGCCACCAATGGGTACCGCTGTTCTCCTCGTTGCGGTGATCTTCGATGGTGTTAATTACACCGACTTCGTGTCTCATATGCGCATCCATATGCGTGGTCTTCGCCTCGGGCATCCTCTCAGGCGATGTCATCCGTCCGCCTTGCTCTACTCTCCGACGGAACCTCCGCTTACCACGCCCCCGCATGTACCGACAAAGCTGCTGGCGATGATGATGCCGATGATAAGGTCGCCCGCCTACCAAGAGGCTCGATTTATACAGGATCGACCGCGCCTATACTCGATGGTACGACGACGACGCCGGCCGCCGCTATACTCATTGCCGGTGTCCGACCTCGCCTTCTCGAGGTCAGTGGGACTCTCCTCGCTTTCGGATGTGGACTCACCTTCGCTGCTACGAGCCCTCCGGTGATGCCTTGTAGTCGTCCGTGGTTCGCCAGAGCACTCTTCAAGCAGGTGATGCTATCATTGACGCTTTTACACTCGAGCTCATTGTCGGCGCCGCTTGGACTCTCTCCGCACCGCTGGTTGTCGCTCTTGTCGGTCGCTGTCTAGCCGCACGTCTTGACTGTGAGTTTCAAATGGATCTACGAGTTCCTTACTCGCCGCCCCGAGTTCGAGCGGCGTGCACGACTTCTTGCACGCCACCTCGTGTCACTCTCCGGAAGCTCTCACCGAGATACGAGCAGAGGAGACTCGCCGAGTGGTGCCGGGTCGATGTCACTCCCTCTCGTGCTCGCTCGTCCACTCCACTACACCGCTCGCTCCACGCTTCAAGACATCGCCTCCTCCAAATGGCTACCACAAAGTGGTGGCTGGCCCTCCATCTGAGGGGCCGCCTCATCGCTCCCATCTGCGACAAGGCCGGCCACATTGAGTCTCGGTGCTATAAGAAGAAGCATCTTTCACGCTGCTTTTCTCCTAGCATCGACATCGGTGCTTCTACATCGACGGTACGATCGACTACTTCAGTAGCCTCTCACCGAGCAGAAATAGCCGGACTTCGACGCCTACTTGTTGCCTCGTGTTCTCCCTCAACGAGTTCCGCAGGTTCTGCCATCGATTCTTCGTGCACGAGAAACCACCCCTACACAACGGTACATCCTCATGGATTCTTGATTCGGAGCATCTTTTCACATGACTTCGATGCTTCCACTCTATCTTTCATTACACCCTTGATTCCCCGTTAGTGTCCTTACTGGCGATGGTACCTCTCTTTCGCCTCTAGTCGAGGATCTCTTAGCAACTCATATTTTCATGTTCCTTCGTTGCTCATGTTCCTCGCCTTACCATGCACTTCTCTCACAAGCGACATCGATCTTGGCTGTCGGGTCATTTTGACTCGACTCTTGTTGTGTTCAGACCGCCACACGGAGCTCGGTTGGTTCTGCCCTCGGCGCTTTGACTCCCAGCGCCTCGGGAGCTTGACCGGCTTCACCTTCCTTCCGCGCCACTGCTGCCGCCAGCCTCTCGCCTCGCCACTTCATCTACCCTCTTTCCAGCGGTGGCATCACCGCCTTGGCCATATGTGTGGCTCCTGTCTGCTGCCTTTAGTTCGTCGTGGTCTTCGGGGCCTGCCTCAGAGACGTGTCTTTAGATTGTCGTATGTAAGTTAGGTAAACAACTTGACTTCTTTATCCTCATAGTGAGTCAAGATCTCGGCGTCCTTTTGATCTTGTTCATTCGGATGTTTGGGGTCCCGCCCCCTTCGCTTCGAAAGGGTCATCGATATTATATCATATTTATAGATGATTTTTCTCGCTACACTTGGATATATTTCATGTCTTCTCGTAGCGAGGTCCCGTCTATCTATAAACAATTTGCCACTATGGTTCGTACATAGTTCTCCACCCTATTCGTGTCTTCGTGGTCGATTCTCACGGGCGAGTACCTCTCTCGTTACTCACGCAGCTTCCTTCCGAGGTGGCACCTCGCCGCCTCTCTTGTCCGGTGCTCATGCTCGAATGGTGTTGCCGAGCGAAGCATCGTCACCTTCTTGAGTCGGCCGCGTCCCGATGATTGCCGCCTATTCCACCTCACTTTGGGCCGAGGTCGCTTCCACCGCCACCTATCTCGTCAACATCCAGCCTTCTTCGCTCTTCAGGAGCAATCCTTTGAGCGCCTATGTGGTCTCCTTCCCGACTACTCGCCTTCAGATGTTTGGTCTGCGTTTGCTACGCTCTCCTCGCCTCGAGAACGCACCAAACCGACCGCCATCTGCTGAGTGTGTTTTTCTAGGATACGCGCCGAGCACAAGGGCTATAGGTGCTGGGATCCTGATCGACGGATCGCGGATTTCTGGATGTGACTTTCGACGAGTCTCGCTCCTTCTACCCACGCCCTACCTCTTCTTCTGCCTCCTCGTGGAGTCTCTATCATTTTGACCTTTCCAGATACACCTATATCTGCTTTGCCTCTGCGGCACCCGCCCCACCGAGTCTCCTCATATTCCTTCCGTGCCTCTCCGCCGTTGTCGCCTCCTCGCGGCCCTCGTGCTCCCCACTACACTCGCTCTACACTCGCCGACCTCGTGTTGAGGATCTTCCGATGAGCCATCTTCTTCGATGATTCATCTTCCGATGGACCATCTTCCCGATGGGTCATTTTCTCTCGCCACGCCTCTCGCGATCGCCACCGCTTGGCCCCGCCTGCTTTGCCTTTGCCGATGCACTACTCATGAGCTGCTTTCACCGGATGTCGCTACTCACCCCGAGTGGCGGCATGCCATGGCCGAGGAGATTCTTGCCTTGAGCGCATCGGTACTTGGGATCTTGTTCCTTTCCATCTCATTCTCGCCCCATCACGTGTAAGTGGGTCTATAAGATTAAGACTCGCTCGATGGTTCTCTTGAGCGCTATAAGGCGCGTCTTGTTGCCCGTGGTTTCAGCAGGAGCATGGTCGTGACTACGACGAGACTTTTGCTCCGTGGCTCACATGACCACCGTCCGCGCTTTTCTCTCGGTGGCGCCTGCTCGCCACCGGGTCTGCTTTCTCGCCTTGATGTCAAGAATGCATTTCTTAATGGCGAGTTGCGTGAGGAGGTCTACATGCATCCGCCACCGGTATTCTGCCCGAGGGCATGGTCTGCCGCCGCCGCTCTCTATGGCCTTAAGCAAGCCCTCGTGCTTGGTTTGAGCGCTTCTCCTCCGTGGTCACCTGCCGGTTTTTCAATGAGTGATCATGATCCCGCACTCTTGTCCACACTTCGCCTCGTGGTGGACTCTTCTTCTTCTCGTATGTTGATGATATGATCATTACAGGAGATGATTCTCGAGTACATTGCCTTTGTCAAGGCTCGCCTTAGGGACATATGTTTCTATTTCAATGACTTACAAGGTCCATATGCTTATATGTTGATTAAATCATTTCTATGCCTTTTATATCATGCTTGTGTCTTTATTGAATACGTTGGAATTAAATATAAATATATATTTATACCACATTATTTACAACAGAACTAAGGCCCATGAACTTGGGAATTCAACATATAGGGCCCCTAAACCAAGATGATTCCAGATGAAAAATAGCTTTCATGGTAGAGCAAGGTGCAAACACAAACCTGAAGAGAATCTTCAATTATCAGGCATGACAATAGTCGTAGTACCCCAGATCTGTGGCTTTCAGATACCAAGAAAGGAAGAATTGTGTTGACACCATTGGAAGATCGGAAAGATTGCTGGTTAGGCTCAGCTCTCTTCAGCAGATAGAAAAGGCAATCCCAAGCAACAGTAATTGTCTCTTCATCTTCAAACATGGGAAATTTTGCGGAACCAGAAGCCATTAACTTCGGCGAAAGAATTGCATCTTTGTTGTCCACAGTTTTCTGAAAATTGCATGAGTTGGGCATCCTGTCTGGAAAGTCAGAGGCCTTGCTTTTCTGCTCATTTCCAGAGAAAAGCTTGTTTTGTTTCAAGTCATCTAACAATGCCCCCAGAACACCCACTTCCCTGAGAACTTTTTTGTACTGCTGATCAAAGGACAGGAGCTTTACGAAGAAAGAAAGTATCGTATGCTTAAGACTGGTAGAAATTGGTTGCTGCAATAAGCAACAGAGTGATAACAACTCCTGCTCTGGAATGCAGTTTACAACCGTGACTGCATATTCTAAAATTTTTAAGATGACCTCTTGTAGTGCTGCAGGGAAGCCGCCCATGTTTAGGATAAAAAGAGGAACAGTTCGCAGTTGTTGACATAGCTTGTAATTTTCAAGATGGCTCGAGAAAATCTTGAACATTCTATTGAGAACTTCAGCTTGCACTTCCAAGTTGTCTGCCTTCAGAAAAATATCCTGTAGCATCTGAATGGCTTCAAGATCTTTTACCTTGGGGCTACTAATTTCCAAAACCTCGTCTGCGAACTTGTCAGCAGATGGAGTCCGGCTTCTATTATGGCCTGTTCCTTTCCCATGAGAAGATTTCATACTTTTACCAACACAATTTTCAGAGGGTCCAGTTTGCGATAAATTTACAAGAACATCAAGCAACCTGGACAGCTGGGGTGAAAGATCACATGGGAATGTATCTTGTTCTAATCTGCGGAACGATTCAATCCACCCTCTTCCGCTACTAACTTGGGTGAGGTTTGGACAGCCTGGTTTTTGTGTAAGCTACATAGTGTAAGAGCAAACTGAACAAGGAACTGGTAGCCATGAGCATTATGTATGTCTTCCCTGAGCCTAATGGATCCAGCCTCTGCAAGTTAAACCAAATATCAAAAATTAGCACGCATCAAGAGTACAAGACTGACCATTTAATTAATAAACATTGAAATTTTTGAATCAATCCATCTCTACTTGGAAGAAATGCATTTGAATGGCAAAAGTCTGACAATATTTACCAGGCCTGTAAGACAACTCAACACATTCCAGTAACAAATCCACAATGCCCATGGTGTAAGCAGCATCACCACCAGGATTGAAATCTTTCACAGCCATAAGGAGTACTTTAATCTAAAAGGCATGACCAATAATGGGTTAATAAGACTAATTGACAACATCTGCAAAAGATTAGATGTTCCACCAAAAAAAAGATAACTGTCTAAATGAATTACTTTAGATGATTCAATAGTTTTGTCTGCTCTTCAAGAGTTCTATCATTTGCCAAGAAAGGTCGGTACAGACATCAGGTTACAGTTAGACATATATAGCATTGCATCAAGATCACTAAGGACACATTGTTACATGGTGTTTGGTGTCATGGAGTCATTTTAACTACTAAGATAAAATAATCCTCAAAAACAGAACAACAAAAGTGAAATCTTTCCATCCACAAGAAAGAAGAGATAAAGAGTGTACCAAATGGTGCTTCCTTATGTACTTTGCAGAAGTCCCATTGTCATTTGCAAGAAGAAGGCCAAGAACCTGTTTGGTTATGAACTTAATATATTTAGCAACTTGTGATGTGACAAGAACATGATCGCGTATCCATAAATAATGCAGCATCATATCAACTTACCTGCATCGCATGGCGGTGAAGCTGAATTGTGTGAAGAGGAACAAGACCCTCCCTGAACTGAGAAAACACGGTCAGGGAACCATTTGCGACCATGTGGAAAAGAAGCTGTAGAGCATCATCTTCAATTAAACTTGGTGCAGCAGATGGATGGCTTGCTAGTGCCTTCATTATATGTACTACACTTCCCTCAATCTCCGTAAAATAAAAACAAGAGAAGAAGTCAAAACCCAAATTGATCATGACAAAATAAAGTCATAAATAGGGTCAACATATCCCATATTTGAACATAAAGCAAAAATTTGTCATAATTCATACAGATACTGCAGAATAGCGATATCGAAGCTCAACCAATAGACGTTAACAAGCTATGATTTTGCATCAGCATACATCAAAAACTATGAAATCTTCCAAAGGAAGTCATCATTCTATGAGAACTAGAAGACTAGCATTACCTCAAGCCGCCGTGATTGCATAGGACCCCAATCTTTACTCTTCTCACTTGTTGATCCTACCCAGCCAACAGGAGAGGATTTTTGGGAGGATTCATCAGGACCCAATAGGGAATTGAGGATATATATAAGGCAGCACAAAATACCAGAGTCCAACAGAGGCTGCTTATCAATAGTCTGTAACCAGTAAATTAAACATGAAATACATGTTACTTTGAGCATTTGTCACATGGTGTTTCACCCCGGATCTCAAATACCAGACATCAATTGTGCAAGACCTTATTATAGCTAAGTACTTTTTTATCAGAAAGCAGATGCCTCTTGCTTCTTCATACTATGTACTTCATGCTTCAATTTTCAATGACTACAAAAGTTGCAAATAGAAGCACAGAGAACTAAAATTGCTGTGTATTCCATTAATCCACTTGCACAGGGCAACACCAGTATATAACACCAAACATTAAGCAACATTTTAATGACTGATTACTTAGCTATACGATGCTTTTGAAACATACATTGGCAAATACAGAAGCGATGCTATACAGTACAACAAGAACTAACAATGTTGTCATAGGCGTGGGCCTTGGGCCCAGCTGGTTCATTATTAGAAAGTAGAGATTAGATTCTATTTAAGTTAGAGATTAGTTTCCTTTTGTTAAAGATATGATATTAGTTTCTATATTTGTTAGAGATATGATTGAGATTAGATTCTATCTGTTGGGGGGAGCCGTCTATATAAGAAGGCTACCACATGCTATTGGAATCAGACAGAGAAAGCCTTTCTCATCTAAAGTCTCTCTCTCCTTCTCTGGCCCATCGCCATCCTCTCCGGTGTTTACCCTCTTGGTGGTGTTTACCCCGTATGAGATGGCGGTTCATCAACAAATTGCCGATCTATCGATGCCAATGGAGACCTCGCGGAGATCGCCGATGGCGCATCTCTTCATTGGAGAAGCGTCAAGCATTGGGAGATGGATCTTGGCGGCTGATGAAGAGATGCCATGACGCTCAAGATGAGTGAATTGAAGTCGGACATAGCTGCGGAGATCGCCGGAGTAAAGGAACGCATCTCTTCATTGGAGAAGCGTCAAGCACACGTGTAACCTTCTTATATAGATGGCTCCCCCTAACAGATAGAATCTAATCTCAATCATATCTCTAACAAATATAGAAACTAATATCATATCTCTAATTACATCTCTAACAAAAGAAAATTAATCTCTAACTCAAATAGAAACTAATATCTACTTTCTAATAATGAACCAGCTGGGCCCAAGGCATATGCCTATGACAAATGTTTTGATAAGGTTTGCAATAACAATGATGTGCCTCTATTATTCAGATGTTTAGAATCATTTTCATCCCCCAGATGACCGGGACAGTGTACTGACAGAGCAGACAAAGTGACAATCCAATATACAGATGAAAACAGCATTTCAAAGAGAAATAAACACTTTACGTGGCAGCTGCAAAACAGCACTATAAAGTTAACAGATGGAGCTCTTTCATATGGCGTATGTATGAAGAACAGACTAGCTTCTGTGGCAATGAACTTTGTACAGCTCGCATTAGCTATTAAAGCCTTAGACAAACTGCAGTGCCAGTCAACTACCGAAGAGAACTTAAACACCATAGCTTTGCTGCTTTTATGTTGGAACATATATTAATACCCGATAACAAAGAAAATAAAATATAAATGAAAACATAATGTTTTGATATTAACAAGAGGAACTGCACAAACCTCTGTCACAAGAACTTCAACTGCATACAACAAGTTTGAACCTGGACATACGCCAAGCTGGATCATGGAAAAAGAGTTATCAGAGAGTGTATGGTCACCTGAAGTCTGGAAATTGCGCTATATAAACATTACAAGGACAAACCTCTGTGATCTCTGAAAAGAAGTTGATAACATCAGCAACAAGCAAGGATCTTCCTTTGCTGTGGATTCGTAGTTTCTCCACATCAGTAACAAAAGCTCGGCCAATAACAAAAGCAAAAACATGTGCTTCTACTAACCTGCGGCAATTATGAGAGAAGTTAACAAAAAAGGACTTGGATTAAGATTTCTTTCATCAAGAACAGATATGAGTTCACTAAAAATAAAGCGATAGCATGTAAAAGTGTAACGAGTCATACTTTGTAACTAATTGAGCTACACTAGACTGCAGCTTCACTAGCCTACAGAAGACATCTACTGCCAAATTTAAGGCCCTTTCTTTCTCCTGCGCAGGGAAAAATCAAAACACAAGTGTTAGGGTAAGAACCAACTAGCAAGGTGTTATTGGTTTATGTTGACAAGGTGAAACAAGCATCAGGATACCTTTTCGGAGCTGGAAGAGCGGAATTCTTCCCAGAACCTCCTGAAGTCTAACTCCAATTCATTTTTTCCCCTGCAAGTGCAAGAGGAAGAATATTAAGAAAGTATAAACCTTATCATTTTTGCAGAAGAATATCATCATTCACCGGAAACAGAAGAACCAAATTTCAATATTTGAAATCAAGGGGTGTGATGCTTCTTTTATTGTTGTAAGGTAGAATTCATGCATCGGAACCATATGATGGCATGCATATATAATGTAAGAGTGCCATTGGCACTATAGATACACATACATGAATT
Organism: Bonia amplexicaulis; assembly: GCA_036346245.1. NCBI lineage: Eukaryota > Viridiplantae > Streptophyta > Magnoliopsida > Poales > Poaceae > Bonia > Bonia amplexicaulis. The sequence goes on along the minus strand of CM070743.1, from coordinate 3,545,379 downwards.
ACCATCCATAGATTGGAGGAAAACTAACAAGTAAAAGAGAGAAATATTATATCAGAGTACGCTCTTCAGGTCCTAATATTTTCCAAGGCCAATGTACCTTACAAGACACATCACACTTTTTTTAGGGGAAGATATAACACACCTTGACTCACAAACATAGAGTATCCATCCCTTACCAACATATTATCTAGTGGTAGTTCTGACAGGGGATGAGACTGTCAGGGACTCATCGGTACTGCAAGTTCATAAGTTATTGTTCTTTCTTGGTAGTTTAACGCTGTTTAACGAACAGTGGAGCAATGGCAAAAGAACAACTGAACAATAAAGAACATGAACTTCCAGACCAAAAAATCAAGCGTATACAAACAAGTATGGCCTATAAGTCTCCATTCTCTATATAGTTGCTTATTCACATATGATATCTATGCAATGGGTTCAAAGCAGACTTATTACGTAACTCCACAGTGATTACAGTAGCAACCTTCATTAACAATTGTACAGACAATGTTAACTGACCGTGGAGCACAAGGGGTCACAGAGAATGCCAACCATCCTCTTGGCATATCAATATGATAGTAGTAACATATGTGCTCAATTTGCAGTTACGTACAAAATGATGTGTTAACACTTAGCACACATAGACAATGAGGCTTCTTGCTGTGGAATTTGAAATATGTCAAGACATTCAGCACATCAAATAATTCAAGCTTCTTCTCCAATGGAAACATGAGCATAACCCTAGCAAGGCATTCAAATTTCAGCAACTGGAGATTCGAATTTAGCGGATAACCCCACACACACACACAGGCAATCTAACACGAACTCTATCAACTTTAAACGATATCTTGGAATGATATTCACCATCTTAATCCTACAGCATCGCCAGTGTAAACATGAATCGAGTTGGCCTCAATCGTGACAACTAAGCATTCCATTTTCTCTACTAAAAGGAATGCGTAAAACCGCAGCTATGTAATTATACAACAAGAACATGCAAACGCAGAACAAAACCAAAAGGACGAGGGCCATGGCATACAGACGCATTCAAATCCATGAATTGACCATGCAGCTAACGCCTTGTCCAACCACCATCCTAGTCCAACATCATTTCGCCTGAAGGCATACAAGCAAAACCAAAAAAACCGCAGCTTCATGGCAAGCTTGAGCTAAAAAACACATCCAGGTGTATCAATCCGCAAGGTCAAAACGTTAATCATCAAAAAAATTTGCAGCTTCATTACAAGCTTGAGCTAAAAGTCACATTCAGGTTTATCAATCAGCAAGGTCAAAACGTTAATCTAACGCACAATCCGGCATCCACCAACCAAATTTCCAAAGAGCGAACAAAGACGCATAGAGGAAGGGGGAAAATATGCATCTACGATCGAGCGCTCCCGAATCCAAATCCGATCGCCATTGCTCAATCCGGAAACGAGCGCAACAGGATCGCATCAGAGCTGCCTACGCATCGATTCAGGCAAGACAGGACTGCGTTGGGGCCCACCTGGCGAGGGATGCGGCGGCGGAGGGCGAGCTCCCGGACGCCGCGGAGCCGCCGCCACCTCCAACCCCACCCTCCTCGGCGCTCCCGCTGGTGGAGGCGGAGCTGCGCCGCGGGGTGGCGTGGTCGGGGTCGGCCTGCTGGCTCTGCTGGTGGTGGTCGAGCGGGGACGCCGGTGGCGGCGGCGGCTCCTGCTGCTGGCCGGCGAAGACGACCTTACTGAGCAATGTCGACCATTTCATGGTGCCGACCCCTCATCCGCCGCGCAGATCCCGGCCGGATTCCGACGCGACTCCCCTCCTATTCTCCTCCTACTTCTATTCCGGTTGTTTTTCGCCTCCCCTGCGCGGCTGCGTGCGTGCGTGCTCCCTCCTCTAGCCCCCGCCGCCTCCTCCCTCTCGTCGCCTTCGACTCCTATTTTTGTTGGGGTGCTGTTTGTTGCTCGTGTTTTCGCTGCCTCGCCTATTTCCCTTTTTTTGTTTCCTTCTCTCCCGCGCGTCTCCCCCTCTCTCTTCTTCCCCGTCGCCTCGCTCTCTCCTGTTCTATTCTCTCGCTTTCTCATCTATTTGGTTGTTGCTTGCTGCTTGCTTCTTCCCTACTGATTTTTTTTTCTTCTTCTTTTTTAAAAATGTGACGTTGTAGGTAACATCGTTAACTATGCTACTAACCTTGTCTGACTTTGTGTGCGCGTGTGTTTCACTTTAATCTTTGTGACCTGTGCTTGACGGCTTCGCACTAGTGTACACGAGAGAAATTGTTTTACCTGGCTCTAACGTGTGCCTTTTTTATGATTTTTTCCATTTTGTGAGTGGCATGTTTGGTATTTGGTGTGTGGAAATGGTATCAGATTACCGACTAGTGCTAAACAGAGGAATTTGCTAAAGAACATGTTGCCTTTTTATCTTTCCTTTTTTATGCATTTCTAGGATTAATCAGGCAAGATTTTCATGTTTGATAGTTGGTGTGCAGAAATATTGACTAATTAGTAAGTAGAAATAAAATTGGTAAAGCACAATGGAATACCTCTTTCTTAAGTCGAGGGACAGAGATGAGGGCACGGTCGTTGAGCAGCGGTGGCGATAGGTAGAAGACACACCAACCCCCTTACACGTTCACCATCTCCCTCAACCCTAGATCTAAGCTAGGGGGACGATGATGGTGGAGCAAAGCCATCACGTTGTTTGTTGTAGGAGGACGACGGTAGAATGGTGTTTTGGGCGAATCGAGAAAGCGAAACATAGAAGTGATGAAGAGGTGGCAAAGTCGTGGAGCACCATCTGCGGTGATGCCCGCTTAGTAGCGGACATAACACATGGACATGAGAGGGAGAGGCGGAAGAAAGGAGATCAATCAAGAATTAGATCTAATGTTAACGGCTACAATTGAGGAGTTATGTGAGGTGAGGCTTGAGATAAAGATGTGTTGAGGGTCGAATAAGGTGTGAGGTGGCAGCACACTTAGATGGGTATGGATGGAAGGTTAGCGATGCCTTTTGATCTAATGGCTAACTTTCATGACATCGCTTTAAAGTTGTATGTAAATTTGCCTTCTCGAAACGAATTAAGCATCAATTGAGACGTCATACTTCATAAAAAAAATATCTAAAAGGTAGTCAATGTGTGAAAAACACATTGAAATATGCACGAATCCCATGTGGCCATATATGTCACCTGAGTCGGACAATTTGAGCCTCTAAATCAAAGATTTATTTTCCTAGTTCTATTGTTAATTTCAAATGCTAACAGATGCTTTTGTTTCAACCTCTAGTTCTTTAATCCTGATGAAATTTGATGCTTCTACGAACAAACAAACGAGTAATGTCGATGGCTGAGGAGGGCTTTTTCATAAAAGAGAATGTTCCGCCTGGTGCCACGTCAGACGACTCACTCCACGTGGCGGCTCAGGGACAGACGTGCAGGCCTCTCTGGAGACACCTGCCAAGCGGGCCCCACCATGTACCCCGTGCCTCGGCCCCACCACCCGCACAGAACCCTCCGCCCCACCAAAACATGGGAGCGGCTCAGGTGCTGTGGCCCCTCCACATAACTATGTGCAGGGGTGCCCACATGGCGACACGTGTCCCTCAAAAATCAAAAAAATACTTTAAAATCCAAAAAGTGTGAAAAGTATTTTTAAAAGTAATTTTTAAGTACTTAAAAAATACTTTTAAGTATCCAAAAATACTTTTAGAATTTTTTAAATATTTTTGATATTTTTATTTTTAAAAATACTTTTTTATTTTTAAGGAACACGTGTCACCATGTGACACCTCTGCACATAGTTATGTGCAGCCACAGCACTGAGCCGCTCCCAAATCATCCACCGTGACGTCCCTCCTGCGAATCTTGAAGCACACGTGGATGGCTCTCAGTGGTCCGCGCGCATGCAGCGACGCTGTCCTGTCAAGCGCAGCGGATGTGGGCGATCAGGTGACGTGGTAGGCGTAGGGACGAAGGCACGTAGTGGCGCCGGCCAGGGAGACTTTGGATTAGCCGGTTAATTACTCCCAGCCGTATGGATTAGCCGGTTAATTACTCACAGCCGGTGGTTGTCTTCGGCAGCGTGGAGAGAGATGCTCCGCTCCATCCCATCCCGTGCACTTCACCCACTTGTGATTTCATATAACTCGTACTTCCTTTTTTGGTTGACCAAATAATCTCACATCCATATCTCGGTAATTATTTTTAAACAAGGCATATCTTTATAGTAATTATTTTGAAACACGGCACATCTTTCCAGTAACTTTTGAAACAACAGGGCAAATCTTCGTAGTAATTATTTCGAAACAGGTCATATCTTTGCAATTATTATTTACTACTTTGTCCGGTTCGGATAACCTCAGTTTATCTATGGTGGAGTTAATTTATGGATTCTGCATGGACTTTATCCTTTATTCTTAATCAAACACTTAGGATTTAGGACATATTTTTTGGCTTTGGTTTATAGCTTTTAGGTTATTTGTGAGAGAGTACAGAGTAACGAAGCTCGCGTGTGGTTTTGGCCTATATAAATGAAATCGCGATAGTATATACTATAATTAACCTGTAGACTCCGCTTTAAAAAAACTCTGTTTGAAAACTAGTTACTATAGAAAAGCTGAATGGTAATTTTTAAAAACTAAAAAGAAAAGACCCTTAACTTAGCCTTTGATCCAAAATACTTGCATAACTGCCAAGCTAGCCCTAGATGGGAAATAAATAGCTGAGATCAAGCTCCACCAATCTAAGGGCATGTTCTTTTTAGCTGCGGCTTATGACTTTTGGCTGAAATTTTTGAATTTTGGCTGTTTGCGATAGAGATTGCGGAGAGAAAGATACTCGCGCTGCGATTTTGATTGATACAGATATTAGGCTTTTAACGTGTATTACAATTAACTTGTCGATCATATCTTGAGAAAATACTCCATTTAAAAGTTATGTATTGTAGCAAAAGTCAAAATCTGTTTTTAGAAGTCGTAAAGAACATGCCTTGATTACTTCCTGCTCCTGAACGGGAGTAGCGTAGTTTTGCGTAATTGAATTATGATCAACTGTTGTAGCCCCTGTTTAAAACATATGTAGAGTTTTTCCTATTTTCTATGAGAACTAGTATATTATGAGTATGTTCTTTTATACCACAATTTATTAATATAATAAACAATGATTATTAAGAGAAACTAAAACCGCTAAAAAGCAAAAGGAATAGGATGAAGCAGGGTTTGTTAGTGTATCGAAGAGGCTTTCTCGTTCCTCTCACTCCTGTCTCGCTCCGATCACAGGCACATCATGTGGTTCACTCCTCTCACTCTTATCTCATACACGTTTATTTTTCTTATTTTTCTCACCGCTTATTATTTTTCCTCTAAAAGCTACTTCTTCCGTCGTTGCTATTTATTTTCACCGTAATTTCATACAAACAAGGCTAAATGCCATGCTTTAATATGAAAAAAATCCTAAATGCCATGATTTATGCGTGTGCGCCGGTGGGCCAGTGGATGGATTAGCTAGCGTCCTCCATTAGTTAGTAAAGAATAATGTTACTGCCGCGCGCACATGGTGGCAGTAATTTTGCAGTGCCGAAGTTACCACTACACCGCGACGCGGTTAGGAAAAGGTTTGATTAAACATTACTACTACTAGTAGTCTGGTACTAACAAGTTTTGAAACGTATTCTTAGCTAGTTAATTTTGATCCGTAACCTGGACTACAAATTAAACCCGTGCGAAAACCACGATGCGCATGCAGCGATCGATTCGTCGGAAGAGTATTCACACGTGGTCAATCGACGAACGGTAGATAGATGGTTGTTAGAGTATATTAGCATATATCTATATTTGACAGTTTAGGATTTATAATCGTGTGAGACATGCCTTATTTTTAGGAGAGATCTTTTGCCATCCAATCCTTATACTTTATATAAATCGCTCTTGAAGCTCAATACATCAATTTATTGCAGTATTTATATTCCTACATGTATATTCGGTAGTTTAGGATTTGTAATCCCGTGATACATGTTTTATCTTTAGGAGAGGTTTTTTGCACTCCAATCATTGTACCCTATATAAACCGCCCTTGAATCTCAATACATCAATCTATTGTAGTATATTCATCTTCTTACATAGTATCAGAGCAGCGCAGCTCCTGAGCCGCGCCTCTGCAGCTTCCGTCGTGTCGCCTCTGGGAGATGATCTCGTCTCCATGATCTCTCCCGGGGGCCGCGCAACCCGTAGTTTAAGTCGAGTCGCTACCAATTAGAGTTTTTTTAGTCATCTTCAGATCGTATTTTTCTACTTTTTCCTGATCATAGATCAGTTTGCGTCGCCCTGCCAACCCGTCTACATTCCTCAGCTCCGGACTTCATTGCCTAGCTTTGACCTCTCCGGCGCCTCTTCTCCTTTGATGACGTCGTGGCGTGACGCGACGTGCTCATCGACACGACCCTCCCTCCGTGGTCTTTCAAGCGTTTTGGTAGTTTATATTTTGTAA